>OX377201.1:30473759-30903759 GCA_947396885.1 Heligmosomoides polygyrus polygyrus | reverse complement strand
CGAATTCGATTCCGCTTCTAGGGAGATGGCATCTCGTATAGCGTCGTCCAATGGGTACACTTCCGACAGCCTTCCTGAGCAACGTCGTCCGCCTGCAGGAGCACAAACACGCACAGAACAAGAGCGCACCAAATTTCCTTTCTTGGTACCCTTCATCACATGCTCTTAGTGCTCATCTACGGGAATGTATACGCTAGGCTGACTTAGAAGGCCTGGTCAGGCTAGTTAACATAACGCCTGCTAACCTCAGGACCCAACTTGGTAGGAACCGGCTGTATGACCGCGCTTGTGATACCCCGTCCTGCATGGTCTGCCCGTTTGGAAAGGAGGGGGATTGCACGGCCTCAGGTGTGGTATACCTCATCACTTGCACGGAGTGCAATGAGGAATACATCGGTGAGACGGGCGGGCCGCTTTGGGTGAGGGTCAAGGAACACATGGACGGGCTTCGGAGATGCCAGATTTCCACGCCGTTGGGGGAGCATAGGCAGCGTAGCCATGGTGGCGCAATGGTTGGGGTCGCGATTACAATCCTTGCTCGAGAGGTCGATATCGCAGCACGCAAGACTCTCGAAGCGCTGTGGATTGCTTCAAGAATCCCGCGATCAATAGGAGGGAAGAGCGCGTAGCGCTAACCCAGGAGCTGGCCTCATTTGCTGACCTCTGTGGGCTCGACCCCGGAGTGCGACAGCCGGAGGATCGCTGAGGGGTTGACCTTAGGTGGTAGTCTCATTCACCCAAACTGCCTCCATCCGAGGGTGGCGCACCAGCCTCTTGGCTGCTTCCATAAGGTTAGTTGGGCTGTCTCACTCCCATTTCGTCTCCTTTTCCTATTAATTCCGGAAACTCCTGTGACTTGAAATAGTTCTTGGGCGAGTAACCTTGCAAACCTCGCTTGACTTTTCCAGGCTCTGAAGAAGGCCGTTACGCCGAAACGTCAGCCGAATAAAGTGTGGTTACCAATCTTGGCTTCACAGCTCGAACAGTCCTATTGGTATCAACTAAGCTATCCTTTCCTACTATATGTAAGCGAGAACGGTCGTTTGTCTCTTTGTCTGTGAGTTTGATTGTTTGTACAGAAAAGCTGGAGGAATTTGTTGGGGGAAAGTGTGTGGATGTGGGGTGCAGTTGTGCAACTGCCTAACGACTAAGTAAACATGCCGAACACGTTGATCAACGTGCATCATGGCGATTCTGTAGACGTGCCGAACACGTTGCCCAACGTGCATGGCGATTCGGTAGACGTGCCGAACATGTCGCCATAACGCGCCCTGAGATTCGGTGGTGAAGGAATACGTTGCTGGGAAGTGTAACACAGGAGACTGCAGTTGTGCAACGTGCCTGGCGACTCAGTAGACGTGCCGAACACGCTGCCCTTTTAGATGATCCAACTGCCACTTATCCTACTATATATAAGCATTGCGCAAAAGTACGGAGCATTACAAAGCAGTGACGTTACTGGACGATCCGGAGAGAACGCCTATAATAAGCTTGTGGAGGTGAAGAACGGATTCATGCAAAAGTACGCAGCAGGATTTGAAGTTTTACAAAAATTGATTTGGCACTTGCAGCACGACACGCCGTCTTCGCGACGTGGGAGTGTAGCAAACGTCTTATCGGAGGTTAGTGATATTGCCAGTTCGCGCGAAGCGCGCAAGTGCGAGAGACGCCATTAGGCGTATTGGAGCACTTGTTTATCTATAGCAAACAACTATTAGGAAACAGATAGAGAAATAGTAGATATCCGAGCAGAGAGTGTGGCTGAGGACTTCGATCGCTTCGCAAGGCGGACGGCACCTGGGGAAGTACTAGTAAAAACTCCACAGAATCAAGGGAACGCGTGCGCGCGAGCCTCTTGGGCTATGAAATCCCATCTAGAAGAAAAACTATGTATTATTGCTTCTCCCCGAACCCCTCTCTACATGATTCGCAGGTACCTCCCTCTTGGCGCCCCTGGCGGCGGGGATTCAAACAGCGATTTATTGATCCCTGGGCCAGATTCATCAACCGCTTACCGTCCGGTAACCATATATCGGTTGTCGTGTTTGTAACTCTGCATCTCTGTATCTCTCTGTATCACATACTACGTAGATCGGTATGGTGAATTCGCGGTGAGATGATACCAGCGGTATCGGTGAAGAATCTGGTCCCTCGTGGCACTTGCCAAAACCGGCACCACTACCCACTATACAATGGATCCTTTGGATAATTGGATGATTTGGATAAGGCTAATTTGGTAGACAACGAATTTTCTGATGATTCGGATAACGGCGATTTTGCGGACCCGGATTTTTGGATGACTCGGACAACGGCGATTTCGCGAACCTCGGACCTTTGTATGATTTGGATCGGGTTACTCGGATCGGATATTTGAAAACAATTCATTCAGATCCAATGTATACTACGCACACCTGGCTCAAAACTTTTGGTCGCAACAAGGCATCCTTCTAACAACTTCTATCTCGTATGTCACTCACTGCTCACCCAAAATGTCTTCTACTGCAATGGAAACATTGTAGTGCTCAAGGACTGCTCAAAATATGGAGAAAAGTATATGTATACACACGCGAAATGCAGGGAAGTCTTAAACAAACCAGGACGTGCCGTTTCTTGCTGTCAGACTCAAAAATTTTGCGTAGAGCGCCGTTTTGAGATGTGGTCTATGGCCAGCGGCAACTTGTCCTTGTGCTGCGCACTCACTCACAAGACACAATGAGTGGTAAAGCGGGGCAGAATTGATATCAGCTGTGCATGGATGAGTACGTAGCGAATTCCCACCGAAGAGATTCAGTAGACACCCAGTTTTTCAGCGCGAATATGAAAGTAGGCTTTTTTGATGAAAGTGCACTGTAGTAAACTTGTCATTCAAACGTGGGTAGTTAAGCCTTGTCAACCTATTAGTGGATCTACTGTCATATGGAAAACACCCGACGCCGTCGTCGAATATGCCTCGATGATGATATGAGGCTCTTCTCGTCCCTCCTGGAGCGAGAAGAGACCAAATGGTTACACTGGCGGGCGGCAGCGGCTAATGAAGGCGACATTAGCGAGCGCGAGCATTAAAATCAAAAAAGCAGCAAGGGATAGAGGTGATATTCCAGCTGAAATACCTTTTCGACAAGGATATGTAAATTTTGACGCTTTCGTTAGCAGGTGTTTGAATAAAGGCGTTTGAAACTGATGAGGTGCTTTCAGAAAAGCGTTAATTTTTTGCTCCTCTTCGTGATGTCCTGGTAATATCGCGATTTTAAGAGTAGCGTAGGTTTAGTCTTGAGAATTCTCGACCCAAGTTGCGCAGCTAACGAACTCTTGTCAAGCGAGGACAATTTGTGCACTGTACATACTTCATAGAACGCTACCATAGGCATCTGATAGCTTTTTGGTCGAGTTCCTTGACAGACTTACCCGCAGTAGGGGAATACTCCGAGTTGGCCGCCTCAAGTAGCCATTAGGGAAAGATCGGAATGGTGTGAACATTACTCCAACTCCATTCCACAAGCCAAGTATGACCTAGCAAGTGGACAGTGTGGACAGCGGTGGACAGTCTCCAGAGACTTTAGGCATTTGTCCTCATGTAAACTTTGATGTGAACAAAAAGGGAAAAAGAAGGTCTGTGATGTGTTTGTTGGGGTTCGATGGCAACGTGGATAAAAAAGTTCTGATTTCTTCACAGAAGCAAGGAGGGCAGCGCAACCATCGAGTTTTTGTCAAGTTGGGAGTGTCCTTCGATTGCCACGTTTCAAACCATTACTGCACTTTCCTCACACTGCCGAACAGCGACTGTGTTTTGTGTAGTAAATACGTTGATTTTAAACGTTTTAGATTTCTGCCCAAATCATGGCAAACTTCTGTATATCAATGTGGTCGTTACTGTTCTTGTTACTATCGTCAACTGCATTAGGGAACAAAAAAGGACTTTATGAGAGTGAGTTCTTGTAAGACACCCAGATGTTGCTGGAATACTATCCAACTGGAGAATAACGTTTACGTTTCAGGCTATCTGAGTAAAAGCGATCGAACGTCTAATTACGATTTGTCGCTGATGAGTGACTCCATAAAGTCTTTAAAAGACTCCATTGGACAGGTAAACTGCTAGTTTGAGACCTTCATGTGATGTTCAAGTAAATTTTATTTATTTATTTATTTATTCAAAGCACATAAAAGTGCGCCAATACCAAGCACAAAAAAAGCAATCGTTAGAAAGTGTGACAACCAAAGACAAAAAGACTAATGAACTGAAAAACTCATGAGCAAACTCCAAAGACAGCAAAGAGAAAAAAAGAAAAGAAATGAGCAAGAAATTACGACATGGTTTTTCAGACCAGCAACAATTGATCCGCCAAGGCTTTCCAGCATCTAGTGAGGGGTGTTCACCCTGCCGAAGAGTAGTCCAGCAGTTGTTAATTAGTAGAAGCCTTAAAAAAGGAATATAAGCTTAGAAAGAACGTTTTGCAATAAAGACATCCTGCCCTTGAAACTATAGAATGTGCTTTGCCTACGACCTTCTATACGCACGATTCCGGGGCGGGTCTTGTATCTCAAGGACCTCTTTAAACTAGTACGCACCCCGGGCGATGGCATAGAAGAGAGCACGAACCTTGATTTGATATGTCGATACGGGCCAAGAAGTCATAAAAATAAAAAAATTAGAGGATTTCAAAAAAAATATTTAAAAAAAACATTAACAATAGGGACTACGCTTAGGCAATGCGAACCTAGAACTTCTCCTAGGAGAAAGCCGACAAGGAGTAAAATGATAGCAATAGGCGAAAACAGTAAAGAGCTTCGAAACCTCTGAGAACAAGAACAACTTGCAGGCACCATGTAGCAAAAACATTGGTCAAATGGTTAAAGAAAACATTTTTGAAGATGAGCGGCCAACCGGAGAAATGTGATTCTTATATTCAGCTCCCGCAACTTAAGACACATGAAGATACAAGTTCAAAGTTAGAACTTTTGAGGTACCTCGCCGAGTGTAGCTCACTGCGTGTTTACGAAACGTCGTTGACCTATACACTGGGGGCTAAAAAAAAGCTATGAAATGCTTAGTTGAAAGTAAAATTAAACACATTTAGCCTGTTTTGCTCTAGTGGAATACTCGACTCTCAACCATGCTTCAGTCGAAGCGTACAAACAGATGACACACCTAAAATAGTCGAGGTGAGGGTTTCTAGCATTTCAAAGCTGACAAGATCCGACAAATGACAACCCAGAGATGTTTCACTAGGTTATCACCCACAGACCCTAGGTTCAGAAAAGAGAAAAAAAGGAAACTAACCGACGTCCTCGATTTGAAGCATTTCCAAACATCGAGCTTTTTCAGCTTGCGTCTAAATTCCCTAGAGCTTCTGCTCGATACTAAGTCCAAGGGAAGTTGATTCAACCACCTTGTTGTTCGTATGAAAAATGAGTTAAATACAGGTTTGTTCAAGTGGCTGTTCAGTTTGCGATGCTGAATGGCAATCCCTGCTGTTCGCCCACGAAATGGCTTGAAAACCCAATATTTACTGACACTAAGCTTAACCTCCATGCGTAAAATGCGAAAACAAAATGTCAAATCCCTGACTACTCTTCTATATTTGAGACTCTTCATACCAAGTATTTGGAGGCGGTCTCTATAAGATGCAAGGCATTGTGGGTAGTTAGGGTTAGGAAAAGCCCTGTAAAATACAATCTTTGTGAACGTCTTCTGAACTTTTTCTAACAGCAGTACATGTTTCTTAATACAGGGACTCCATACTGTCGAACAATACTCCAACTGAGGAAGGACATATGTGTTGTACAACCTAATAAAAAACTTCGGATCACTAAATTTCTATTCGTTCTCCCTAAAACATAGTAGGAACAGAATGGCTGGACAGATACTTTATTTTAATGATGCCATTAGCGCTTACCGTTAAAACTGTTGATCGCTTTAAGTTTCTGATGCTACATCAAACTCTTTAGCCTCCTCGTTGCTTTCAGTGCATTATATATGTAGTGAGCTGCAAACTCAGTCTTCTTGATTCCAATTGTTTGCAGATTTTTGCATACAAAATAAGCTAACGCTGAGATTTTCCCAATAATTGACAACAATGTGTTTTGCTTATTTGTTGCTGAGCTTACACATCGAGTAATAAATCAATTCACTTGATTCACACATCAACCCTGCAAGGCCGAAAAGTATAAAAAAATGAAGAGATAATGATCAGCTGATGACAGTATGTAACTGCCAATAACTAACTTTCCATTCCCTAAGTAAGCGTCAAATTGTCGAGTCAAATTTGTAAATATTGGGATTTGGTGGCTAAGTCCTGACGAAGTAGATGTCTGAGGAATTCATTTGGTTTTCTGTAGTAGTCAAATGAAAAGGACTGCCGATGTAAGAGCATCAATGTAGGTTTTGAATCTGAGAGTACGTCTTCAAACTTCCAAGGTTTGGTGAATACCTTGCATTTTGTGTGTCAATAACCTTTACGAGTGAGCATAATCTTGGATCCACCCACAGTGCTTCCTTTTTGGCTGCATCATACATTCCATTTCTCAACATCAGAGCCGTGGTGAGGTGGCATGGCTACCAGATTCCTTCGTCCGAAATGAAAAGTGTGGCGTTGAGGTCTACATGCCGTTCATGGTCTATAAACCTGACGTGGACAGCTTGGTGCAATTTTCAGAGCAAACTGACACCCTTCTAATCAAGAATATAATAAAGACGACTCTCACCAGTAAGGCGGTTGGAATATTTTTTTCTTAGGGTAAACCTATTATGAATTTCTTTGGAATTTCTTAATTCAACTGCCCCAGTAAGTTATCACGTTGTTTGGATCTCCATAAAACATTCATTTTAAAGAGAAAGTAATGGATTATAATTAGATTCAAAGAGAAGAAAGGCAGCAATCACTTGGTGTAATAAAAGAAGGGGTTGCGCCATGCACTCGATTATCTCGTCCCGATTTTCGATTGATTGATAGCGTAAATGCTGCCTACTGCATTCCAATCCCCTTCACGACATCCCGTAGATGTAGAATGCGTGGTACACCCTGAAAAGGGATTGAGTAACGTTACTCCATCCTTTTTTATTCCTGTGCCACTCATCTATTCAACTCGACGTGAGCAGTTTTTTTTGCAATCAATCAAATGAAAATCGCAACAGTTCAGTAGAATGCATCTCCGCCGCAATGAATCGTTGAAAAAACAGCGGGGACTCATGGGACAACCTATTACTCTTAGACCCGTAAAAACGTCGATACCTTAAGCAACTCAGAAAGAATGATCAGTCTTATGACCGCGTCTGACAGAAGTACTAGCAATTCGAGAAACTATGCAATAGTTTATAGACTGTTATGTTTCCTCAATGGGCGCGTGTGACGCAGTCGGAGGAGGTGCCGGCTGTCGCGCGCACCCAATACTAGATTCCTGGTTCAGATTTCATGCTCAGACCAAGCAAGCCTTCCATCCCTCCTGTGAATTGGTACCAGACTTGTCTGGGAGGGATAAAGTACTGAATTCACGATCGGCTGGCCATCACAAGTCGGCCAAATACGCATTCAAATCGCCTCCTATCCCGTAGAAGTATAATACTTGACACATTCCAAAAAGAATTGAGAAACGCCGTCGTTGGTCCTTTATCCTTTATGTTCATCTTCGTTCATGCTTTTCTTTGGGTGGTTGGTGCCATGTTTGTTTGGGATGGGTAAGAATAATGAATTGTCTATCAGCTGGCCATCGAAAGTCACGGCACAGTCCAAATACGTGTTCAAATACGTGTTCAAATCGCGTCCACGACCCCGTGTGTGTAGAGTACGCGGCGCATCCTGCTGATGAATAACGCTGAACTACATCCCATTGCTTACTATGAAATTTATGATCGCACACAATAATGCCCATGTTGGTTCAGGATCGCAAAGATGGCCCAATGCTGCTGTTTCAAGATCCAGTGAAGCAGGAATTGGTCCATTCAAATATCAAAAGGTTGGTTATATCATGTTCCATTTTAACATTGTTAACAACGGGATTACATGTTTACACCAGCCCATAAAATCAGCTCGGCTCCTCACTATACCTTGTTTTTCATATGCACTCAGTTCTTTCTTTTTATATTCTTTCTCTCTATTCCTCCCTTTATTTGAAACACCGTTTCCGATCATTGGCACAGAGGTATTCGTCAGTCATATATGCACAGAAGCAATTGTCCTGTTTTCTTTTCTTTCATCTATTTTGCCCCTCACTATTTTAACAATAGGCCTGAACTGCTGCGATTTCTTCCGTCCAGTTGTGCATATTTTAAAACTAATTCGACGAACGGGATGGAGACGCATTATATTGCATTTCTTTCTTTCATTTCTTTTTACTATTATAAGTTTTGTATCGTTCGATTAGAGAGTACTCATGGGTGCAATAAATAAATAAATAAATAAATAAATAAGACTTTACAAGACTTTTCACGTTCTATTTTATAATTTTTTCCAGACAAGTATCGCAAGACCTCCACCTCCCATTAACCCCGAATGATCGCAGCCGCCGACGCGTTCGCCGTCAATGGTGCTGTGGCTTGCCTTCCGTGTTCTTTATACTTCAAGGTTATTAGAGGTAAAAATAACAAATCGATCCAGGTTTCCGCCATATGGATATGGCTACCCACGCTATGGAGGAGGATCGCTGTTTGGAGTTCGAGGTGGACGTGGGTTCATGATGTACACACCGATAGGACCCATCGGCTACGTGCAGGGCTTCGGTTTTGGCATCGGCTAACGCCTCGCGATATTAATGCGCCTCCTATGGCATTCAAGTATCGGTTGCACTTATTCCCAGATCAGCAGTCACCACCGTGTATGTTGATTAATCGAGTGAAATCTATAAAAAATTACGAGCCTTGTATAGCTTTTTTTCAGAGAAAATTTGACCGTGTATAGCTTTTTTTCGGAGAAAATTTGATACTTTGCAATGGAAGCCTTTAGCTTTTGACATCACACTGAGCATCTTCCAAAAAAGGAACGTTTCCTTCCAGATAAAACCCAACGCTGCCTGAGTTAAAAATTTTTTATTCAGTTAAAATTTGAATTAGTTTGTTTAACCTATTTTAACTAAGATTTTTTAATTCATCTGGACGGAAAAAAGTAAACACTATGATTGAAATAATATAATTTTTTATCTCATTAAAAATAAGGGCCTGATACTAAGACTTAATGTGCGGGAAGGCAGCGATTTTTCTGGGTGTTTCAAAAAGAGAAATTGCACCATGCACTCATTCAGGACGTCGTGCGGTTTCCTTTGATTTATTGTGTTGTTTGGAATTACAAGTGAAAGCGGGAAGGTGCGTTTGTTTTCCACAATTTTTGCTTGTTGTTGTGCCATTGGCAAGTGCGCAACTCCACGGAAATGGAATTTTCGTTATCAATCCAAGGAGGACCGCGGTATACATAACGAGCGCATGGCGAATTCTCTTCTTTAGGAAAATTACATACTGTGTTCTGGCAATTGAAAACTTGGATGCGTATAGCGCAGAGGAGGTCGACTGTTGCCTGCTCCCGATTCGAAGATCCTGGTTCGGAGTTTCCGCCCAGGCCAGCCAAGCCTCTCATTTCTCCGGGCTCGGCGAATTGGTACCAGTCTAGTCTATGAAAGCGCTGATTTGTTCATCGGCTGGCCACCGTAAACGAATGTATGACCAAACACGCATTCAAGTCGCCTTTACGACATCCTGTAAAAGTAGAATGCGTGGCGCATCCTAAAAGGGAGTGAGTAAAGTCATCCTTTACACTTTATTCTTACGGCACTTAAAATGAGCTCCAAACCAACCATTTTTATTTTTCTCGTAAAATAACAGTTGGATAACATTTCAAACAGTATTTTCACTTTTTTGAGCCAAGAGATTTAAAAATTCACAACGAAAATGTACCAATTTTCACTTGAACTAGATTAAGTTTAATTTCTTTACGAAAGTAACTGATTTTGAGATAAGTTCTAGCCTTGATACAGAGGATGGATTTGATCTCAAAAGCATCAAGTTTGCTTTGAAAGGTGTGTAG
The DNA here is from genome assembly GCA_947396885.1 of Heligmosomoides polygyrus polygyrus. Taxonomy (NCBI): domain Eukaryota; kingdom Metazoa; phylum Nematoda; class Chromadorea; order Rhabditida; family Heligmosomidae; genus Heligmosomoides; species Heligmosomoides polygyrus. The sequence goes on along the minus strand of OX377201.1, from coordinate 30,893,752 downwards.
TTTCTTTTGTTTTGCTTTCTTTCTTTTGTCAGGTTTCATGGCTTCAATGTGTATAGTTTGGTTAAAAAGTATCTAGTTTGAAACGAGTGGTGTGGTGCATCCACTGATGGCTTCTTTCATTATACTTCCATACAGTTTTCAATAAATCTTAATTGTTATCACAATTATCAATAATGTAATATTGGATCGTTCTGCTCAATATGAATTTCCCCGTGAAATTCACTACTCATTGTTAAGTCCTTCCATTAGAGGTATTGAGAGCTATTGCAACGAACAATGCTATTTCCGCTCCCTCCAATACAGTGTCTATTACACTTTGACGTATTTATTATCGTTGTTTATGCAGTGCTAACCCGCTCTACTATTGCCTTCACGTCCGGCGACTTGGCGTTCGATTCGTTGTGGATGTAACTATTCTTGTCTATCATTGATGTCCAATTGTGCTATTCAGCGAACAATGCTCGAAAAAGTGTGACGAATCCTTGCAATCGATAAAAATGGAAGCAATTCTATCTTGATCGACGAACAGACGTAATTTCCTGAACGCAAAAATACGAACGACCATGACAGGGGTGAGAATGGAACCAGTTCATTGGTTACAAAAATTTCCGTTTTGTTGTTGATGTCTGAATCACCTTACAAAAAGTACTATAAGTGTTTTCCGAATGAACGACCACGAAATGTGCTCATTAATCATGGCCCACTGAGCAGACCAGTTTTTGTGGCCGCTCTCCTTTGTGCCGCATGCAGAATGTGATGGGTTTCCTTCACAAAAATGCGTTTTCGTAATACGGAGCTGCAAGACCTCTAGACCTTTTTCAATCCTAGGCTCTGCACGAAGAAGCTGATCATTGTCGTGGAAATTGCTAAATCAACCGGGCTTGCCAAGTGAACCCATAACTATGATACGGCCAAAAAAGCGTTGTCATAAGAGTAAAAGCAGCATCAGTCTGAATTTCTTCAAATACGTGTATTGTAGTTTTCTACACAACAAATTCGCGGTGTCAACGATAAGTGGGATGCCTGAGACAATTTAGTACTGATAAGTTCTAGGGTTGATGTATTTTTGATGTATCATAATGCATTGTAATCTTTGATGCATTACATAAACGCGTACTGTAGGTCTATTGTTCATTAGGCACATGATTTTAAAAGTTCTCGGAGGACTGCATAAGCACGGTTACAGTTAAGAGACCGCTCAACTAAAGATGCTCAAGGCGAAAGTTGGCGGGTACACGCAGAAAGGGTACTGCTTGCCTTTGGTTTGCTGCTCGCTGACCCGAGGTCAGGAATCATCTTGCTGAATAGTAGTACGCTGTGAGCCAAGATTGAACCCTAAGCGTGTTAATGTGTCCAAGACGCTCGGCACCCTAGAGGATAGTCCGCAGAGTAAAGCCTCAAAACAGCGACTGCTAGGTAGTAGTAGATTTGACTTAAAATCGTCAGTTGGGATTTTAAGATGTTCCGCAGTTTATTCTATTCCAGATTGCTTTGCAAACTTTTCTGGGTATCGTAAAGAACGCGATTATTTATAGGTCACGGCTGGTGTATTGATCAGTTCCTCTAATGCATAGAGCTTTGTTAAAGTCGATAATATCGATCGAAATGGAGTAGATGGTCGATATCAATCTATGTAGTTCTAGTTAACCTAACCATTTTCTTCGCGCTAGACTCCCATCTTTTATCGGATTATCTCAGATATTAATCTATTTGACAACTTCACATCAGATATTTGTTTCACACCTTAGACAATAAATTGAAAAACTCTTTTTTCAAATCCCGGTTTAAAAATGCAGAATAAATTACCTTGCAGAATAAGCTAGGGTAAATGTTCATCGATCATTAAAGATTCTGGAGCATAAAACACAAATGTTTTCAACTGCAATTGACTGCTAGCTACAAGGAATGTGACAGCTCTCGGGCCAAAGTTTTTCTAGTAATTCACAACAGCGTTTTTTTCATAGAAGAATTCGTCCGAAGAAGAACGGAGGAGAGGAGGACATTTGTTCGATATGCTTTGAGCGCACACGTACGTGTTGCTGTGAGTAAACAATTTCTTGGCCAATATCAATCAAAGAAAAGAAACTTCGAAAGAAAGAGACTGTGGCTAAACCAGACCAATGTTGTATTATTGCATGAAGATGTGGTAGATACCAGATGCTGATAATATTGAATGCGACGGTGGCTGTACAATTAACGTGAAAACGGGACAGTCGGAGGGCAGCCCAATCTGACGTGGTATGTACAACAAATCAAATTCAAGGTTCTGCCAGGTTCCATTTCCTATAAATCTTGGCTCACGTTGTTGAATTATGATGTGACCTTGATAAGCTATCGAACAAGATTCCTTCCGAGACCAGTAATTCCTTTTGCGGTCATTCCCGTCTGGTGTAGTCATCCCGATCGGGGAAGTGTCTGCTCTGCTACCTCTTGGTTCTGCTACCATCTTTCTATCGCTCAGGCTCGACTCATCAAGATGGCACCGAAAAAAAAACACTGCTGAAGGACACCCTCATGGCTGACGCCGGTGTTGAAGGATGAGACGAATATTTTGATGGGTTTGATAGAGCGTTTGATCTTTTTGTCAAAATGCAAGAGTCCCAACTTGCTGTCATTATTAGGCTTGATGCGTTAGAAGCTAAACCCACCCCTGAATCTCAAAGAGAAATTGAAACGAGATCTGCCTTATATAGCAAAAATTAAACCTGACATCAGACTTGTGGATGCGAAAACTTGCCGAATTACCTGGGTGGCCATTGGTGAACAGTCCACCGAGGCGCCACATGCGCGTTTGATAAAGAAGCTATAAAAAGGTGGTGGAAACCTTTGGCGACGAGCTGCTTTTGAACGAGTTTAATTATGGCATAACTTTTCATCGATCCGAAGCCTAGAAAAGCAGGAAGTGGCTTTCGGCCTCGTATAACAAAGAGTTACCTAGGCAGTCAGGAGCTTGAAGACAAGATGCTGGCACACATGAGAACAGAAAGGCAATCGTTAACAGAAGACTACCTTCACTCCTACGCCAGGACCGACTATACTGAAGAGGAGCTGGACTACGATTGATTTAAGCGCAGAAAAAGGACATATAATGAACAGCGAAGAAAGTAAACCTTCATATATTGTATAGGAATTGGCCATCCATAAACTCAGCAGTTCTCACGAGTTGCCAGTACGACATACAGCCCACGGTCACTTCCGGCAGATGAATCTGTCCCAACACTTCTCTCTCCATTACCTTCGCTGTCTACCCCCACTCGCCGCCACCTTTGTGCTAGGGCATAAGAACCGCCAGTTCGCGAGATACAACATTCTGCACAAATGACCACCCAAACAGACATTCTGTCATGTATGATTTCTGCCTTTTTAACGCTAGATCCATTTTCAACAAACTTTCAGACATGAATTTTCTTTTGTGAGAAATGCCCAGTGGTTTATTTACATTATTGTCATATTGAACTGCGTAGAAGAAATACGTGACTTATCCTTAGGGATCATTTATGACAGCAGTCTCATTTTTGATACCTACATGCTCGAAAGGGTAAGGAATACACAAAAGCGTTCGAACCTCATTTTCAGAGCTTTTAAGGTGCAAGATTCTATAACATCCTGCTTTTCAATCTGTTTAGTCTTTATGTTAGGCCGCTGTTAGAGTACTATTCTCCAGCATGGTCCCAACACAGTAGTATCCTTATAGGTGAGATGGAAAATGTTTAAAAGAGTTTTAGGTACCGCTCTTACTGCAGATGTGGATTGCTTCGGCTTTTGTACGAGGCGCGGTTGTCTAGGCTAAGTGTGGAATCCTTGGAGTTCAGACAAAAATGGCAGATTTCGCCCTCACGTATATATGAAATTAGCCTTTGATCGTGTTGAGATTGTCTAGGTATTGGAAAACTGAGAGGTCACCTTTCCGCATGAGACCAGAAAGCCTAATATAGCTATGAGAAATCCTTTCTCATAATGAGTCTTCTGCTGCTCATTCGTCGCGTACGTCCCGTTATCAGGTGCTGCCTGCTGTAGTGGTACTTGAGGTGGGCTCCGACTAGTCGTGCATTGAAGCCCGCCGTGGGTGTGAAGAGGGCAGGACGCGTTCTATCCCATTAGGGAAGTTTCTAGAAGGATCAGAAACTACATGGACACAGGATAGATCTGCGCTATTTTGGCAGAACAGTCTGTTCTTGTCGTGCTGTAACTGAAGATTTAAGGAAATATCCGACAACATGGAGACACTCCTTCCAATGCCTAGCTGACAAACCTGCGATCATCGAACTAAAATAGCTGTCTCTGAGCTTGTCATTATGTAGCATAACTCGTCTCTCTCTCATTGTCCTATCGCTCCTTACATCTCCAGGCTTTACTGATTGCGCAACTTGGAGCAATCTTTCCTCGAACTGTTTATGTGCACCGTAGGCACTATATGTCTTGTTTTGCTTATCAACCGTTTTTCTAATAAAAATGCAGCAAGCTTGACTTGTGACCTTCCATCAGGGTAACCTACTGGGGTGCGCACCTACTTCCGTATATCAATACTTATATAGTTCATGCCACATAGGTCACAGCGATTTTAGCACCTATGGTAGTAACATCGAATGCCACTGCTCTGCACCGGTGTATATTTTCTGCCTACTGTACTTCAACTATTTTAGCAAGAGTTAAAACCCTCATACTTACTTGTGCATATGTGCATAGCAGAGCTTCTTTTTTCACATTATTGCTTAATTTCAGGAATCCTGCCTTTCTTCACATTGCCTTTCTTCCTTTTTCTTTTTTCCTCACTTTCCTTCTAAAGTCAAATGAATCTGGTCGTCTTGTGAAATCATCTCTCTACAGTGTGTAGTTTTGAGTTGGCAATAAATAAACGAATAAATGGGATAGCTAACGGCTTTATTCCGGCTGAGGTTTCTGCAACACAGCCTTCTTGGGTGTCTACAAAAGTCGGAAATATTTACAACACCACTTTCTCATATTTATTGCAATAAATGTTCAATATTCAACCTGGTAAACCAAGAACTAGCGCCTCTCTTAGATTTCTCAGGTTTAAAGTTGAGTGGTATCGGGCTGAAGCTCGTTAACCCATGTTACTAACAGTTACGGGTGAATGGTGATTCTCGACGACAATAACCTGACAGATCAGTCGTCCTATGCAACTTCCATCATTGATTCTTACGCTATTTTCCTAAAGAAAATTACCCAGTAGGACAAAGTGATGCCTGTGTGAGTGGCGTTGTGATTATTTCCGACTTTTCCTAACTCCAAAGAAGGCAAAACTACCAAAACGGAATAAAACTGTTAACAATCCTGGACGTTAGGTTATCAAGTTCATACCGTAGCTGCAGGTTCGTCTCTCGCAGAAGCCCACTAAGCCCTCCGCTCTTCCGGAGTCGGTTAGGTGGTATTGAACAAGTTATAGAAAGGAGAAACGTTGATCGCCCCACTGGCCATCTAAGTAACGAAGCTTATCGTGGGTTAAAGATGCATTCAACCAGCTTCAGAGAAGTCCTAGAAGAGAAGGCTTTGCGCATGCAATAATGAGACCGACAATTTTCCTTATTTCTCAAACTTGGGGTATTCGCGGTCAGAGAAACTAGGACCCCAGAAGGCAGGAAGACGAAACCTCCACTCCTTTCTTTGAAATGTTAGGATACTTGGTTTGGTTCACTACGCTCAGCTTTCTCTATAATTTCTTTGTTGGCACTTGTTGTAGTGTCCTCCACAAACTATGTTTGTGTCCCGCGTGAATTTCACTCACAAATAAACTCCATGGTCGCTATAGCTCGATTCCGCACCCAAGGCGTCAAGCAAGGTGTTTGTCCATCGGATGTCGAAAAATTATTCTCAAGGTATGAATTAAGAGGCACGAGTGTTTAGAATGTTCGATTTTTTCGACATGTCAACAACTGTTAAGTACAAGCTCAGGTGCTTTGCAAAGGAATGACACATAAAGAAAGATTGCGTGCACGTTGAAGAGTCTAACAGCGCCTTTTTTCCTTTCTAATATTCTAATATTCTTTCTTAATATTCGTAGGCTTTCATAGGCCAATATTTGGAGGTGATGTTCTTCATCGAGAATACTGACACAACCTGCAGTGTGGAAAAGCAATCCTGCCTCGGGTGTCTCTAGACGCTCTGCATATCTCTCACATCCCGAATCGAGTAAACGTTCAAATCAATCCTAGTCCGGTAAGACCCTCCAATCATCATGACAAGTGGCAAAATGCAATACTGACTTGCTGACGATGGGTCCGGTAGTTATTATACGCTTTTACGTTGCCTCCTCCAGGATTGGCCGTAGAAGTAGAATGCACTGCGCATCCGGATTTGAGATTAATTTCCCTGATTTCCACCTTTAAGAACCTTTCATTCTAAACTTCTAAACGACACCAGATGTTGGATCAAAATGAGGGGATAAGACTGTTCTATCCAAAAATAACTAAGCTACGACTCCTTCGCCACACAGAGATCGGTGGATACGAAGCATTAAAATTGTGAGAAAATCACCAGCGATAGCATCTTTTGACTTGCGGTCAAAACAACTCCGCTGACTTCTCTAGCAGTGTATTTCAACGGATAGAGTAGCTTCGACCGAGTTGGAGTGTTCTCGTTGGACTCCAATTTTGTCTCATCCGGTTGCCATGTAATTAGTTTGAAAGGAGCATATTAACCTTTTTTTACACTGATCTTGCTGTTTGCTCGACGTGGATCCAGTTCTCCAATTCTCTCTGCCACCTGTTTCTCTAGACGCGAGATATCCTCTCTGCTGTGTCCTTTTTTGTGGTTGTTTCTGTGTTTGTTTTCTGACGTATTGTCCTATGCAATCGTAATAAACAATAACAATGACAACATGCTAGTCTTAACCTAACAGCTTTACGACATCCTAAGGCACAGATAAATATTCGCTCTTTTTCAACAGAGGTCGCAAATGGCATCCTTGACTGTCGAGACGTCATATTGTTGAGCACATACTGGGTGAACCAATCAGTCCTTTCTTACGCAATAAGGTTTCTTAGCAAGACCCTTTTTTGTAATGTGGAGTATATTATTATAAACAGCAAGAACACAAAACAGAAGTTTAAAAATAAAACCAATGGTCGATCTTTCGAAACATTGATAAAAACAGCAATGAATATAAAGATGAATAGAAAAAATGAACTAGCAACATCTAAGACCATCGAGGTGCGGGTTCGATCCGTTTAGCACAGGAGCGTTGGGTCTAACCAAACATCACAGTAAAAGCATGCAGCTTCGGCAACATACACTACAAGCTGAAATAGCTAAAGAAAACAAATCAAATTCTTGGCGCCAGAGAAGCAGAAAAGTATACGGAATTTTTCTAAATACAAGCATAGAGTACCAATAGTAAGATATCGCTACTACCAGCATGATTAGGTATTGGGTTGATTGAAAATTCTTGCAACACTTTACACTACTGCCCGTTAAATTTGTTAAAGCTCTCGTAGTATTGATCTTGTGTGGTGACGTCACAGAGCGTTCTCGAATCTTCCTCAGGCATACTACAATACCGGCCTTATCTTTTGGTCTTTGGGCGGAAAAAGCGAAAAAAACCGCCTTTTCCGCCGCTTTTCTGTAGCGCTCTTCAAATTGAGCGCATTGCAAATTGAATGACATATTCGTGATCAGCACCGAGCTCTCTTCCCGATGAGCTGAAAATCGCATAGCGAGCGTCTGAAATGTAGTTCAGTGACCTAATTTCTGCCCGGCGCGGCTGACCCCTGTGCTCGCGGGAGATAATTACACCCACAGCTCCCAAGTGGCTAATGAAGGAAGAGATTCGGCCCTTTAAAGCCTAGTTTCTGCATTATATACATAGTCACACATAGTTCTCTGGATTCCCTAGTATTTCACGATCACAATGATCTACTTCCTTAAAGGATCCGATAATTTAAGTGTTGTTATTTTCAGAAAATGCCTCCGCTTTGGAGGACTCTAATTTCGTCATATCAAGATTGTATGTGCTTATACTCGTTTGTCACGTTGGAGGCGAGAGTGAAAATCAAGCTGCGAAGTTGGAACCTTCAAGGTTGAAATCGTTAGCGATTGTACGCTGCCAAAGTTGCCCATATGACACTTCTTCGTAGTTAGCCGTACACTTTTCGTATCATTAAAGTGGACACAAAATGGTTTCCTTGAAGACAGGAACGTAGATATCTGGGGGCCTATGAAAACACCTTATAGTCTTCTACAGGTGGGATTTCGACTGGCCCGGAGGACATTTTGGTCACCCAGTTACAGAGCAAACTCACCTCAAATGCTAACTGAGTGTCATTTTAAAAAATGTCCAAAAACTGAAAAATTGTCTACGAGGCCATTCCCTAGTTAATTCTGACTCGAAGGATAGTTCGATTTCAAATTTACGTTCATTTGTACCGGTTTTTCACGAGTCAAATGTACCATAGCCCTGGTCGGGACCCAGATTAGTTCCGGAGCCAGTCCACTCTCCTGCCTCTGTGACCCCTCCCGCCATCTGAGAGCGCCGTAAATCGCCTAACTACAGTTTTCACACTTCCGGTGCCGCGGCGCCATATTGATCCTTCCAAACGAGGGTGGAGTAGAATAGTACACCAAACAAGGTTTGGACAACTACGATCTCTCCCTTATACTTATACGTTTGTGTTTTTCATTTCGCATTTATGCTTTAGCAATGTTTAGATGCGTGGCGCATCCCAGAAAGACTGCTCGAACTCGCTTCACTTTCACAACGCTCAGTCTACAAGCTGTCCCTCTCCCTCGATTGAAAGATTCGATTCTGTATGCATTGTGCACGGCGCACTCCAAAGGCCAGCTGGGCAGCCTTAAAGCAACTTCTGAGTAAGGCGGTAGGAGACTTCTGGTAGAACTCCCTAACCGCTCAGTCTACAAGCTGTCCCTCCCCCCCCCTCGATTGAAAGGTTCCATTCTGTATGCATTGTTCACGGCGCACTCCAAAGGCTTTTCAAAGATTTCAAAAACTCTCCGTATATGCCGGCAACTGCGTTTCATGAGTTTGTCGGTCATATGCGAAGAATTGACTTATCACGAAATAATTGTTGAGAACTAGGGGCAACGTCACAAAATGAAATTGCTTTCCATAAAGCTTCTAACATTGATTAGTATTCGTTAAAAGGCCGAGGTTTGGTCCAGCTGTGTGGAGCTGTGAACCATTTGGTCTGCTCACCCTTGATTTGCATGGTTTCAGTGGGGAGTTTTGTCAGAAATTTGCAGCCACCCTAGTCAGGAGTTGCTCCAAGGCTGTCCAGCGAGCCTTTGGAGTGCGCCGTAAACAATGCAAACAGAATCGAACCTTTCAATCGAGGGGGAGGGACAGCTTGTGGACTGAGCGTTTGGGGAGTTCTACCAGAAGTTTCCTACCGCCTTACTCAGGAGTTGCTTTAAGGCTGTCCAGCTGGCCTTTGGAGTGCGCCGTGAACAATGCATACAGAATCGAATCTTTCAATCGAGGGAGAGGGACAGCTTGTAGACTGAGCGTTTGGGGAGTTTTGTCAGAAATTTGCAGCCACCTAGTCAGGAGTTGCTCCAAGGCTGTCCAGCGAGCCTTTGGAGTGCGCTGTGAACAATGCATACAGAATCGAACTTTTCAATAGAGGGGGAGGGACACCTTGTAGACTGAGCGTTGTGAAAGTGAATCGAGTTCGAGCAGTCTTTCTGGGATGCGCCACGCATCTAAACATTGTTAAAGCGTAAATGCGAAATGAAAAACACAAGCGTATAAGTATAAGGGAGAGATCGTAGTTGTCCAAACCTTGTTTGGTGTACTATTCTACTCCACCCTCGTTTGGAAGGATCAATATGGCGCCGCGGCACCGGAAGTGTGAAAACTGTAGTTAGGCGATTTACGGCGCTCTCAGATGGCGCGAGGGGTCACAGAGGCAGGAGAGTGGACTGGCTCCGGAACTAATCTGGGTCCCGAGCAGGGCTATGGTACATTTGACTCGTGAAAAACCGGTACAAATGAACGTAAATTTGAAATCGAACTATCCTTCGAGTCAGAATTAACTAGGGAATGGCCTCGTAGACAATTTTTCAGTTTTTGGACATTTTTTAAAATGACACTCAGTTAGCATTTGAGGTGAGTTTGCTCTGTAACTGGGTGACCAAAATGTCCTCCGGGCCAGTCGAAATCCCACCTGTAGAAGACTATAAGGTGTTTTCATAGGCCTCCAGATATCTACGTTCCTGTCTTCAAGGAAACCATTTTGTGCCCACTTTAATGATACGAAAAGTGTACGGCTAACTAGAAAAGAAGTGTCATATGGGCAACTTTGGCAGCGTACAATCGCTAACGATTTCAACCTTGAAGGTTCCAACTTCGCAGCTTGATTTTCACTCTCGCCTCCAACGTGACAAACGAGTATAATCACATACAATCTTGATATGACGAAATTAGAGTCCTCCAAAGCGGAGGCATTTTCTAAAAATAGCAACACTTAAATTGTCGGATCCTTTAAGGAAGTAGATCATTGTGATCGTGAAATACTAGGGAATCCAGAGAACTATGTGTGACTATGTATATAATGCAGAAACTAGGCTTTAAAGGGCCGAATCTCTTCCTTCATTAGCCACTTGGGAGCTGTGGGTGTAATTATCTCCCGCGAGCACAGGGGTCAGCCGCGCCAGGTAGAAATTAGGTCACTGAACTACATTTCAGACGCTCGCTATGCGATTTTCAGCTCATCGGGAAGAGAGCTCGGTGCTGATCACGAATATGTCATTCAATTTGCAATGCGCTCAATTTGAAGAGCGCTACAGAAAAGCGGCGGAAAAGGCGGTTTTTTTCGCTTTTTCCGCCCAAAGACCAAAAGATAAGGCCGGTATTGTATTGATAGAGTGCTGTTGGGAAAACGAAGCGCCATCAGCTGAGTTTGGCAAGTTTAGCCTGGCGCTCCTTGGCCCTTCCTCTGGTGGAAGAAACCCTACAGAAAAAGATCCCTCTGTTTAATACTTCTTCCGAAATAAATTTTGTAGAGAAGAGCAAACTGAGCGCAAGCTCTGCTACTGAACGACAAATTATGAAGTTTACGTTTTGCTTTCTTTCAGTGCTAGAGATATCTGTTCATAAACAGAACCAAGAAGTCTCGCATATACTGCCTCCTATCAATTCATAGTCACTAATCAAATGGAGTGGAGTCTATTCCATATCCCACCGTATTCGATCGTCGAGTTCGATGACGATCTTCAATATTCGGCTGAGATGATTCCTCTCGCCACGCACTCCAACCAGTATCGGAACATGTTCAAGGGCGTGATGGAACCACGAGAACGCAATCAGACCGCTGCAATTCGGGAAGGAGTTTAGGAGAAAGCGTAAGGAAGTCAGTCGCTACAACGGAGGGTGACTGACCAGACCAGGATGGCACCGATTGGATCGGCGTACGCCCAGAACTTGTCGCCAATTGTGGCGCACACGATGGCCACAAGTGTTGTGGCGATGTCATTTCGCATGTCCATCGCCAGAACCTAAGTCCGCTGGGTTTATCGCGACACCGTATCAGATGGCTAATAAGAAATAGTAATGATGACCCAGTTCAGCGACTCACTTTTGAAGACGCGGAACCTCGTTTGTAGCAGACAACCATGAGGAGCACCTTCAGCGAAGCTCCGATCAGCATTATCAATATTATCAAGAGATTAACTTCTGGAGCGATCTAAAGAGCACAGTGAGAAATATGAGAATTCCATGGAGTATTTCAGAGCTTTTTGAAATTCCGCTTTTGGGTCGCAGACTTTTCCTAATTGCAACCTCAGCTGTAGAGCTGGCACGCTATCATTCTAATTAAAGGAAAATGCCAAACTTCTGGATTGCCAAATTTGGTTTTTGTGTTTTATCATTGAAATTTAGGGATAATGAAGCCTCTTCCACTTAGTATGTAATCAAGGCTCCGGTCTCATCAGTGCCTTCACGCTTCTTTCAGGATTTAAATTTTAGTGACGAAGTTATCCCTAGCGATCAGGATAGTGCAATTTGTTCGCGAGACACGGAAGCGGAGATGCGGAATGAAGGACTAAAAAGTAGGAATTGAAGTATGGCGACGGTAACACCGCTTACACATTTCTGATGTTCAGGAAATAATCCTCCATTCCATCCCTAACTTTTCGCTTTTCGCTTTTTTGTTCTACCCGTTCATATTGATACTGTGGTTTACCCTGCCTATATGGACTGATAGTGGGCGCGTGTAGCGCAGTCGGAGGAGGCGCGACTGTCGCGTGCACCCGATACCAGGTTCCTGGTTCGGATTTCCCGCCCAGGCCAACCAAGCCTTCCATCCCTCCGGGGTCGGTGAATTGGTACCAGACTTGTCTGGGAAGGGTAAAGCGCTGACTAGTTCATCGGCTGGCCACCGCAAGTCATTGTATGGCCAAATACGCATTCATATCGCCTCCACGACAACCCGTAGAAGTAGAATGCGCTGGCGCATCCCAAAAGGGATTGAGTAACGCCGTCCTTTATCCTTTATCCTTTATATGGACTGATCGAAACATGACCATCTATAGTTTTATCTCGCATTTTGGATAATTTCTATCCGTGGTGCTTTATATAATAATTACTGACGAAAAAGATCTATTACACTCGAAGAGAATAACTCGCTGAATCTATCAATTGGTAACGTCTTACCTTTCCTGTAATGATGGCTGAGAGTGACTGCATAATGAGAAACATATTTGCTATTCCCATTACTATTGAACATAAAATTACGCCCAGTAGCTCGAGCCTAAAATAATGAATTTATTCAAAGCACCAAAGCGAAGTCGAGTTGAATTCTCTAAGGTGGTAAAAGATCTGAGAAGCTCGCTCCAAGGGCACACTCACTGACAGAAGAGAGGAGAGAAAGCTCGATGGTTACCATGAAGCAGAGAACAGAGGAACAATGCGATGCGAAAAGGGTGAGGGTTCCATGAATATTTCGGTGCTACCCGCACATACCTTTACTTAAATCTCGTGAACCGTTCAAGCTACACGATTCGCGTTACAGTGTCAGACGGGAGCGACGGTAGCATTGAAAGCGCTTCTCGATAGTGCACATGCTCCCTGTTTGTGAAACCCTCTTATTATGTCTAAGGAGACGTTTAGTTGTGTAGGGCATGCACTAGTCATCCTACTAAAGCGTGACCACCATACAGTTCCGTGCTAACCCCACTCCATTGGAAGCGCCTTGTTCCAAAAGTTCCGAGTATCACCTTGTCCATGCTTTCCAACAAGAAAACCTTCACGGAATGCTCCTCCACCTGTGAAGCATAGTCTTCTGATCTCTATCACCCTGATTTTCGACTGTGCAGGAAGTAGTCACCACTGAATATGAACTTGTTCAGCAAAAATTGGGATGTATTGGTGGGAGCACCAGTAGAGTACGTAGTGTGCTGCAAAATGTTGTCGCATGCGTTAGAGGGTGTTGATAATTAAGATGAAATCCAATAGTTCCTGCTAAATATTTACAGCCGAACTCCAGTTTTTCCGAGCATAAAAACAAAGAACAATAAAAATGCAAAAAACAAACAAAACAGAGACAAAATTAATGAAGAAATCAATCAAGAAAATTCTCAAAGATTTCAGTGACTGGAAACACACCTACCGGCCTGACGCAAAGCAAGGCATCCTTACTCCCGAGGAAACATTCCGGCGATTCGAACCGTACAATCACAAAAACTGCGTATTAGTCATGAATGAAATTCGGTAAAATTACTGGGAGGGTTTCTAAACTGCATGATAGTCTCTCACACGTACATACATATTATTAAGAAATGATCGCCTTGCAGGTCCTTCGGTAAAATATCACTATGTTTGTAAAAACAGAGGCGAAGGAAATTACACACATAGAAGGTGACTTCAGGGTTCGCGGCTTCACACGTTTTACATCAAAAATTGAGCGAAACCCTTGAATTTTTACTGAAATCGTTATGAATAGCTGTTGAGGGACAGAGGAGAGAACTACCATCCTCATCATATGTCACCGTGTAGGACTATCAAGAGTAGTTATGAATGTAGTTATGAATGAGGGCCTATACTGGGCTGTCAATCGAATCACGTTGGTTTCCTTGAAGATATTCCGTGTGGATGTCTGAACGAATTCAACTACAACCACATGCGTCCCATTATCTCGTCATGGTATTCCCGTTTGTATATTGGGTACATGTCGCGTAGGTGGGCAGCATTGATAGGTGGGAGCGCGCCAGCCAATGATAACCAAACAGAGCACAGACCGAACACATGCCAGCTCATCAGGGTGTCAACTGTACATGTTCTCTCTGAATGGCATGCCTGTTCAATGCTATCTGATTGGTTTAGACGTTCCCACCTACCAATGCTGCTCACCTACGCGACATATACCGTATTTTGTATAGTACTCATGTCCGGATGACTTATTCAAATATCAATCAGGTATCTAAATGATTGTCATTCAAATTTGAGCATTTGAATTCAAAGATCCGAAACACTGCGTGTTTTTTAAATGTTGTCAAATCCGATTGCTTAAGAAATCGACGTTTCTGACGTATTTACGATTAGAATCGAATATAAAATCGAGCCTACGGAATATATTCGAATTTGGATGTTCAAAAAGCTTCGGTATTTTAATCCATTTAAGGTACATGTCACGAAGATCCACAGCTATGGTTTTTAGGAACCCGTCAGAAATCATGCCGCATCGAATGAATGTCCCATTCAGGGAGGAAGCGCAGGGTCGATGCTGTGTTTGATTATGATTGACTGGAGCGTTCCCACATCCCAACGCTGTGCATCTTCGCGACATATACCCCATCCGAGTGCATAGAAGTTTTCAAGAAGGCATAATTATTCAAGTACTCGTATGTGCCGCGTGAAATTGAACACGATTAGGTTGACCGAAAAGTTCTCAGCCTTTTGTGTTACTAAATATTTTCCATTCGTCTTTTATTTTTAAGTAAAAATTCAACTTTATTCTACAAAAATTGCGCATTAATGCTACTTTCTGTACAGAATTTTTCGCTCTATCTGGTTAAATAATTTATGTTTCAACGTTGTTTTACATTTCTGTTCTTGAAGGGCTTATTGAAGTATGTCGAACGAGCAATTCTGAACGATATTTTGTTTTAACTTCGAACTGGGCCAATCCGCAGCGGAGACAGGACGACAAATCAATGAAGTGTGGGGGCCTGATAGTGTTGGAGAAAGCACTGGGCGGCAGTGGTCCAGTAAATTTCGGACCGGTGATTTCAGCCTCGAAGATGGCTCTGCAGCGGTCGACCTAGACCAATACTGGACGACGAGTTGAAGAAATTGGTGGAAGCTGAACCGTTCCAGACAGTTCTCGGGATCGCGGAAGAGCTAGACGTTAGTAAAGCTTCCGTTGCAGATGCTTTGGAACGCCTTGGTAAGGTGAAAAAGCTCGAAAAGTGGGTGTCCCACAAGTAGAGTGAGCGGCAAAAATCGTCACGTTTCGAATTTTGTTCTCCTCTATTTTTACGCAACAAAACTGACCCGTTTTGGATCGAATCATCACTTGTGATGAAAAGTGGATTCTGCGTGATAACAGGAAACGTTCCAGACAGTGGTTGGGCGCCGACGAACCCCTTAAGCATTTTCCAAATGTGAACCTCCACCAAAAAAGGTAATGGTCACTGTGTGGTGGTCGGCGGCTGGTGTGATCCATTACAACTTTTTGACTCCAGACCAGACCATTACAGCAGAGTCCTACTGTAAGGAAGTCGACGAAATGCATCGAAAATTGCGTCAACTTCGGCTAGCATTGGTCAGCAGAAGAGGCCTAATTCTTTTGCACGATAACGCCCGCCCACACGCTTCACAAATCACTGTTCGAAAATTGAACGATCTAAGGGTGGAAGTTCTGCCTCACCCGCCATATTCTCCAGACCTCTCACCATCCGACTACTACCTTTCCAAATACTTTCATAACTTTCTCTCTGGTAAAACCTTGACCAATCACGACCAAGCCAAAACAGCTTTCGTGGAATTTGTCGAACCTCGAGCAACTATTTTTTTTCTCTGATGGAATAAGTCCACTGGTGTCCCGTTGGCAAATGTATGCTTATTCGAACGATGCTTATTCCGACTAAATCCGATAAGAATTGAGAAAGTTATGGTAGTTCAAACTGAAGCACTCAAAACGTTGAAAACTTTCAGGACAACCTAATAGTGTATTTCGTAGCCATGTCTAACTGACCTGTTCGAATATATAAAAAGGCCTAACCATAATAGTCGATGCTGGTCGTGCAGTACGTGTTCAGTATTCTTTTTTCTCCCTCCTTTTCGAATAAGACTGCTGTCTTTGTTCAATAAATAACTAAATATTCCTACCTTCCTCTTCCACGGGGATACTTGTGCTTGTTGGTGTGATGTATCAACCAGAGGCACAGTCCAAGAATAAGACTGGTCGTGATATCCATGAACGAGTCGATGAACGTACTGAAGATGTCAATTATCAACGGTTCACCGTGCTTTTATCAGGTCTACCACTGTATTCAGATTTTCTGTGGAGCGCTGCTGTGACATGTATTTCATAAAAGCTTCAGAAGCACTCGCCTCACTATTGACAAAGAACCAGTGACGACAGAGGCGAACAGATTTACAATGAGCAGAACGCTGTTGAAGGCAAACGAAATTCTGGCCAGAATCCGATCTGGGCCAAGTTCACGCTGAAATGAACGCTTTGAAAAAACTGTGAGCAATCTCTCTATCGGCAGTTCCATTTTGCCTTTCAGATAGTACACCGCTTTAGAAACAGTGTCATCGTCATGTAGAGAAATTTGGTTATTTTCTGCATATAAATTGCTTTTGGAATGTTCTCCTGGTCTTGCGGTTTCTACTAGTAATGCAAACCTATACAGGGTGAATAGTTAGAGTGGATCACGCATGTTCGCCAGGGCAAGTGTGCATAAGCCATCACACTTATTCAGCATCCCAGGTTACTTATCTAGTGGTGTTAACAGGTGTTTTTGTTCACTACCTATCCTGTGAGAGTATCTCGATTCAATAAGTTGCTCTCACGTAGGGTAATCCCACAAAGACCTCTCAGAATTGCTATCCGAATCAACTGGTAGAATGTCATATGAAGGCGACAAATAGTTTTCTCACACCGTCATCAAAGTGCTTCATTCTGATGACACCTTTCGTGGCAGCAACACCGTGTGCTCATAATGCTTACCATCAGCAATTTGAAAATTTCCTGACCTAAAATTTCGGGCCTACCCTAGGCGTTTTATTAGATAATGCGTAGGCAACTCAGGTTTTTTATCGATTGCTATGATGCATAGAACGTATTGTTATTTTAAAAAATTCTGCGAGATTGCCTATCTGGAAAAATCCATCGAGCAGAACTTTTTCAAGTTGGCATCTCACCTCAAGAGCAGCATCGTCGCCATCGAGGACTCGGTTATCATACTCGAAAATCTCCTGAAGATCCTCCAGCTCTTTATAATACTGAAAATGTTGCAAGGATGATGGGAGGCTTGTGATAGGTGAGACAAATCGTGAGAGAGCAAGATTTAGTGAGAGTGAATGCATTTAGGTGCTCGGTAAAAGAAAGAGAGGCAAAACTCAGCTAGTGTTGGATTTCAACAGGCAGGAGAATGTCACCTTGCGTCAGAAGCACTGCGAATTTAATCACCCCTACCTTTGCTTTCGCTCGGGCTCTTCGCTTTCTCTCACAGTAGCCGACTTTAGAGTTGTGATAGTGCCTGACAGTGGAGCTGGGCCCGTGCACCACCGCTATCTCTCCGTAGTGCTTGCCCTTCTCAGCGTCCTGGAGGCCGTTCAGCAACGGCTGCTTTTCTGTCATTTCCGAGTGTTGATATCAACAGGTCCTGAAGAAGCAGTGGTGAGCGGAAAAGAAGGCCATACGCCACTTGAAGAAGAACTAGTGAATCAACTGACGGGCAAAAGAAAGGCTCGTCAAGGTTTAAGAAACTGAAGTTTTCTGAGTTGAACGTTGTATTTCGCTAATAAGAGCATCCTATGCGCGAATGAAATTAGGTTGGCGGAAAAGTCTCGTGCCACTTAGTGCCATCTGGCCGGCAGGTTGCAGGAAATGACGTGCTCCTTCTGGAGCTGATTGAAGAGAATCCCCGGCGTGACACTCGTTAGGTAGCAGAGGAGCTCGTAATGCAATAGCTGCTCATGTGCATCACTTTGGAAAGGCATGAAGATTTTTCGCAACGCGCATACCTCATGATCTGAGTGCTCACCAGCTTCAGGCGCGGAAGATGCGTGCATACGCCTTTCGACATCCCGTCGAGATCCCGCTTAGTCCGACAACTCGGTTACTGGTGATGAAAAGTGGGTTAAGCGGAAGTCACACACGAAGGCACCAGATGCTTGGATGCGAAGAATCTAGGACCGAAAACATCAAATCCAATGCCAACGCCGGACAAGCCTTTTCGTGCTTGTCCAGCTTTGGCATTGGATTGCTGTTGTTGTTTCGCGGAACTGCGAAGGAAGCACTCACTGAGACCTGCCTCCAATAAACTTTACTGTTACCACAAAGTCTATGTACTGCAGCAACTGCCTCCCCCCCCCCCCCCCGGCGGCTCCACGTGGAAAACGGGAGGTCTCCTTTCTCCTCAACAGAGCTTGTCTACACATTGCGAAGGAGACCCAGAAAAAACTGCGGAGCTTTGGAGTTTGGAATGGCCACACACCTCATTCGCCAGACTTGGCGCCAACAAATTGTTTGTTTCGTTCGCTGTCCAAAGACCTACATGTCAGGAAGATTGACGATATTAAACATCTCATAAGGTACATCATCAAATTTTTTATCTTGAAAACCCCGGTATCCAAAAATTACCTGGTAAACGGCGATATGCTATTAATAATGCTGACGTATTTGTTAATTGTTTATTACATTGATGACGTTAAATAAACTTGAAAACTGTAAAAGTGGCAGGGAACGTTTCCTTAAACCATCTGGGAAGTGAGATCCAATATGGAGTCCTACTCACCCACCCCTACTCACCGTGTAGGCCAAATACGCATTTATGCCTCCTTTACGAAATCCAATAAAAGTGGAATGCGTGGCGGCCCCAAGAAGCAAATTGCAACTCTTGAATTATCGGGCCTGTTCCACAAATATACGTATAGACTGACGATCAAATTCGGGCAAATTTCAGAGACAGGAACCTACATAGATGCACTTTTCGATAGGCTCCGTTCGAAATGATACTTCCTGTGTGTATACCTGAAAGAGAGAGTGGCAAATGGTGTCGAGCAACGGAAGGGTATTCAAGCTACGTAGAAGCGCTCTGCTACTATAGAAGAGGAAGTGCTAGTGATTTCTAAATCTAAAGATTGTGATGAAGATGCGAACGTTTATGACACTCTACAGTTAGTGATGTGGAAAAGTTGACGTTAACCTGGACCATCTCTGAGAACCGTAAAAAATTGCGGGTTTAAAACAAAGAATTTAGAGGCGTATATAGAAAGAACCCTGAGATGGACACCGCTACTAGTGGTGCATTGTGCAGCCTATTCAACTCAAATAAAAGTGTACACGTTGCCATCTAGTTTAATCAGCGATGGGTAACAAATCGCCCTCAATTATTACAGGATCATTCGAATTACAACGTGGCTCATAGAAGTGAACACCCATCGATTGATGATGCACTTCTTATCTTCAAACTTACATTGAAATGTTTGCACTAAGAAGCATGAAGGACAAAATCTTCTGGTCCATTAAACTGTTGAAGCTGCAGCAAGCAGTCTGTGCTTGTTTCTTTGAATGATGTGATACGATTTCACTTAATTAAAAATAATAATAAAAGCCCAGGATCAGTGACAAAAACTTGAACAACTGCTGGAGCTTCTAGTCCAGTCAAAAGTTTCTTAGCCGCGTCGGCCGTGTGGTTGTTTTAGACAAGAAGTTCTTTCTTGAACGATGAATTACGTGGCTAGCTAACTGTTGATTATCCAAGCAGCGTCAATTCTGGCTACAAGGTTTATAGGTAATCTTGGGCAATCAGAATTGAGCAATCGGACGAAATCACTGATATAGCCAACATTTGCGCAAAATCGCACGCACACTTTAATCGAACAACTTTTAGTAAGTACTATTCGCACTTCAACCGAATAAATACATCAAAACGGTGAACGCAAAGAGCAACAGTAGTATCTATCATAATACAAGGTTTGTAAACTCAATCTTCAAAATAAGCTACAAAACTTCGCAGAAGCCAAGAAAAAACAAATTACTTGTGCATCGGTCAAAATTCAGTTTCTGGGCAAACTATATGAAGCTTAAAACGGGTCATACCATGTTTCCACTTTTCGAACTTCTTATGCAATCCAGAGTGCGCGGCATATTAACAATGTGGACAGAATAGAAAGTGAACGGTCTTACGATATCGACATACTAAACCTTTTCTTGCAATTTGAGCAGCCAAGAAAGGCCACATTGTTTGAGTTTGTTTTCGTTCTTCTAGCGATGTTGCCCTCCGACTAGGGTAGATACTTAGGGCTTCCTCCTAGTTACATAATTTGTTTGAACGCTTCTACGATCGGAAATGTCCTCCTGGTCCTAATTACTGGAAAACTTTGCAGAAAATGCAACACACTCTAGTCGAAAAAATATGGCTACAAAAGCGTTAGCTGTCAAGAAATATTTGCAACCAAAAAAGGCATTTGTACAGTAATTGTCAGGATGCTCTGCTAATTTAGAGCCTTCGTAGCACGGAACATCTAGGAATACAACATCTGTGCAATAAGTACTGCTACAAACCTATACGAAATAGGTTTCATCTGGAGGAAGTGAGGTGGCTACCCGATAGGCAGAGGGAGGTTGACTCATATCTTATCTCATCACGAGCATGATGACGCTATCGACCGAACAGTGGGGCGGACTGTGTGGTCTGTGACTGAAACTCTCCTGAAGAAAACAACTTCGACACCAGATCTGCGTTGACTTCTCCTCTTCTTGACAAGAGAATACTCGAGACGCTGCTAGTATGCAACCTAAAGCTTTCATCGCTACGTCACTCAGCCTTTGGAAAACCATATATGGTGCTTGGTATCGTATTTTGAGTATTTCACAGCTCCACTAACTGAATTCAATTTGAAACCGATTCGGAATACACCACTTTAAACGTCAAAAGGAACACTCTTCTAAACAAACATGATGATTCTGAAATCAAGGTCTTCCAAATCGGAACAAGTTCCTTACAAACTACGGGCTCTCCAAGATTGTTAGAATAGTTTTTTGTTTAAGAAAAATTTGGTATAACTTTATTCGAAATTTTTAGAAACTTCAGTTGAGTGTAAAAATTTTACAACTTTTTTTGGAAAAATGATGATAATTAAACTTTGTGTTAAAGCGCAATAAGGCAGTAATCATTCTTTGCTTTTTTAATCTTTGCTTTTTTGATTAGGAGTCCAATCGTTGGTTACATTACGCATTAAATTGGGGGATTAGGGGGGGGGGGGGAGGGTGCTCATTTTTTCTTGTAACGTTCACAGGTGTGAGACTCCATGTATAAACACATTTTAAGAAAAAATATCAATCGAATAAAACATAGCGCAATCTCTTTTTTGGCACTGAATAATGACCGGCTTCTCGTTTTTTAAACATACATTAAATCATTAGCGTTCCCTGAAAGGAATGAGGATTTTAGAAAATTTCAAACAATGTGTTCACCTATCGGGCAATGGAACTAAAACTTCAATGAAAATCATACCAAGTTTTTCCTGACCAAAAATATTCTGACCTTTTTTAAAGAGTTTCTAGTTTAATGTGAAGAGAGCTTTTTGATCTGGAAGGTGTTCAGTTCGATTTCAAAAGCGTTAGGCTTGTCTAGAAGTGTTCAGTTTCACGTGAAAACAGTATATAATTCAACCCTCATTCGTGATAGTAGAGCAGCATTGTTTAATTACCAATACGAAAGGCATGTGAGACACGAAGTATGCAGCTCTCACCGGCGAACAGCAGCATTCATTGGAAATTTATTCAAGAAGATCGCCTCGAGCTGTAATACGAAATACAATGCGTGGCGCACTCCACAAAAGATCGTCATCCTTTGTCGTAGCCTTTTCATTTTTACCCTTTACTACGCAAACCTAACTTGTCCAGAAGCTTTTGGGTGCATGTGCCAGGATTGGGCCATTGCTATCTGATTGCTACGCGACACCTCTCGTTAAACGCTATCAGCTTGCTTCCCTACGATTAGGCAGTGTTTTTCGCCCTTAGTGCAGCTCCATTAAACGTCTTCGGTTGCCCACGTTATCTCGGAGAACCTGCTGCTTTTGACTAGCAGTAGCATAGCAACCGACTAAGTAGAGTGCCCTAACTTAGTAACAAGATTGATCACCGTCTCTGGGTCTGCACCACCAGCGTTTTCCCAGAGTATGGCACTAAGAGCGTCTTTAGAAAGCTAATACTGCATGTGTTAAGTACGAATCGTTGGAGTTGTGCTCTTAGGTCTATGTTACACCCTCGCGGGAGTATCCCTGGACGGGCACGAATCGTGGCCGGATTCCTCGGACAGTTGAGGCTTTTGTTCGGCCGACCGGGAGAAGCTCCGCCTCCTCGCTCCTATTGGCCGCGCCCCGTCAGCCGCCCACGGATCCGCGGATCGCCGGTGATGGACGATGAACGCCTGCTATACTTCCCGCTCACTGTGCAGTGCAACGCGGAAAGCTGTCGGTCTGCGGCGCCGTTGCAAGTTCGGCGCCAAAAACACAATCCAATGCGACGCGGGCCGTCCCCGATCGATGACGACCGTCCGTGGCGCACTTCCTGTCCGTGGATCTGCCTCGGACACTCCCGCGGGAGTACACCATAGGCCTTAGTGCTTACTTTTTTAGTTTTTGTTTGTCATAGTGTTTAATAGTTGGAATTAGAAGTTGTATGCTAAGTGTGAATTGTTTCTATGTAGTAGCTCTCGTGGTGAATGCGTTGTATTGATTATTTGTATGTGCCTGGCCGTGGATCTAGCGCGACGCAGCCGAGCACTCGGCCAATAGGAGCGGGGAGGCGGCGCTTCTCCCGGCCGGCCGAAAAAAGCCTCAACTGTCCCCCTTTATGTCGTCTAGCACGGCTACGGCGAGAATTCCTACCACTTGTTAGACAATGTGTGTTCGTGTACGCTCATGCGCGCCTGTGTGCACCAATATATACGGCTGCCAGAAAGGAGTGCTACAAAGCAGTTGAAGCGTGGTTATCCTCCCATCTGTGGACTACGCTGCAGCAGAAATCCGTAGACATTGCGTCACACGTTGTCTTCAGAGAACGTGCGTTGAAAGCAGTGGCGGGCAGTGGCAACGACGCTACTTCTGCGGTGCTTGAAAAGTTACTCTTGTAGGAAGTCAGCACTACGAATCAACTTGCATCAATGCGAGCACAACCCAGCCAGCTCCTGAAAGTGGTGAACTCGCTAGCCAAGCGTAATGCCGCACGGGTGAGCTCATCGGTTGAGGTTATGCTCGAACAGTTAGCGAAACTCGAGAGCGCGCCGCATTCATCTAACAGGAAGGGGTGCAAGATTGTTAAAGTAGCCACGTCCTTGGCAGTTTCTAAGTGATACAGTGCTCAATAGGCGCAGCATCATGAGAGAGGAGCTATAGAAATCGAAGCTAATGGAGAGAAGAGAACACACTTTGTGTACAGCAATCTGATAAAATTTCTCTCATCAACACACACAAACGAGCTGTGCCTTCAAGCTGGTCACAGTGATGTGTTCAAAGGTGAAGTCGCTTATACACCGAAAGCGACATCTGCAGAAGCAGACAGCGAAGTTAAATCGCGTTCCCAACAACATTTCCATGACTAGCGATTGGTGCGGGAGTCACAGAATATAGTGCAGTGAAAGGAAATCCGACGGTAATCGAGCGGTTGAATGCGCATGAGCACGAAGGCACTGTCTAACATGCGGAGTTTGATTCTATCGGAGCCGCTAGAGGTGACATCGCAGGTAGTGAGCAAGAGGAGTGTGCCTTTAAAAAAATCTAAAAATTCGTTAATCGTAAATCTAAGAGATTCTTCATTCATGGTGCATCTGAATTCCTAGAATTTTTCTGAGACGAAAGAATGCCGAATTTCTGGGTCATCGAGGACCCCAGAAGGCAAGGCACACACGTACCGTCGTATTTGAGGGCCGAGCAACGGGTACGAAAACACTCCGAACCCTATACCACCGGAAAAGGTCGTCGTTACGCGGAACGAACGACGGAGGACAAGGACATCCTGTTGCTACTCGACGATCTTTGAATTAGAAGAGTCGCCCGACTCACGGTTTTCCGGGGTATGTTAAGTATGGATCGTTGAAGCTGTGCTGTTAGTGCTTACATTTTTAGTTATTGTTTTATTGTAGTATTTACTAGTTGTGATTAGTAGTTGTATTACTTTGAATTGTCTCTATGCAGTAGCTTTCGAGGTGGATGTGTTGTATTGATTATTTGTATGTGCCTGGCAGTGGATCCGGTGAGCTGCAGCCGAGCCCGCCGCCCGGCCACTAAGAACGGGTGACGTGGCTTCTTCTGCCTGATCGCCATAAAGGCGAGTGTCCGGAGTCAACGGCATTTTAGTCTTGCGTGCGGAAGTTAGCGGCGGCCCTGACGGTTATCCCAACAAAGGGTTAAGAACCGCGGTACCAGCGCAGACCAACAAATCATTCATGAGGGATAAAAGATGGTGTTAATCGATCCTCACTGGGATGTACCACGCATTCAACTAGTGATTACCGTTTAGTGATTACCGTAAAGGCAATTTGAATGCGTATTTGGTCTAGACAATGACTTGTGGTAATCAGCCGTTGGACAAGAAAGCGTATTATCTTTTCCAGGAAAGTCTAGTACCCATTCGGCGTCGCCGAAGGGATGAAAGCCTCGGTTGGTCTGTACAGTTACCACCGAAACATGAATTGATTCGGAGGTGAACCAGAAAGCTGCCTCCTTCTCCGACTGCGTTACACACGCTCTGAAAAACTCTCATAATTTACAAACAATGTACCACTCGTCTACTTACCAGGGAAGAGACATTTAGAAAATAATTCCGCGGTGCAGCGACATCATAGGACATAAAGGTCGGGAAAACATCTACACCGTAGGTGACCGATCATGGTCACCTACGGTGTATATGTTTTCCTGACATTTATCAAGGACGCTGTTGTGTTGACCAGAACGTGTACGTATCGTGCCCCCACGTAATGTCAAGTTATAGGTTCAGCTCCGAATTGTCCATTAGTACCAGAAGAACCCGCCGCCAAGACTCAACGTTGCTGTCATCGTATTCCTCACTGTCGAAAACCTTTGTAGAAAAAATACAAGCAGCATACCTTATCAGTGCTGGATACCACAAACTTTTATTGAAGAAGTTCCGAATAAAGACCGGTGCAAAATATAGGCTCATTTGACGAAATTTCCCACACTCACCATTTGTCTCGCAAAACTCGAGATAAATCAGTCAATAATCTAACGAAAAGCATCGCTGCTATCAACTGATCCAATGGCAAAGAACACCAAGCTTTCTACACGTGAGCAAGCTCAAGTCGATGCTTTTTATGCGGCCGACCTTTCAAACAGGAAGACCGCAGCTCAACTAGGGAGGTCGCTGAACTGCATCAATCGCTATCTGAAGGACACGAAAGCCTGCCAGCGAAAATCGAAAGCTGGCCGTTCGTTCAAAGAAGCTGTCTGAAAGAGATGAGAGCGGCCTAGTCTGGACGGCTTCCAACAGCACCCAGTCCGCGGAGGAACTCTGACGTCATGTAGACCTCCCTTTATCGAAAAGGACACTACTACGAAGCTTGAATCGCAGTACGCACATTGCTCATCAAGTTGTTAAGCATGTCCCTCGTTTGACGGACTGCCACGAAGCCGCCAGGCTCAAGTTCGCTCGTGGGCACATGAGCACGAATTGGAGGAGGCGAAGCGAGACTTCATCAAGTATGACATGCACGGAGAAGTGCGTTTTCAATTTTTAGGTGGTATTCTCCGACGAAAAGAAGTGGAATCTTGATGCACCAGATTGACATGGAGAGATCTGTGAGGAAAGAGGAGCGAGTATTCTCCAGGCGCAACTTCAGCGGTGGAAGTCTCATGATTTCGGCTGCGTTTTCTGGATACGGACTTGTTGTCTTTAAGTTCGCGCTCGTGTAAGATGAACAGTGAAGTCTACCAGAAGAAATTGATCGGAGATCACCTTCTGCCATATTTCAGAAGATTTCATAGGCACAACCTTATTTTCCAGCAAGACACTTCATCCATTTACGTATCACAGTCAACTTCAGATTAGCACAACTCGAACAGAATTCAACTTTTGGAATGGCCTAGTTGTTCTCCAAACAGAGAACTTGTAATGCATTCTTCTACACAAACTGTACAAAACGGAACCACTTACACTTTAGTTTCTGATCTGAAGGACGCACTGTTTGAAGCATGAACCAACGTAGAGCAAACTGCTATTGATAACCTTATCAGTAGTGTGCCAAATAAAATTTTCGATGATGTCTACATCAAAGGTGATGTGACGAAATACTAATCTTTCCTGTAGATACTTTTGCGATCAATCAGATTTTTTATGAAGTGAACCTATATTTTGCACCGGCCTCTATTCGGTATATCTTCAATAAAAGTTCGCGGTATCCAGCACTGATAAGATATGCTGCTCACAATTTTTCTACAATGGTTTTCGATAGTGTGGATTACGATGGTAACATCATTGAGCCTCGACAGCGGTTCTTCGGATATTAATGGGCAGTCGGGGAGGTGATCCTATTTTGCATCGGGGTGTATTGGCATTCTGCTAAATTCCCATAACAGTGTAATGGAGTCAGGGAAAAAGCGTGTTTACATTGTCTCTTGCTGTTGACTCACTCCATTCGGAACACACAGCGTCCGATGCTAGGCAGAGGTAAAGCGAGTTCAATGAGAGCAAAGGAGTTCCGCGATCAAAATATTTTGTCTTCCTTTGGCGGAGGATAATCAACGACGAAGCAAATTGGTGATGAGATCCGTCGGTTACGCACCGGGATGCCGCAGTTGAAATCAGAACTTCCTGAAATTTCCAGTGTTAGTCCGCACCACAACACGCTAGCAACACAACCATGTAGGCCAGTTTCCTTGAATTACTCAACAACTGATCTTTCTAGAACAATCTCTACATCTACATATGGCGCTGGAAAGTAGCATTCCATCGTCATTTGCCAACCACACGCGCTTTGGAGCAACGAGGACAGCCCACCCAATGGTCGTGGGGACGCCGCCACCTACAGAGGACAATCCGCCAGGAGCCGGTGCACCAGTGAAACCTGCAACCCCAGGCCGATCTACAAACGGAGGGCACCACGCCAGCGACCACAAAGAAGAAGAGCACATGGACAACGTCGCTGTATTGTTTGTTGTGCGTGCAAAAAAGAGTTCGTAGGTCGCTACACCATGAAGGGACAGAACATTGGTCGCCTGCCCGCCGACAGCGCACGAACACGTTGCACAACCGTCGCGTCGTGAGCACGACGACACTATGCGAACAGGAACAACTAACAATGGTGCTGCCGTGCAATACGTGCAACAGACCGCAAGAACAAATGGACCGCTCACAATCAGATTGGCATCCTGAGTTGTTGAGCCAGTCGAGTTTGGAATGCGCGGGATTTTCGGTGTATGAATAAGTCAGCGCCCAGGCTTTTCCATTCGGCTACCCGCCGTACCAAAAAGGAGCGCCCATAACTAATTGTGTTTGTTTTCTCCGGTCTAATACGGAATAGGTGACCCCTAAGTCTGCCAACACTGGCGACAAGGGTAGCCGAGCAGCAAGCTGCGGTCTGAGTTGACGAAAGACATTGGAGACATGCTCTATGTGGATGAAACGATTTGAAGACCTATCCAGATATCTGTTTTCGTGCAGAAACTTCGGTCTGATAGGTTTTAATATGACCAGCTGATTTTTTAGCCATCCTAATATCATCGGCTCTGCTTGAGCCTTTTGTAAGCACTAGACATTGGGTCCGGCGCCACTTTCCGGATAACCGGATGATTCGGATAGGCCGTTTTTTCAAACCCCGGATCTTCTCGTATAATTCAGATGGGGAAATTTTGAAACTCCCGGATCTTCAGATGATTCAAATGAGGGTTTTTTTGCGATTGGCCGGATTTTCGGATGATTCGGATAAACGATTTCTCTTCGGATTCGATATCGGATAACACCGGATGATGCGTAGTAACAGAGGCAGACAATTTCCTCAGTATGAAGTTAATTAGAAAAGTGAATTAGTTATTAGAATCTTCGAGAGGAATGACCGCCAACGAAAACTATCAAAATCGTCAAAACTAGGGTTAATAGGAGATAGCCGAACATGAAGACACAACAAAACCTCAGACGGCATTAAGTGGCTATAGGAATGGCGGGGGGGGGGGGCGCATTTTGTAACACCGCAACATACCACATGTGGTAATCCACCTAAGATTCTTTTGTCAAACTGGCACGGTGTATAATATCGCATAATCGCGCAGGCCAAATTCTGAATTAGGTGGATGTTCATCTGCTTCCTAACACAGGTAAACCAATCCCATGCAATCCCTTTTTGAGCCATCAACCGTCGAAAGATGGAGGATAAATTCCAGATATAGCATTTATATAATACATACTGCTATATGTCCTTGAAAGAATTACTACACGATTTCAAAATTTGTTTTTGAAGGACCACGTAGAATCTTAAGGAAACTCACGCAAAATAAATATGAAGTTTGCTCCGAAAACGTCTTATTATCCATTAGCAGTGTAACTAGGATTCACCACATTTTGGGTTGTAAATAGTAAATCTTGACCTTTGATCATCAAGCACATAGATCAAGTACCCTCACTTTCAATCTGCACCGCAAATGGGAGTTCAATGCTCAGGCTTGCGTCTGAAGCTGTAGTTTATAGCAATTTATCAGATTGAGTGCCTGGCATGTTTAACTGCATTCTACTTTCACATTTACATTTTACAACTGCATTTTACGACGACAACGTCCGTAAAATTGGCCTGAACTTTCAGGTTCCTGGAAAGCGGCCCAGAGAACGCCGGAAGCAACTTTGGCTAATACGTTGCACTTGGACTTAATGATAGCTGGTGTGCATCCTGATCAAGCATCTGATCGGGAGAATCGGCGCCGCCACACCAGAAGAGCGGACCCCGCCACCAAGCGGGGCAGACGCTAATGAAAATGATGATGAGTGTCTGGCATGTAATGTAAAATATATCGATGGAACGGGAAGGGCACTACAAATACGTCTAAGGGAACATCCACATGAAAAGCGACGCGAATTACTCCGCTTCGCTTGGGAAACATAGGATTGATGCACATACGGCGATGATTACGAAGTGAAATGTACAATTTTGGTGGTTAAGAAAGATATTTCTGCGAGCAAAGCGTTATAGGCAACTTGGACTTTTGCAAGAAATCCTGTGATGAGTGAGTATGTGTGCCTTACCGTTACGACCAATTCCCTTTTTCACTGCCGTATGTCTCATTGTGACCTGTAGAAAGACCGGTCGGCGACAGTGGTGTGTACTATGCCTCACTCCCCTCTCCTGCTCAGCTTACATGGGCGAATCAGCCCTTCCGGTGGATGTAACTGGATACATAAGCCAAATTCGAACGATTTGGATCCAATTACGTTTATTAACTTTCGAAGGCGATCGAGAACCTGATTCCCCTTTTTGAGCTTTTGTCTGAAAATTTTTCAACACCACTCAAACTATGAGCCATTTTTTCTGAAGTTCTCATATTACGTTCTTGAAAATGTACTCAACTTCTAATACTTAATTTATCGTGGAATTTTCGCTGAACGCGAAGGATGAACTCTGTGAAAAAGAGAGCAGAATCAGTCAAAGCTCTTTGTTAGATGCTTTTACTACAATTACAACTTCATATCAACGTGATCTCGTAGAAGCCTGAATTTGATTCGTTCAACACTTTGGCCATCCGATGGGCAAGTCAGGACTTGTCCTTCCCAGATCTTTGCTGCCACTTTAGTGACATAGGAGATATAGACGGCTTGGTTAGGCTGGATGGTATCCGAACTTCGAATCTAATCGACTGGAAACGAGAGCCTTCGTTACGTCAGGTTTCCCCCAAAACGACACCCTCTTTGGGTAGAGCATAGTTGAACTGTAGTAAGCGACCAGTGAAAAAAACAAAAAAGTCGTGTCGAGCGGAATTCTATTTACTCCTTCGATGTAATCGACGTTTGTTAATTATTTCTATACAGTAATAGTATTTACAATTTTTTTACACATAATATGTACATATGACTGAATTATCTAAACTCTAACGCAGTCGTAGTCGCAATGAACATCGGCTCGCTCCACGAAGTCCAACTTGAGCAACTTTTTCTCTAACGAATGGGAGATGTCACGAGTGATCTGAAATTCTTGAATATTCAGTTGTATTATTAAAAAAGAACTCTCTCTCTCTGCTATACGTGATAAGAGTGATCGAATCACTCTCCAACCTGACGGTTTGACTAGAACAGGCAAGGCTAGATGACACCCGAATGCTGCTTCCAGCATTTCATTCAGTTTTTGATAAATATCGTAGTGTTCGAAGCACAGAGCGCATACCTTCAAAGGAAGATCCTCATCCACAACGAGATTCAGCTCTACTGCCGCCTGTATACCAATATGGTAGACCATAACATGATTGATGCCTCTGGAACAATATATATTCAGGGTTGAATAAAATACATAGGAGAAAAACATGAGCATCGCCTTTAATCGCTCCCGCTATCGCAGGTCGCACTTTGAGAGTGCAACGAGTGCAACAAGCCAAGGACTCTGTGCTGTTTCTAAAATTCTGAGAGGGATGTTAAAAACGAACAGCTCAAAATTTTATCGACTTCGAGGAATTAGCCCGCACTTTTGAGGCTGTATTCCAACAGTCACGGAACGACCAAGGTTCGCCGCAAGCACTCATTCAGAGCTCTCTCCCATCCTGTCCCCAAATGCAGGACTCCTTCTGGTTTCATGAAGAAGCTATTTTGAAGCGCCTTCTTGCTTGGCCTAAATCCTTCTCCGCCACGCCCGACGGCATACCGTTGTTCTTCTTCCAAAAGGTCGCTGGAGAAATCGTGACCCCGCTTCAAATTATCTTCAATCTAAGTCTAATGCGAGGAGAGGTACCCAGAAAGTGGAAGGAGGCCTTCGTTATTCCTCTGCCCAAAAAGGCCCCTTTCAGCAATCCACGGAATTACCGGCCTATTAGTATCACCTCTGTCTTGGCGCGCCTTTTCGAGAAGATGCTCAAAGAAGTAATAGTCTCCCACTTAGATAACAATTCCATAATTCCGCCTGAGCAATTTGGGTTTCGTAAAGGAGGCTCGACTACCGCCCAAATGCTAGTTGCTTTAAATGACTGGACTAGTTTGATTGAATCTGGTCACGGAATCGACGTTATCTATTTCGACTTTGAGAAAGCCTTTGATAAGGTTCCTCATGACAAACTTTTGGAGCAGCTGTCTGCTGTGGGGCTTCATTATAGGATAGTGAAATGGCTAGAAGCCTTTTTATGTCAGCGTGTGTTCAGGGTCAACTACAGGGGCCATTTGTCTTCTGCCAAAATTGCATGTAGTGGTGTCCCTCAGGGATCTGTCCTCTCGCCGGTTCTCTTCAACATCTACACCAAGGGGATCCCATCACTTATAAATTCAATTAGGGTATGGCACTCCTGTCTTTAGTCCAAATAAGATCAAAAATATTAACGCCTTGGAACGGGTCCAGAACAGCTTCACTAGAAAACTTTTCTTCAGGTCAAGGCATATAAACTACCGTTCTATTCCGAACCATGATGAGCGGAATTTGCAGTTAGGTTTGGAACCTCTATCCACACGGCGGAAGAAGTTCGATCTTATTATGGTTTACAAAGCGCTGCACGGTCTTGTCCATCTGAGTGGACGTAGATTTTTCGTGACGAGTGATTCCATAACGAGGGGTGCTGCTGTAAAGCTTCGGGTTCCTCGGGCCCGGAGTTCAGTCCGCTCCAACTACTTTGTCTGTCGAGCCGGCGCGGAATACGCCAAGTTAAGTAAACGTTTTGCTATACCTACAAGCGTTGCGGCTTTTAAAAGGATTTTAGAAAAATACCTCTGAATCTCCCCAGTAACTCTTAGTTACTAAATCTTGTTTCCCTTTGCTTTCCGTAGCGGTTTTCGATAGTCCTTTCTTATCGTTTTGCGCAGAGCTTTCTTGCCTTTCTTAAGTTTTCTATTTTCCGCTATTTGGTTGATTCATTCCTTTGTTTTGTTCGTTTTCTAATTGATTTCATCGATGCTTTTTCTCGGTGCGATGGTGAGCGCGCTCACGCTGATCGCTTTACATGTGCTTGTACCACATGTTTCAATGAAATGAAATGAAAACTTCCATTCTCAGGAACTAGAGGTATGTAGCTCCGTGAAAATCACCTATAACACTACAGAAACGAGCCTGAAGCCCAACTCATTTATGTACTTGCAGAGCAGGCTCTTTATTCCTATCTTTGAATAGAGCAGTAGATTTAATCCCTCCTTGTTACTCTACTTTTCGCTGGGTATCAACTTTTATGTTATTATTTTGTTGTGTTGAGTGATTGTGTTTTTCTCTGACGTCTACCTTAAGTAAAAATAAATAAGTAAGAGAATATTGTGTTTTAGGTTAGTGCAAAAAATGATCGCCTTTGCGCCTGCTACCCTTGTCATTGGTAATCAAATAAATTTTAAACGAATGCAGTCTTGCATTGAATTTACCCAGCACTAATCAAAAAAGGCGTTATCCTACTCGATGTCCTGCTCCATGACAGTGCCCGATTGCACGTTCCATTTATGACAACAAACGAGCCGATTTAGTTGTAATATGAAACTTTTGACTATGCTTCACCTTACCCCTATCTCCTATCTTTTCCTGTTAGACCATTTTCCTACAAACTATCACTTCTTCAAGCAACTGCATTTTCCTGCGATAGAGATGCTTCCGAAGCCAAGACGATGCCAAAAAGGCATGTGATGATTTCGTCGCCTCCAGGAGTCCAGAAACTTACGCTACTGGAACACCTTAATTAGATTTTCGTTTACCAAAACATGCTAAATGTTTTTGTGGTTATATGAGTGAAAAGCTTTCCTTTAGAGCGAGTTATAGTATTTCAAAGCAGTTGCTTTAAACCGGCCATTATTTGGTATCGTCCTATATGAAAATGAGGAATCGACTGCGTCATCCTCCATCATCTTAAAATAATAAAAAATAAGGATAAAGGACGGCGTTACTCAATCCTTTTGGGATGCGCCAGCGCATTCCACTTCTACGGGATGTCCTGGAGTCGACATCAATGCGTATTTGGCCATACAATGACTTGTGGTGGCCAGCCGATGAACAAGTCAGCGCTTTATCCTCTCAGCCAACTCCGGTACCAATTCACCGACCCGGAGGGATGGAAGGCCTGGTTGCCCTTGGCGGGAAATCCGAACCTGGAACCTGGTATCGGGTGCACGCGACAGCCGGCACCTCCTCTGACTGCGCTACACGCTCCTGACGCATAATATTATGCATGAAAAACTGTTACCGTATTCTGTCATCGTGTTCGATAGCGACCTTCAGGATCCGACTGAGATAAGCCTTTTCAGCTCGAACACCTACGAGACGTGGTACATGCTCGAGAGCGTGGTGGAGCCATGACGCAGCTATCAAGCCACTGAAATCACTGTATATTCAACTCGCGTCGACTTCATATCTTTTGAGTCCTTAATTAAAGAAAAGTTGTGATTTTGTTTCATCCAGCAACAGACAGGTGTCTCTTCCACTTTTTCCGGAAGCCTTTAATTGCAAGCATTAGTGGATTGGATAAAAAGCACTCTTTGAATTAGTTCCATGTGTCACCTGTAGCCTGTACATACAGAGCGTCTCAAAATAAGTACACTGTTTGAAAGGTGATAACTTTGCTCGCAATAAAGGTACTGATAAACATGAAGGTGCATGGCGCAATTCATACCGCTCATACAAAAGCTCAGAAAAATAGAAATATTTGACATGTGGGCGGTATGGATTGCGCCATGCACTCGCCTGAAATTTGGCATTTTACACTCGGTTGATTGCGTTTCGCTTGAATACTTGCTAGATTTTCTCGGCGAAGTGACTGTATCAATGTAATGTTTGAGAACCATAGAATAACGAGCGTTCTGCGACGTGTAAATAGTCTAGATTGCGCCACGCCCTCTCCCTAAACCTTGCATTTCGGACTCGATTGATTGTGCATGAGCTGAATGCTTGTTACAATCTTGTTGCAACTTGACCATATTAACCTGCGCTGTGCTTTTTTTAACGTTCTTCGTTGCCCAGTAGCTGCAATTACGCCGGTTAACCTTTCCATTCAGCTTGATTGTTGCTTCATTACTCAACAGAATTCGTCTTGGATAATGGGCTCCTGCTCACATTTAAATTGTGCAACCAATAAACTCGCATGTCACATGTCTTTCACGTAATTTCCAAGTTCTGAATGTTAAAGGAAGCACGGTGCAACTTTATGTGCTCAATGAATAGCAAGATTGTGCCAAGCATTCAGTACACGCACAATCAATCGAGGAGGTTGCGGCATATCCACGCCTGAAATGCAAGGTTTCAAGCGAGGGCGTGGCGCAAGGTGGACTATTTACACGCCGCAAAACTCTCGTTACCCCGTGCTTTTATATGGGCCTCAAACATCTTCAAAAGCATCGCTAGCAGCAAGATTAGAACTTTTCAAACAGTATCTACATTTTTTGGATACCCTGCAATTTTGAACAGCCGTAGTGTGTTTTTAAGTTTGAAAGCCTAAAAAAACAAGAATCATTCAGTAAGGTCACTTTGCCGAGAAATGATAACAAGTATTCAAGCGAACCGCAATCAATCGAGTGTAAAATGGCAAATCTCAGGCGAGTGCATGGCGCAATCCATATCGCTCATATAAATATTTCTATTTTTCTAAGCCTTTTAAGGGCCTTTAGAATTTTCAGTAGGTTACGTGTGAGTAAAGTTATTACCTTTCAAACAGTGAATACATTTTTTTGAGACACCCTGTCTGGGAGGAGACACTGTGGTTTGTTTGTTATTCCACCTCCTACTTTCATAAGATTTATTATCTGTGGAAGAGAGCTTCAAATGAACCTACTGAAATGTCACATACCTTTGAACAGCCTAAGAAAGCAAGGATTTTTGCATATTGTCAGGGAGCCTGATGACTTCTTAACAAAAAAAAATTCGAAACGAATGCTCGGATTACTTAGGTGATTTATAGCCGAAAGTAGCCTAAATCTGTTGTTGTTGTTGTAAAAGGTAGTGATATGCAGGTCATCATTCCAGTCTTCGATGTGACTACTCTTAAAATTAATGATTTAAGAGGGAAATACAAGCCAATCGTTGTACTAGCCCAACTAATTGATGAATAAAAAAATCGAAATGGCTGCTGCAAAAAATGCCCCACCAAACAATGATGCCTCCAACCGGATCCGCATAAGGCCAGTAGATGGTTCCTACCGTGGCACACACAATAGCGACTAGCGAGGTAGCCACATCATTTCGCATATCCATCGCCAGCACCTGAAGTTTTTCGTTTCTCTACCAGGCGGCAAATTTTTTCCAGTAGCCAGTAACCCACCTTTGAAGATGGAGACCCTCTTCTGTAGCAGACAACCATAAGGACGGTCTTCAGAAAAGATCCAACCAGCATGATTGACAGTATCATAGCATTCATTTCTGGAGCGATCTAAAGTGCGATTACGAATTATTGTATTATATTAGGTGGGTGAAAAAGTCTGGCACCACAGCGTAATTTTTTCAAAATTTTATTGTTTCTTTTGTGAACGACCTCAATTTACAAAGTAGTTACCATTTACATCTACAACCTTCTGCCATCTGACGGAAAGATCATGAAATCCTTTCTTCCAGAATGAAGTCAGCTGTGACTTGAAGAAGTGCTCCTCCTCGGATTCCAGTTCAGTTCGGTCGTTGAAGCACCTATCCCTTAGATGTTGCTTGACACCTTGAAAGAGGTGGTAGTCGTTAGCGCAGGATCTGGCGAATACGGTGGGTGGGGCAGCACCTCCCACCTAAGCCCCTGCAGCTTCTATAGCGAGACGACTTTGCAATGTGGGGGGGGGGAGGCGAGCATTGTCGTGAACAGGGTAAATATCCCTCCGCCTCCGCCGTTTGCGGGACATGGTCTCGCTCAGCTTCTGCAGCTGTGTAGCGTAGATGTTCGCTGTTACTGCGGTGCCGTCGTCAGGAAGCGCACGATAGAGCGTTCGAGAATCTCATCAACAGCACAGCATTACCTTCTTCATATGGATGTCCGCCTTAAGGTTGTGGTTCTCCTTGAGGGAGCCACTGGGCCTTCCGAGTATGGTTAAGGAGAGAGACCCAGGATTCATCTCCCATGACGACATTCTCGAGAAAGTCCTTATTCCGAAAACGAACAGGGAGAAACTGAGCTCTAGTCAGGCGCTGGCCTTGTCCGAGTCACGGAGTCAGTCAGTCTTCACTGCAAGCGTAGTATTTATATGCACTCAGAAGCAAATTGTCACGTATGCGAAATATTCTAGAATGTTTGTGCTACAACTACGTGGCACCAAACAGTTCTTGAAGTTCCTGATAAATCTTGAAAATTTTCAGGATTTTTGGTGGAAGACCTTTTCGCCAACCTAATATAATAGTATAAAGATCGACGTTGATCGTTCCCTATGAGGAACTCACAACATACTCTACTTCTTCTTCTTATCGTGGATGCGATGCGCATTTGTCCTACATAGCGAATCGCGGTGGCCAAGCGGTTGACAACCCAGTTTTCAAGACAATTGGTACTATATTACTGACACTGAAGGGATGGAAGCCATGGTCAGCCTGGACAAAACCCAAGCCCACGAGAGGCGGCAGTTAGCGGACTGCAGCGTCTGCTCACTGCATGAATTATGCCTGAAGTGTTGCCTTCAGAAAAACGCAAAACAAAGGATGTAGTTCGCTGGAATCAGATCAGAGCCTTCCTAGTCCAGCCCACAGGACCAAGATGTGTGGCCCTTCTTTCACCATATTGTTCGCTTCCCAACAAAGCTTCGCCTTCTGTGCTGTTCATTGGAGTTTTTCGCAGGTTCTACAATCAACCAAATCAGGAGCTTCATCAACTTCGACGCAGTTGCACATCTTATTTAGTCGATTAAACGATATGCCAGCAAATCCTTCGAATTTTCACTAATTCTTCAATATAATGGTAAGGATAACGAATTCTGGAGTGGTGCAGTGGGCCGCTGATCAACACAGCTTAAGGCTCGATACTGAAGAAATATTCCGTGGGTACGCTTTATCTTGGGCGAGTATTGTTCAGTTGCAGGAGGCTTGTTTCGTGCAGCCCAAAAGAATGCAGGTTTCGGGTCCCGCTATGGTCAACCAAGTTTTGTGTCCCTTCGTGTTCACCTAATTCTGGGGGACGAGCGTTCTAGCCCCTCGTCCCCCTGGGGGCTTGCTCGAGAGTCCAGTGGCTGCCTTGTAAGATAGTGGAGACGCAGACATTTGCAACGCCTCTGTTTAAAGGGCGGGGGTAGAACGCCACTCCAAAATATCCCTTATGGTTAGATTGATGCACAGGTGGCGATGTCCGTTCCTCCACGTGGTGCCACTGGAAACTGTTCGCTTCTGCGAGCTAAGCTAATCACGGACATTCGAGTACAGGCGACAGGCCCTAGTGACAGGCCGGCCTATGGAGATCCCATGTCACATCACATGGTTGATGACGTTAAGTGAGTATCGAGATAATGCTACGGCGTCCGCGGGAGCCGACGCGCACTCGCAGAGCCCGGCGAGTGTGAGAAGTATGCGAGGGTCCCTGATGCGAGGACGGCATCGGAGGGAAACTGAGCTAGTCCGAAAGTCCCGTAACGTAGGCAAGACCCGCGTAGCTACGCTGAATGTGAGTACGTTGACGGGCCGCTCGTGCGAGTTGGCAGAAGCACTGGAGCGAAGACGAATCGACTTATGTGCGGTACAGGAGACGAGGTGGTCCTATTGTAAGTCGAGGGACATAGGCCGAGGCTTCAAGGCCATTCTGTGCGGCAGTCCCAGGACCACCAGCGGAGTTGGTGTAATCGTCTCCGAACGTTTCCGAGACGCGATTATAAGCGTGGAACGTTTTAATGACCGCTTGATGAAGGTCGTAGTCGCTGCTGAACAGCGTATGTATCATTTCTTCTCTGCATACGCTCCGCAGGCAGGCTGCTCTGAGAGAGCCAAGGATGAGTTTTGGACCCTGCTTGATGAAAAGACAGCAGAGGTACCGTCAGAAGACGCTGTCGTTATCGCAGGTGACCTCAACGGTCATGTGGGGACTGCGAAAGATGGTCGCAGCTGTCACGGCGGTTTCGGATATGGAGCACGTAACGCTGATGGTGAGCGAATCCTTGAGTATGCGGACTCGCATAACCTCATCATCGCGAACACCATATTTCGAAAGCGTGACTCCCATCTGGTGTCGTTCTATAGCGGGAGCACCAAGACACAGATCGACTTCATCCTTGTGAAGCATCGCGATCGAAAGCTGGTTACAGATGCGAAGGTGGTGCCGTACGAGACTGTCGCCACACAGCACCGTCCGCTGATATGCACTCTTAAGTTCGCCCCTCCGAGGCTGAGGCATGTCGAGCGATGCGGTCCACCGAGAATCAAGTGGTGGCGATTGAAGGAAAACGCTGCAGCTTTTGTTTCTCGTATTCGTTTACCGACGGTGACAACCGTCGACGAAACATGGAAAGATGCAACCGATACGATTTTACAAGTTGCATGCTCTGAATTAGGCATGACTAAGCCTGGACGCCGCAAGATCGAGAAGCTGGCGTGGCTGTGGACTAACGACGTAAGAGAAAAAGTCCGAGAGAAGAAAAAATTATATCACGCGTTCCTGCGCGACAAGACTGCAGACAAATGGCGTATGTACCAGGAGGCGAAGAAAGCGGCAAAGAAGGCCGTAGCCGTTGCAAAAGCCGTCCATTATGATGATCTCAGCGATAAACTCGAGACGCGCGATGGTGAACGACATCTTTATCGACTTGCCAAGGCACGCCATCGTCAGGCCGAGGACATCGAGAAATTCTTGGGCATCAACGATGAGAATGGCCATCTACTGACGAACCGCAAGAGGGCTATGAAACGATGGCATGACTACTTCGAGAGAATTTCGACAGAAGAGTTTGCCCATCCGCCCATCCCTTGCGTCCCTCCTACGCACGGTCCTGTGCAGAAAATCACTGTGGACGAGACGGAAGCGGCTTTGAAGAAGATGAAGCCAGGCAAAGCAACGGGCCCCGATGATATAGCGGCCGACCTATGGAAGTTGAGGTGCTGGAGTCCTGCTGAGTGGCTAACGAAGTTTTTCAACCAGGTTGTTACGGAAAAGAAGGTACCTGGTAGTTGGCAGGAAAGCACGACGATCCCGATATGGAAGAAGAAGGGCAGTCCTGCGGACTGCACGAATTACCGTCCAATTCGCTTGCTCTCGCACAGCATGAAAATCTTCGAGCGAATTGTAGATGGACGTATTCGCGATATCGTCCAACTTTCCACCAATCAATGTGGCTTCGTAGCGGGCAGTGGCACCATCGATGCCATACATGCTGCTCGTCTTCTGGTAGAGAGACATCGCGAAAAGCAGAAACCGCTGCACATAGCTTTTCTCGACTTAGAGAAAGCATTTGATCGTGTACCGCGTGAGGTTATATGGTACGCCTTACGACAACACGGTGTTCCTGAAGAGCTTATTGAGTGGGTGCGCATACTTTACTCTGGTCCAAAGAGTAGTGTGCGAGCGCCAGCTGGCACATCGGCGGAGTTTCCTATCTCCGTTGGTGTTCACCAGGGCTCTGCGCTCTCCCCGCTCCTATTCATTGTCGTAATGGATGCCATTTCGAGAGACCTTCAGAAGCCTGCTCCCTGGACGCTGCTGTATGCAGATGACGTAATGCTTGCAAGCGAAGAGAAGAGCGAACTCGAGCGACAAGCGCAAGCTTGGTACGACCGCTTGGCGATGTTCGGGCTCAAGCTAAACGTCAAAAAATCTGAGTACTTGACGACAGACGTAAACGAAGCCGGGTCCATTGAGATCAATGGCACTGCGCTAGCACGAACGACAAATTTCAAGTACCTTGGATCTGCAATTGCGTCTGATGGTAGTCTGACGTTCGAGGTGAACTCGCGCGTGAGCGCAGCGTGGTCCAAATGGCGCTCGATGACAGGCGTTTTATGCGACAGGAAGATACCGGAACGCCTTAAATCGAAGATCTATAGAACCATCGTCCGACCAGAAGCGACGTATGGAGCTGAGTGCTGGCCTGCAACCAAGGAGGTTGAGACTCGCCTCAGCGTAATGGAAACGAAAATTCTGCGATGGACGGCTGGTGTTACGCGTCTGGACCGTATTCGCAACGATGAAATACGCCAGAGGTTTGGTGTCGCTCCAATTGCTGACAAGTTACGTGAAGCTCGCCTTCGGTGGTATGGCCACGTTCTTCGAGCTAGTGGTGACACTGTTAGGAAGATTGGCCTTAACATAGATGTGCCCGGAAAACGGCCTAAAGGGCGGCCGAACCAGCGATGGCTTGATACGTTGCATGTGGACCTAAAGGTTGCTGGTATCCATCCCGATCAAGCATTTGATCGCGTAAAGTGGCGTCACCACACCAGAATAGCGGACCCCGCCTCGAAGCGGGACAAACGCTGAAGAAGAAGAAGAAGAGGTTAGATTGATGCACAGTGGAATGCGTGGCACACCACAGTGATTACTGCCCCATATTTGTTCATTTCGCTTACCAATCTTTGCTAAACGATGGATAAGGTGGAGAAATATTTAATATTTTATAATGGAGAATTATAACCTATTAAAAATGTCAAAAGAACAGAAAAAGCATAACGCTCTATCACGCCTTTAAAGGAAACCTTGTTATAGCATCTACCAGGGGCTCACAAAATAATTCTGAATTTTTTGTGAATAGGAAATATTTATATTTCTTTATATCAACTGACCTCTCCTGTAAGAATTGCTTCGACCGACTCCAGAACAAGAAATATGTTCGAGACAACCATTATTACGGAGCATAATATGACTCCTAACAACTCGAGCCTGAAAAATGATAACGTAGCAAAAGCCCGCTCCGACTATGGTACTATAACACTACATAGGTTGGTCAGAAAGTTTTGAGTTGTTGGATTTGTTGAGTCTGCGACTCTGCGAAATCCAATTTACAAAAGACGTAAAGTAGCACTTACAGTAGCACTTACCCATCACCAGACGACTGCATGGCGCAACTTCTGGTTTCTATCGAGCAAACAGCTTTTTTCGAAGTTTGAAAGCCTAGGAACATT
The DNA here is from genome assembly GCA_947396885.1 of Heligmosomoides polygyrus polygyrus. Taxonomy (NCBI): domain Eukaryota; kingdom Metazoa; phylum Nematoda; class Chromadorea; order Rhabditida; family Heligmosomidae; genus Heligmosomoides; species Heligmosomoides polygyrus. The sequence continues at coordinate 30,852,451 of OX377201.1, read as the reverse complement.
TGATGCGTAGCCTACGGTGTTGTGATACGAATTACATTTTGATGTCGGATACTTAATGCAAAAATTCTATAGCATGCTCCGTTTTCTGACTGATGTCGGTCATTTTCCCAGAAAATGGAAAACAGAAAAAATTTGCTGAGAATGGCTAGAAAATCAGAAAACAGAAATTTCGCTACCCTTGAACATAACCGAGGTCTCTCTCCGAAGTCCGTGTCTCCTCCCCTGAAGCGAACGAACCAGCTCTTGACGAGTGTTTATGGAGGCGGTGTCCACTCCCAATGTTGTATTCAAACGGCTGCCGTCACTCCAGCGACACGACGCCATTTATAGAAGACGATGGCATCGCCTTGTGGAATTGACATCGTGATTCAAGTTACGGAAGGCAACGTGGCTACTTCACCTATCACGGAGAAACTTCGAGAATGATCTACAGCCAGCACATGTTAGATAATGGGTACCTATCAAGAGCAGATAGTTTTGGAAACCCGCTCAAGACTTTCTGACCAACCTGATGTTACTACTAGTGCGTAATATTTGATCTTGAGCTAGCTTCACTGATCTCGTTTTGGATCTCACCAACTCTTCTACGCTTCAAAGACAGTAAATATCCTCTTGTGGATGAAGGAAGGACATAGTGCTCAAACCTTTCTCTACCGCGAGGATAGATGTATCTGTTCGTGTTGTGTATCGACCACAGACAAACGGCCAGCACGGCGCTCGTAGTGATGTCGACGCATGAGTCGACAAATGTGCTGAAACTCAGAATCCGTAATTTGCTTCAGAAGGATGAGGGCCGTGCCGTGCCTGGGAACATAAGTGCCGAAGAGCTCTTATGTCCGGTTTACGATCCTACATTTGTCGCGACACCTCATGAAGCCATGCGCATATTTTTGTTCATATTGAGACAATGGGCGCGAGTAGCGCAGTCGGAGGAGGCGCCGGCTGTCGCGTGCACCCGATACCAGGTTCCTTGTTCGGATTTCCCGCCCTGGCCAACCAAGCCTTCCATCCCTCCGGGGTCGGTGAATTGGTACCAGACTTGTCTGCGAAGGATAGAGCGCTGACTTGTTCATCGGCTGGCCACCGCAAGACATTGTATGGCCAAATACGCATTCAAATCGCCTCCACGACATCCCGTCGAAGTAGAATGCGTGGCGCATCCCAAAAGGGATTGAGTAACGCCGTCCTTTATCATTTATTGAGACAATGAGGTGTTCCATTAAGAAGAAAGGCATCTCTTAACACAACAAAAAGAGCGCTTCGCATGCAGTGAGCATAAAATATTGACAGCGGCCGATTTCTTCTTTTTTTCCTTTTTTTACTAATACGCCGAAGAATAAACATTTCAAGGTGTTAAGTCCAGAAGTGGTTCATATTACACGACCTTCAGTGAGCCTTGGCATTATGGCCTCATATCGATGTTGCCTTTAAGCTGGAAGCCAAAATTGTTATCATTCGATCTGAAGTCCAGCAGATGTTTACGAAGAAAAAATGAGATTGATGGGGCTAAGTAAGCATCAGTCTCGGTGAGCTGCACATCTACTGAACATGAAGCGTTTTTTGAGTGGGTGGACCTTGACCCTATGTACCGCTAATAAGTGTAAATCACTAATCGCATCACCATATACGTAGCCAAGGTCCCGGTTGTGCTACTGGTGTCACACGCAGTTAAAATTAAACGTGGCGATCGATAGAAGAAAGAAATAGTCTAACCCCTAAAGTCGTATTGAAGGAATGAAATGTGTGGCGCTAGCTGGAGTTCGCGCCAACAAAAATAGAAAACTAACATAGAATGAAGCCTAACAGCTACAAATCCTTGCGAGAATTTCTACGTGGAACGGTTAGTGTAATGTAGACAAAGATTATTCTTTTTCAAATGATGAGATAAATATGTCAATGTAGTAATCGAATAATTTGGCTGTGAGTGCAGGAGAAAATCATTAAGGTTACTGATGGCATTAGTCAGTCCCCTTGCGCCACGCATTCTTATTCCATCCGATCTCATGGAGGCAGCACGAATGTATATTTAGTATGCTCAAATAGTGGAGATGGCTGCAGATGAACAAGTAGGGTTTTAGTCTTTCCACGCAGTTTTGGTACCAATTCACCAACGCCGAACGGGTGGACGCCTAGTTAGCCAGGGGTGGACGCGATCCGATAATCTTGGACTGGGTGCGTGCAAAACCCGACGTCTTTTCCGAATGCGTCATCATCTTCCGCAGAAGAGATCCACAAACAGTGATTTTTTTCTAAAATATGCATCTACCACTAGTCGTCTTCTAGTTTGGAGACGTGTGGCGAAGTGGCATTGTTACTGGGAAGAAATAATTGCCTTCCAAACAGACAGAGTTTCGAGGGTGATGTTGGTGATGTGCACACGACTGCGACGTAGAGTCGCTTCAACACTACTGAGGGATGCTTATTTGTTTCTCAATGGAGGTCGAACGCAGGAACACCCGCAAGTCGATCACGGTTTCGGCATGGAAGCTGTGATAGACAGCAAGGCTAGCAAGATTATAACAGTGGGTTTCTGTGCTATTCAAAGATGGCCCACTCATACTCAAGAATTCACTTTCAGCGGAAGTGAACAATGTCCCTAGTAGTTATTTGAACTTACGACAAATGACAGTGAGGCCTATTCTCATCTCTCCCAACCATCCTTCTCGCGATGTTTGACACAAAAGGATAAAGGATAAAGGACGACGTTACTCAATCCCTTTTGGGATGCGCCAGCGCATTCTACTTCTACGGGATGTCGTGGAGGCGATTTGAATGCGTATTTGGCCATACAATGACTTGCGGTGGCCAGCCGATGAGCAAGTCAGCGCTCTATCCTTCCCAGACAAATCTGGTACCAGTTCGCCGACCCCAGAGGGATGGAAGGCTTGGTTGGCTTGGGCGGGAAATCCGAACCAGGAACCTGGTATCGGGTGCACGCTAGAGCCGGCGCTTCCTCCGACTGCGCTACACGCGCCCGTTTGACACTACAAGCTAATAAATCTTTTAGTAGAGGCACGTGAAATAGGACTAGCTTGTTCCACAATTCTTGAAGTTAGCGTTTGATTTGATGCACTGCTATTGTTTGGGGATTCATCGTGCTCTAGGGTTTAGACATATTTTTCTCGATCCATATGGCATTTATGGCATTGATGGAATGTAGGTAGTTTGCTTCATTCCTTGTCCGACTCTCGATGAGTTCCTTTGATGTTGTCTTAGATGTGAACTTGCTTCAGGGTGGCCACAATTGGTACTTAATTACGGCTAACGCCTCTCGCTAGGGTGTCGTTGGACTCATTTGTCCATTCATAAAGGTTAGCCGTTTTTGACTCTCTGCGATGTCGCTCTTTGGGTCTGTTAGTCTTAGCCTTTTGGACGCGTTTCTGCAGAGTGAATTGGCATTTGAGAGGGTAGTTTCTCAAAGTCCGACTTTTTCAGGCTTTGAAGAAGGCCACACTGCCGAAACGTGGACACCGAAACGTATGTTATTTTTTAGAGTGGTAAAAAGTGATAAAGCAGAAAGACAAAATAGAAAAATAATAAATAGAAAAATAGAACAATAGGAAAAATAGAAAAAGACAAATATAAACGGCAGTGAGACATTAGATATGAAATAAAAATAAGAACAACGAATTTATAAGGAATTGCACTACTAACCATAAAATTCCCCATTTAATCTTTCCTCCTTCTAGACTTTTACGCTTTTCGGCATTTAGATGGTCACTTGGTTCCTTCACACATTAAGTAGATGACCTGCGCTTATGTTTCCAACAGAGGCAGAACGCACAGTATGACAGTATGAGTACGACTATAAGGTGAATTGCCTCAGGTATTCACTCTGTGAGAAAAACAGGGTATATTTTTTAGTTTTAAAAACTCTGACTCTAACCCTGAACTCTCTTATTTAAGCCCTTAACTGACACTAACCTTTATAATTTTCTAGGGAAAAGGATGTTGTGATGAAAGGCGAACTCAGTGGTAAACATGTGTGGTCTCTTGGCCCTCCGCGCTCTAGTTTCTAAACACCGCCTATGTTCCAGTCTCCTCTCCATACCACAAAGTAAGCTAGGACGTCGCTTATGTAAAGTCCAAAGGTGATTGTACAAATGAAGTGTTTAGAAAGCTTTCTCGGATAAATCGAATAATTGTAAAGTGTTCGCACCTGTCCAATTTTTGCCTGACCTTTCACTTTCCCTTTACTTTTACGAGCTGCAACTTCAAATGCGTGAAGTCCTAAATTTGGCAAAGCAGAGAAAGAACAGCATGACATTCACAAAAGTACAGCAGGTAGACGGTAGTTGCGGCTGTACCGCTTTCACTTCCTGTGAAACAACATTGAGAACACTCCCTACATGGCCCTACATGGCTATGACACCCTCCCATTTCCATTGAATCACCGTTAACTTAGAAGCTTAGACCACGCCAAGAGGGCATTGAAAGTAGGATTTCTCACTTTAAGATTGCCAGCGATCCAGTCGATATGGAAGCGAAAAGATTCACAAAGAGAAGTGTAGTGTTAAGGACCAATGCGATTCTCGCCAGATATCGGTCAGCACCAAATCTCTTCTGAAATAGGAAATCAGTTGTAATATAAACAGAAGAGCAATGCTCTATTGATAGAGCTCTACTTCAATGTACATTGAAAAAAATTTTTTATTTTGATGAAGAGCGTTTTATAACTACCTTAACTGTGACCTCGCCTCCCTCGACGATTTGTCGATCATATTCCGAGAGCACTTGAAGTTCTTGAAGTTCCTTGTAGTACTGAAACAACATTTCATTAGGATTAACCTATTAGTAGCCTACATCTTGAAGTCGCTCATCTATAAGGGCATTCAGAGGCTGGGCAGGGGTAACTTGATGTGAACAGAACACTATCTTTTCTGCCGATAATCATCGCAAGCAATCGAATGGTCGTTAGTGCAGGTCCAGGTCAATATGTTTCCAGGTTCATACAAAATAACTGACAGTGCACAGAATGCTTAAGTGGAGTGCAATTCGAATGCGAGGAGTATTTGAGGTTGTCGTTAACAGACTGATTAGTCAATTGATCTTTGGCGATTTCTTTTCCCAGATTTGGTTCTAACCCCATTTTACATATGTTAAGGGGCATTTTTTGCTTCATCGATCTATGGAGCTATTTTACGGCCATCACGAATCTGACCTTTTTGCTGACCACCACTCGCCGGTTACTGCAAGCCTTGAGTGATAAGAATGTCAACGAAATATGTTTGCAGTGGATACCGACTGAGTATCCCTTAACGGCAGCTTCATGTAGCCAGCTGTAAGAAATGGAAAAAATCATGGAGAAGCAAATTCCAACTCAAACTATGAGTTTAGTCTGCGCCACACACTTGGCTTCTGCATGGCCTTGTGTAAGCACACTTTGATTACAACTGTATTTGTTTAATTAATTCAAGGCGTAGATCACAGTACGCCCACGTATCACGTAAGCAAACAAAAGAACATGAAACGAACAAACTGGCAAACTTTTGTCTACATATAGCGACAACAGTTACAACTACGCAACGATCAGTAGAGAAATCGATTCATAATATTCCAGGAGTTCAACCAACGATAGGACTTTTGCAGGCTTGCACAGACAGCTTCTCCATAACTTCACACTCCCGAAGCAACAAATTGAAATCACTGAGAACCCAGTAGGTCAGAAAATCAGATCTTATTCGTGATTTTACAACCAGGACTTGAAACTTAAGCTTTCCTCTAACGGCTCTCATCTATTCACTAATAAAAAATATATTGCTGCGAGACCTAGACATCTTGCGACCTGAAGCCGCGGCATTGCCAAGCATTTTTTAATCTACCGCTTTTGAAGCTTTATAACTCCCCTTCGTTCGCAATACGAATAAAACCGCTTTTGTGTCACCTCGAAACTGTCCGCATCCGTGCTTACTCAGATGCACTTGGAACGGTATTGAGTGCTAATCATATGTATGAGAGAAGAAATGAATTTTTCGAAAACCGAGTTCTAAGGGTTTTGATCATACTCACACCATTTCTAAGGCACGATTGTTTTCAGCTGTCGGATGCTTCAGTCCTGTGAAGCTTATGTGCAGGTTCAAATTGAGTATTCACAGTCTATGTTTATGATGAAAATAAATTCAAAACTCTTTCAAAACTAATTTTATTCAGGATTTCAAAGCCCACAACGCAGTTCCGTTGTGCTACATACACGCTTCTGAATTGGATTATTTTAACAGACAAAGTCTTGAAGCTTTATAGAAACGATTTCATTACTTTAGCACTCAAATATTACTCCCGACCCAAGTCTCAAAAACACAAATTAAACATGCTAGCATTTCTTTGCAAAATTTCAAGTTATGGGCCCAGCATAGAGATTATATCATGTATTCCCCAGCATCAAGAGAACCTCCAGGCGTGTTTGTATCAGGCAGTCAAACAAATTGGCTAAATTGACAGTCGAGCAGGCACAATTTGAAATGAGCAGAAGCACAGATAACATGTCTCCAGCTTCCTAATCGTTAATCAAAAAATTTCCAGAATGAAAGCAGTGCAAAGCATACAAGGCCTATTTACGCAAAGCCTTTATATGGCAAAGCATAAGGATTTTCAAAAAGTTAGGGACTCTTTTCCAATTGTACAGTAACAGAAGCTTCATTTTATTTCAGAGAACAATGGCGACAAACCTTCAATTTATCCCTAGCTTTCCGGCGTCGCACCCAACATCCGGTGAATTGATCAGAGCCATGCTTTGTGCCAGTATGGGGGAGCGTCATTCCATAGAGCTTTCCTTTCTCAGCATCGTTTCCATTCAGCAGCGGTTTCGATTCGTTCACAATTTGAGGAAATTTTTGCATCTGAATATCATATGATATTCCTCTGTAATGAACTAGCAATTCAAGAAGGTAGTGAAGCAAAAGCAAAGGGCGTGTGTAGCTCAGTCGGAAGAGGTGTCGGCTGTCGTCTGCACCCGATACCAGGTTTTTGGTTCGGATTTCCCGCTCTGGCCAACCTGCCTTCAATACCTCCGGGGTCGCTGAATTGGTAGCAGACTTGTCCGGGAGGGATAAATTAACGCTGTCCTTTATCTTCATTCTAATGATGCAATAATGGATAGAAAATCTAGTCAGTTTTCTTTTTATTTTCTATCACAATTCTTCACGCAAGTTATTCCTCAAACTACGAATATTCTGAAGCCTGGCTATTGTACGATACTGTAAAAGAAATGTTAGACATGAGAAACTCATCTACTAGCAGTGGGACTCGACAGTGTTGTGGAACAACATGCTTATACGCTTGTGCTGCTCCACACAAGCACATTTTTTAGATAAGGCTGTCCTCACTTATCAATATGAATTCGCTCAAAACTTTGGCTCTGCTTATTCGTTCAAACTAAATCAACGGCGGCGAAGCAATAAATAGCAGGGACAGCGAACACAGTCGATTCAGAGACAATGCGATGGCTGGTTCGTTCATATCTTATCGAGCACAATTAAGGGAAAGGTGTTGACGGGCAGGCGGAAGCGATAAAACCATGCTGTGGTTTGTGCGGTCAGTATCTTTCAAACGTCGCATTGCTGACGAATGTTTCACTCTTTTTTCCTCAACCTGCAGAATGACTCACTAGTGCTGTGATCGCACAGCTGATCTCTCAAGATTTTACCTTTTAAACCTCTAATTTGTGGAATCAACCTTCTTCGCTTCTCTGTACTGCTCCCAATCCTCGCCTTGCTGAACCACTTCTCCTTTCCTTGTGGAAGGTATCTAAGTGCTGATAAACTTTTTAACAAGGTATGTGATCGTCTTAGTTAAGTTCTCTCTCACATATGCAACCTGTGTTTTTTAGATAAGGGTTCCTTACTACCAACAACATCAAATCTTATCATTCAAAATTCTGATTCTGCTCATTCTATCAAACAAAATGAGTTACGATTGAACCGTTAAACTGTATGTACCCTCCTCCCCTTACCTGAAAGTGCATTCCACCGGAAGAAGACCCACGCCGAACTCGAATATACTACCATGATTTTTACAAGAATTGTGTGTCGTCCCGTGGATCATCAAATAGTGTTCTTCGCACGCCTCAAAAAGTCCGGCAGATCCCTCCTGCCCACGTGAGACGAAGAATGCTGGACAGGTGAATTTTTCATCTCAAAAGTTGCTGAAATAGATACGATTCCTTGTCACTATTTGCAAAAATGAGCAAGCTACATATCTACTATTAAGTTGATTGAAATTCTTGAAAGTGCTTTTTGCTTCGTTTTTTTACTTAATCATTTATTTATTTTTGTACGTGGAAGACTACGCAAATAAAAATTCACATACAGTCAAGAAACAGCGCATAAAACAGCAATGAACGCTACAATTTGAAATCATCAATCGGGTAAACTAAGAAGCGTCCTGTCAACGAGATTTTCGTGCTGCCTCAAGAGTCAGGTAGAACATTTTTCCTTGAGAGCCTCAAAAACTCGGTTCCTGTTCTATTATGTAGTAAAAAAAAGCTTAATCTTACATTACGTTTTGCTCTTGGGACTGTGATCTTTCGCTGACACCTCTCGTGTTAGAAGAAGAAACAGAATAGAATTCGTGGACTGAAATGCCTAACATAGCAGTTACTCATAAACCATGATAAGATAATACTTTCTCCTACGGTGCGCAAGTGTAGGATGTTGTAGACCTTATTTCTTACAATAGCCGAAGGAATCCTGTTGTATGCTTGTCCACAGTTTTCTTGTGAAGCTCTTTTGAACGGCTTCTAGCCTAGCACGCATAGGACTAAGCACAGTGGTACCGTACTCTAGTAATCTCTCATAGGATCTCTCATAGGACTTGAAAGCGAGTATCGAATATTTGCAGAGTTTGTTTGCAAAGATCTGAAAAGGTTATTATTCAGCATTTCTTTATGTATTCAACAATATAATACCGTACTTAGACACCAAAGTGATACTACTGGACAGGTCAGAGATCACCTTTTCGCAGAGTTGGCAAGACCTGGAACTGAAGTCGGCGACCACTCGGTTTAAGTCTACAAACTTTTTGAAACTTTTTTAGCCAGCAAAACTTTCAGGGGGCAAAACAATTGGTTATCTGAAGCGGTTGTGTCATTATAATGTGGTGGATGTGGTACCGTCTCCCAGCAAACAGCGAAGGCGAAGCACGTAGGTGATGACGAGAAGACGTATCTAGCAGTCCACGTGAACATTGCAAGGGCTTGCTGATACCGACGGGACAGTATACATATGTGCTTCAGATAATGCTTTGAAAGTGGTGAGGAAGTGCAGGCTCATATCTTCGTCCTTTCTCTGCCGCTGACATCATCTTCGGTAAAGCTACATAGACACAGTCAATCATAGAAGATGATGGGCTACAGAGTTAGGCTTCATCCCCGCAAAAAAAAACATAGTTGAAACGTCCGCGCTGACGTCTCCAGCTAGGAAGCGCGATGAACTACAGTCCCTTCATATAGGAAACAGTTCAAAGCGAATTCTCCGCGACCGTCTGCTCATCAATCAGAGGTACTAACCGCATATGTTCAACATTCTCGAAATTGGTACGCTATCAGTCAACCAACAGGAGCAAGTACTTAGCTTCCGTCAAGCACTGACTTCACCTCTAACTTCGAGACCGTCGTGCTGAACAGACGGTCTATTAGGGCCTCAGGTAACACTAACATCGCAGTTTTAATGACGGCACGGAAAATCAATTCACCAGCACACTCTAGGGCATAACAGTCTGCAGTGATAAGAACACCCGTGCTCGATTGTCTACTGTTAGCACGACAAATCAGAACCACTTCAAAAATGCGTAGGGGAATCTAATGATTGGACCTATCCGCTAGAAGGTTGTTGTTGTTTAATTTGGTTTTGACGGGCTATTGACAAGGTTCATCTACTTTTAAAGCTACTTAGAATACGTCTCCATCTTAGAATACTTAATGGATAGAAAGTTACACCTACGGTAGGTCTTTTCAAGCCAGAACTAATGACTTCTCGTGGGAATCATATCCAGTTACAGTGTGCTGCCGGAAAGTGGAATCCCGTCCATTTACTTTAAGCGTTCAAAACACTGACAGACTTGCATTGCACCCCAATCTGCAATTAGCGCGGTTGCTGAATGGTCGGCAATATGAGAGCCTCCATCCTGTACACCTATACCGAAGCTGCTTCATCTTTGAAGTTCTGAAAGTAAGCACACTTACTATCTTGGTGAGGCCCTACTCATTAACTGAAGGAGGCGTTTGGTTTTAGCGACTCAACCCTATGTACGACCTCTAATACGGGTACGAATATCTTTGTTTCGTCTTCAGGTCACGACATAATAAACCTTGAAGCAGTATAGAACAACTTCACTAAGAAATTGTAGCTAAGACTTCAGCGGTATGAATACTCCATCGTACTATGTACCAGCCCTTGTACATATTTAAAATAATTGATATTTCGCCATTCGCTCTTCGAGGAAAGAGGAACGACCTCACCGATGGCTACAATATGCTGAACTCAATGAGGAGTCTATCTGCGTAACAGTTTTACACGATTTTGCCTTCCACCACTAGAGGTGCACAGGCAAGACTCCGTTTTCAAACATTTAAGGATGCCACATTGCTCGCACAAAGAGCTTTTTAAGATTCCATCAAATTTTCAAGAACATCTCCACTTCCTGAGTCCGTGAGCTACCTCAGAAAGGTGTAAACAGGCATTTTCGAAAGGCCTAATCACTTATTTTCTTATGAGAATAGAATTTCTCTGAATCTATCTTAAACCGATTCTAGTCCTTGCTCATTATCCTTTCATCTGTAATAACCTTTCTTGTTGATATTTTTGATAACATCTTCCACGAATTGTTTATGCACTGTAGAACGCACGACCACCGAATGAAGTTTATTATAACTATTTGCACAATCAACCAGAGTAGATATAGATGGCAGAACTGGTGATGGCATCAAGGTTGGAGTCAAGTAGCAGGGCACGAGCCGGGAAGAGCACTTGAGCCCGAGGTCGTAGTGCGAGCCGTGTCGTGGATCGGTATGTATGGTGACGCGGACCTCTCCCTCCTTGCCTCACATGCGCAGTGATGGTCCTTAAATAAAGATGGATTAAATGGAATGTTCCGATGGGATCTAGGAATGCTACAGTAAACCTACATTACAATGTTCATGACAACGAAAGTGTTTGTGTTCTGACTAAGCGTGACTATCAGATTCAGCGCTACCTCTTACAATGCTTTGGGTGCATTTGCCGATTAAATAAATAAATAAATTCACTCCTGAAAGACCTCATGAAAGCCATTGGGCTGATATTTAATCTGAGCAATCCATAGATAAGTCGCTGTGTGTCCTCCACAGAACAGTCCGACACTGGCTGGTAGACCGAGTACCATACTTAAGTTAGTCTACAAGCGCAGCTAAACTCGAATGCTTCGGTTGTGTCCAACGGCACTTGTTTAAAGTTCTGAATCCTAAAGTTAAGCACAGAGACCAGTCTAAATATACAACTGAAGGTGACATCCACACCATCTCCTTGGATTAAATGTAATGCCATTGTTTGCATAGTTAACCCTTTCTTCCTTTTCTCTCAAGTGTTTAGTTGCAGGATTCGCTTTCTTTTGGTCCGTCACATAAACATTAAGAAGACTATTCCCGCAGCTTCGACTTTAGCTCTAGAGGTAATTACCTTCGTTCTTTCCTGGAGGGCCTCTTGTGTTTGGATTCCGGGTGCATCGAACTCCAAGAGCATCGCCTAGCTTCATTTGGATGGATGCTGCCTTTATCACTGCCCTGACATCTCCCTTTCATGTCCTATCCTGCAGATCACGTCCCATTGTCCTAATTTCAACAGCACATTGCTGGCAACAGCATCTTACCGAGGGACTATCACCTACTTTCGTAAAAGAGGGCATAGCTAACCACTGCCCTATAAAGCCTCTCTTTAAGTGTACTGGCGGATCTGCAGTCGTAGGAGATTAAAGTGAACAGACTTCTGTCTGCCGTTTCCGTTCCTCACAATCTAGCGCATACTTATTCCTCGGAAATTTCGTTCCTGATGTTTTGAAAATCGATTACCTCTCTTTGAGCTTCCTTAAGTTCAGTTGCAGCCCATTGTTTGATATAAAATCTAACAGCACACAGTACCTCAACTTTGTCTGATCTTCTTCTAATAGATTAATAAGTAGATGAAGCATTATGTCCTCGATGTAGAAGGCACAACTTGTATGAAGGAAATGTAGCCAGCGCCTGAAGACGCCGATGCCTTGCACACTGACTTGATTTGGACTTCAGTTCAGCATAGGCTACTCGATCCTTCCACTTCTTCGGAGCCATTCCCAGTTAATACTTGTCCGAAAAAGACGAAATACTAACTGGTTCATACGGTTCTTACGTAAAATGGACAATACTTTTCATACCAAACTGGACCCTTTCCAATTCAAATTGGACACTCTTGCAATCCAGCGTTATACCAACCAAATCGAACTGAACTCTTTCCAAATCGAAACGAGCGTCTTTCAGATTACACTCGAGATTCTCCAAGGAGGCTAGAATAATTTCCTGGTTAATAGCTTCGCAATTTGCTATAAAAATTATTTTTTTATTTCACTAATCCAATTAGCGCACACGCTGTTCGAAAATTACAAAATTTCTATTTTTTGAGGTAAAATATTTGGTTGAGATTTATTCCAGAGTACAAAAGGCAACATTTTATAACATATTAAAAGAAGAGATCGTGCCATGCACTCGTCGCGATTTTCATTTTATTGATAGTGTAATGCTGCTCACTTGAAACCACAAAATGAATATATCATTGATTTCTACAATTGCTGTGTATGAGTGCATATCTCCACGCAAGCAGAGTCCTTGCTAGCAATCAGATAAAAATTACGAAGCCTTGGACGAGTGCCTTGCACAACCTTGTCCTTCAACACGCTATAAGTTGCAGCCTTTCTGTACCCTAGATTAGGCACTAAACCAGAATTTTTCCTTGGGTTAAAAAATTCATGAATATTCACTGCGTTGACTTACTGGGGCAGCCCAACTTTAAAAAATTCCAAGAAAGTCATACTACATTTTTTTGAACAAATAATTATTCTAAAGGTATCGGGGAGTCTCTAGTAATGTGAACAAAGATCACTGTAATTTGGAGGATGATCAGTTTTATTTCGAAATATCACATTTGTCTAAAAGTGTGTCCAATTCGTTTTGAAAAGCGTCCAGTTGACGTGAAAACGATGTAATCTCTGGTCTCATGAAATCACTCCGTGAGCCAACACCGCGTCTAAAAGCACTAATTATCGGTTGTACGTAAAGAGCGTGGCGCCTCACAAAAAACGTAAAACGCCAGCTTTTATTTATTGTTACTCACACTCTAAACATTTGAAGTAATTGCATAAAACCCACAAATCTGCAATACCTCACATTGTCTTCCAGATTTCCCACTCTCTAGAGATTATCTGCTCCAAGAGCAAAGGCGCTGCGCGGCCGCCGGAGATTTCTGCACGAACTGATCTATTGAAATTCTTTTAACAAATCTTAGTTAATACTGATCACAGGGTGTGGGTGTTTTCTTTTTCCTTATTTTAATGGGTGAAAGCTTGTACAAGATATTTAATCAAGTCATTGCAGATGTCCGTTAGAAAGGATAAGGTAAGTAGTAGTTTGAAAGCTGTGGAGGAATGTCTGGCTGAATTGGAATCTGCGGATGAAAACATTGTGCGGGAGGCCCTCCTTGCAGGAAAGGACCTCAGCAACATTTCAGGTATGTTCTTCATTCGGTGGGCTTCATATTCGTGTGCTGTTTATTGTGTTTCAGTCCAAGTGAATGAAGAGCTAACCGAGGCCCACAGGAGCGCGGTGCTAGAATGCATTCAGAACGCGGATAAGCTAACGGATCTCCACAACCAAATCCTCGCCTGTGATCAGGTGTTCGAGGTACTGTGCGTTGCCCTGTGGACAGCTTGATTGGTGCCGCAACTGGAAATGTTGCTGATTACTGTCATGTTTCCTCCAGCGGTTGGAGAAGATGTTGCTCGGATTCCAAGGCGACCTTGGCACAATCAGCGAGGACATGAAGCGGCTACAGGATCAGTCGGTGTCGATCAATCAGGCAAGTACCCACGGGTCTAGCATCCCCATTCGTTGACTCCTTTGTTCCTATTGATCTTCTACGTTCTGAATCGTTCACTTTCCAGGAGCTGGAGAACCGCCAGAAAGTTCGCGGCGAGTTGAGTCAGTTCGTTGACGACATCATTGTGCCTCAAAATATGATCAAGTACGTGAACTTCCTTGCGTTATTCAAGGATCTTTACAAAACCTATGCTTTAGAATCATAATGGAGACCGATGTGAATGATCGGACATTCCTCGAGCAGCTGCACGAATTGCAGCACAAAATCACCTTCGTAAAGGCACAAGAGTTCAAGGATGCACGATCAGTCTACGATGTCCTAGGAGTGCTGGAGGGTCTGAAGTTTAAGGTATTACAGCCACATCTCAGATCTTTATAATAGATTCGTCAGCTGATCAGATATGTGTTGCAGGCCATTGAGAAGATCAGAGAGTGGATTCTGGCGAAGATTTACATGTTTCGGAAACCGCTGTCCAACTATCAAGTTCCACAGCACCAGTTACTCAAGTATCGTTTTTTCTACGAGTTCTTAGCCGCCAATGAAAGCAACATAGCGCAAGAGGTTTGTCCTGTGTTAGTGTGTATATACATCCGATTTATTTATACGTATATGGTTTTCGTTTTTGCCTATTCTTAGTTCACTTTTTGTTTTCACTACTATGGAGAAGAAATGCGGCACTATTGTTCTTTCACAACTCCAAGGGTCGAGGAGAGGTCAAAAAATTTTTGCCCAAACTTTGGTTTATTTGGGGTGCTGATCACGAATCTGATATCTGTTTTCAAAATCTCGGCCGATTACGGTAGGTTGCGGTACGTGCGGGTGACTAAGGCTGCCAAGGTCATGATCACCGATTTCGCCCAAAGTTCGGCTAGGGAGGTTATATGGCTGCTGATCACGAATATGCGGTTATGGAACAGCGCCATGATGGTTAGATTGCTATCTCTCGATTAAGCCCTCTCCTATTGAAGAGTTTCCCACAAAAATATCTTCCCGCTGATATGGGAATTTCAGGCGATCGCTGCGGGACCGCTTGCATGCTGTGCTCACCCGTAGCACCACAGATAACCCCTATGGCCCCGTTTATACTTCGACGCCGACCGACGCGACGCGATGTATAGTGGCCATATTGATTGAGTGACGCGATCGATCAATTTGGCCACCTTACATGCCATCGCGTCGCTCGGCGTCGAAGTATAAACGGGAGTTTGGAAAGAGTTCAGTTCGATTTGGTTGGTATAATGCCGAAGTTTGGGCCGAAATCGGTGACCATGACCTTAATCACCCGTACCTACCGTAACCCACCATACTCCAGCGTAAAACGAAAAACAGATGCCAGATTCGTGATCAGCACTCCAAATAACCCCCTAGCCGAAGTTTGGCCGAAGTCGGTGATTATGACCTTGGCAGCCTTAGTCACCCGCACCTATCGTAACCTACCGTACTCCAGCATAAAACGAAAAGCGAATGTCATATTCGTGATCAGCACCCCAAATAACCCTCCTAGACGAAATTTGGGCGAAAATTTTTTTGATCTATTCGACCCTTGGAGTTCTGAAAGTACAATAGTGCCAGAGATGCAAATAGCGGGACCACATTCGCTTTCTCTGCTACTCTCCTTCGGGACGCGAGACATATAACCTGTGAAAAAATTGCCCCCATCCCAGAGTTTCTGCCCGCCTAGTTGCGCGGAGGGGAGAACGAAGCTGGGCAAGGTAAGAAACTCCAAGGTGGATGCAATTTGAACACGGGCAAGCTATATGTCCCGCATCGCGAAGAGGAACATGGAAGCAAAGTGAATATGGTCCCTTTATTCCGCTTTCTCCCCATAGATCCTTTTTTACGTATTTCAGTTTCTGTGTGTGTCACTGACATTAGTTTGTGTCTCGAAATGTCCACTATTTCATACTTCTGTTGTTTCCAGGTGCAGGACGAGTATGTGGATACGGTCAGCAAAATGTTCTTCTCCTACTTCAAGGCCTATATTACCCGACTATTCAAGTTGTTGGTTAGTTTTCTACATCCCCATTCCTTATCTTGACATTAGTATGCGGCGAGCTGGGGTTCCCTCTGGCTGTTGAACGGCAGTGGTTGAGCTTTTGAAGGGCACCACATTTCGTAGTCCAGACCTAAGGCTGTTTTTTATATCAAAATGTGAAACTTAAATAAAGATAGTCTTCCTGGTGTTTATGCATCCCAGCCTGATCAGTTCGAGTTATTGGTCAGTTTTCTGCTTGCAGCTTCAAGCCTACACGGCTAAGAGCTACCTTCACATCCCTGCCAGTGGAACCTTGGCCAGGTGTGGTAAAGGTCGCTCCTGGCCGTTACAGGCTTGGGACTGGTTTGCACCGAGAGACCGGTCGCGATTTAGTGCAGCGAATCGGGCAATTACCACGCATTACTCGATTGCACGGGGATACCACAATCTCATCTGTGAAGTGAACGCTCTCTAGAGTGGAACTGTCTCCAAAGATGACATGGAGTTGTAAAGCCCGCCTGCAGCCAATAAAAAATGTGGCGTCGATCTATTTTTTGCCGGGTGCGCCATGTATTGTACTTCGGTGCTATATCGCGGGGCAATTTGAATGCGCATTCCGCCTACACAGTGGCTTGTGGTGGCAGGTCGCTGAAGCTGCCAGCGTTTCACTCTTTCCAGACATCACTTCACCTATATCGGGAGGTTGGAAGTCAATCCAGGTTGCACGTTATAGTGCCTCCTCCAAGCGCGCTTGTCGCACGCAATAAAAAGATCTGTTTCTATTTGACTGCTGGTCGTCAGCAACTGCAATCAGTTGCCAAGCGAAATTTCAGACACCCCTAGTAGGATTGAAGTCAGCCCTCTTTGGTAGGTCAGAAACTAGATTGTCTGTTGGCTGTGTGACTGAACTTATGAATACTCCCTCCATGCGGAGATTCGTCGCTGACGCATTGCTTCTATGCCGGCTATGAAAATTTAGAGCTCTAGCATCTTCGATGTATAAAAACCAAAAATTACATATGAATTAGAGAAAAGAAGCTTTGCGAACGATTGTCTACATCTCCAGTTTTGTCTCCAAATTATCCTCTAAACCACCGTTTACTTTTGAATGAAACAGACGCTTCCAAATAGCTAATTAGAATCACAGTAGGAGGTTTACCCAGTTAGAAGAGCAGCAAACGTGAATGTGGCAGGGTATATTACACAGGCGTCGCGTTTAACGCAGCTACCGCCTCATTTGTATATTTGTATGTACACCACACTCCCCTTGTCTGTTGGATAGTCACTGGAAGTCCATGCATAGTTCAAAATCTTCATGCAAAGTGTTTTTGCGACATCATGTAGCATTCATAGCGCATTCCAAAAAAGGCTTACTGGGACCGATCTGTATCCTCTAGCTTTCACCTCAGTAGCACCCTGATGGAATCTACTGATTTTCCACGGATGATTGGACGCGCTTGAACTTTGCTGGAAGTCGATTCAAATCTCAAACATATTCAACAGTCCTTTTCCGCTTATAGATGTTAGACGCCGCTTCAAAGGATGATCTGCTAGGTGCTGAGGACGTCGTGAAATCAAGCGGGATTTCTGGCTTGTTCGCCGGGAAACCACACGTGAGTTCGAGTATAGACATCAATGCATACAAGTTTAAACGGCGGATATCAGGAGCGGCTCACCGTAACCGCAGTGCGGGCCGAGACTTTTACTGTCTGCGCCCCCCTAAATTAGAGATCGCGTCGGCGTCCACGTTGACATTCGGTCGACCTCTTGTAAGCCCGCGATGGCCCCTCTCCAAGCGGGTCGTGCTGCACTTGAGGACTGGGTAGCGGGGTTGCTTCATGCGAGGGATGTCGGAGGTTCGGTTCTCCTGCGCTGTGGCATTCTTGCATTTCAACTGATCTTTCTGAGATCTGAAAGATTTTCTACACAACATTGAGAGTTTTTTGCGCATTGTTTCAGCCATATGCGCTTCTTTCCGCTCGAAGAGCGCAGAACCCAGCCGCGGACTCCTTTGAGTGACGAAAGCAGTTTCCATACGAGCAGCCTTATGGCACCGACCCTGGAGTCCTTCCCTAACCCGGTTTTGCGATTGCACAAAGGACGTCTCACCCGACGCCTAAGGTTACGGTGAGCCGGTCTTGATATCCGCCGTTTATAATCTTGTCATCAATGCAAGTTAACCCTTCACGCGATTTTTACGTGACTGCCGCATGAGACAGAGCGTATTTTTCTCGCAAGCCGATTGTTCGTTTTTTTTTTGTTTGCGTTATTTGTTAGATATGAATAAAACAGCAACCAATGAAGTTCCCATAGACCGTCTTGACCGTCGGTATTAGTGGACTCAGTGATTAGTACTGTACTATTAAATGTTTGGGCGCGTGTAGCGCAGTCGGAGGAGGCGCGACTGTCGCGTGCACCCGATACCAGGTTCCTGGTTCGGATTTCCCGCCCAGGCCAACCAAGCCTTCCATCCCTCCGGGGTCGGTGAATTGGTACCAGACTTGTCTGGGAAGGATAAAGCGCTGACTTGTTCATCGGCTGGCACCGCAAGTCATTGTATGGCCAAATACGCATTCATGTCGCCTCCACGACATCCCGTAGAAGTAGAATGCGCTGGCGCATCCCAAAAGGGATTGAGTAACGCCGTCCTTTATCCTTATCCTTATTAAATGTTCGATAACTTCTCATGAACCACTTTATGATGGTGTCCGAGGACATTGTCAGACACTGTCCCACGCGGCAAAAAAGTGTCCGACGACATCGTCGGACAGTATCGTGAAAGAGTTAAAGCATGCGGCTCGTAATAGTTACAACTGTTTTAGCATCGAAATAGGGCGACTGTGTTCTCTTTGGGATCTCGTCAAGAGATCCTCACGCATGACTTCTTGAATCCGCTTATCGTTCCCCACGCCGCTCATGAGGCCAACCAAAAGGTGAGCTTTAAATGCTACATTACGAAAATCAAGAGCAGATCTGCATGGGAGCATTCTGTTATTCAAATCATGTTCAGTTTCAATTCGAAGCTCTTTTCCGCTCGATACATCTAGCCTTTGTGGATCACTGCAGTCACGAGTTCCTGTTCTTGACCGATTTCTTTATGGTATCCGGACAAATCGCCATCGATCTACATGCAAAGGTATGGTTCGCTTTCTGGTTACCAAATGCTGTGCGCAGAATTCATATTCCAGGTGATGGGTCGAGCAGTAGCACATTTGGTCCGGGCTTTCGACGAGAAGATTGCGTTGAATTTCGACTGCATCAGCCTGCATCTATGCATTTGCCTTTGTGAGAAGTTCCATCGGTTACTGACGGAGAGAGAAATACCTTCTATGAGTGGGTGAGTAACGTTATGCCTGTTGCTGCAGTGCCGATCTAGGAAATGCAAGAGTGGGATTACTGTTAATACACAGGCTTTCTTTTCCCATTGTCAAGGCTTACTGGGATGGCATGTATACCTCGCTTTCACCTGACCAACTCTGCCTTTTCGTGCGGGTTTGGCTTCAACCAGTTCAGAGCAGCTATGTGATCAGTTAGTAGTGGCATAGCAGAAGTGTTTGTACGCCGTAAGAGCGTTCGTTTTTTCGATGTAAGGTCGAAAATCACCCGTTCTCTGCAGCTGAACAACCAATATCAATCTAGCTGTCTAGGAATGAGCACAATATGAGGGTGACTAGTGATTCCTATGTCGTTTTCGCTTTTTATGTATGTCTTGTTCTGACCAGTGCTCAGATCTTCTTTGACATGGGAATTGCTTACAGGTATTGGGATGCAGTTTCGAACCAGCTATGGACGAGACTAGCACACGTAATGCAGATGCACAACGATAGCGTTAAAGCGCTCGACGTGAAACGTATGCAAACGCCCATTGACACGAGGCCGCATTATGTGAGTCTCATTCATTTCTAAAATTTGGCAGCATTTTCCCAAAAATTGGAAGAAATCTGTACTAGGATTCTCTGTGTTGTAGTTGCAAGTTATAAGCTGTGCGTGTTAAAATATTTTGCACTGCTTTTTTCAAGAATTTTTTTTACAATTTTATGCAGCTCATGAGATTCATTCACTTAGTTCATTTATTACATGCGCTTAAGACTGCATGTGAAAAGCAACGAATAAACGCAGAAGAACAAAGATGAGGAGTGATGATAGAAAAACACGAAAAACAGTAAGCATAATCATAAAGGGCAAGGATTAAAGGAAAAGATCATGTTATGTGCCACATCTATTCTGAAGTGACCAGTTTTGTTTAATGACTGAATATGGTGACGTGTTCAATGCCGTTTGCAAACATGATTGTAATCGGTGATTGTTCGATAGCAAAAAAAATCGAACCCCAAGATTTGTACGAGGTTTTGATGAGATCTTGGTATTCTCGGTGGAAAATTACCTTAATCACTTTTCTATTCCTTTTTGCGTGGTCCTCATACGCGACCTTTTAATCGTTCAACTAGCGTTCAGAGGAGATCTGCCTCGAGTTAGCTTCCCTACAAACTTCCATTTATAAAAGGAACATATTCCACACTCTTTTGTTCAGTCGGAAAGGTTCGTTTTGCTTTATTAATTCCTTCAAAAATTAGTTATAACCATGTTGCTAGGAAGAGCTGAAACATATTTCCTTAAATTTGGTGAGTGGTTTATATTGTCGCTTCTTTGCTTGATTATGACTACAACTGTCTTTAGAAATACTAACCTTAGAAGTGGTTGTCGCTGGTGAATTTCACTTTAACTACTCACTAAGCGCTTCACCATCAACAGATATGGAAACATATTTGTGGGCTGGGTATTGGGGTACACCGTCACTTCGTCAACTTTTTGACTTTTATAGTTACCAAGGCGGGATGGATGATGAGGTGAATTTGCAATGAATCTATAACGATTTTGCTTGATATCACGGTTTATTTCGTACACCAGCCGTTCAGCGGCCTATTGCCCGTTATCTTCTGGATGGGAGCTTCGCCCCCAAGCTCCGAGAATAGAACATTCCGACCGCCACCTTTTCTCCTTTAGCCCTTCTTAATTTCTCTGCAGTAAAAAAGCCTGTACTACTTTACGTTATAGAATAGTATAGCGGGGTATGCTAGAGCAGGATCTTCGAAGCTGCTCCTATGAAGCCTGTCCACCCACTATTGCATGTACGCGATTTACTGGCGAAATACACGTTGGCGAGGCGGCAAACAGATCGCGAGAGACCCAATCCGAAGTGTTTTATCATTTAATCATAAGAAAATTATACTTGGAAAAGAGTTCGTGCATTATATATGAGGGAACCATTTTAGATAGTAAGAAGGTATGCTGAGCTCACATGTGCGTTCCTCGTCGTTACGGAATCGAGCGGCAGAGAGGTTCTTCTTCTACAATTTATGAAATGCTTCTTCTTGTGAAAGCTAGATTTCCATTCAGCTTGAGAAGAAGATGGAAGCCATTCTCTTGACTTGCGAAGACGCTGTCGAACAGCTGCTTCTCCGTATGTCGGCTAGCTTAGCAAACCCTAGGGATCGCCTCGTGTTTCTTATCAATAACTATGACCTGACCCTCAGTATTATTGACGTAAGTTGCTTGAGTAGCGTTTAGTCAGACCTTCACCTATTTAACTCCTCTGCTTAAACTCCTCCTCCTAGGAACGCGTTGTCCAGGATAGCCGGATTCACTCAATAATCCATGAGCTGGAGCAGAAAACCATTGGAGAATTCGTGGAGGTGCGAGATTCTGCAAACGCTCTCTAACACTTTTTACTCATGCTCAATGTGCACTACCTTAGGCGACACTACAACCTCACTTCTCGTCGTTGCTTTCGTTCGTTAGCGAGTGCGAGCCGTTAGTTCAGCAAGGGCATACCCACCTGTTGGTTCGCTACAACGGTAAGCCGACCACTGTTTAGACTCAGTAAGAAATGTTTACAGTGTGCAGGTGCAAATCATCTGGAGCGTGGCAGGTTGGGATTACTAGACGTTCAGGTCAAAGAGTTAGACTTTGTGACTATTATGTTCACTGGTCCCTTCGTTTGGGCAGCTGCCCTAATACTTAAGAATGTTTGTGATAATTGAAGGCGGATGAACTAATTGATAATTGATAATTAATGAGTAATTGATGTGAACTCTAACATTTGGTCTAAACGCCGTTCTTTCTCAAAGAGGTTCTGCGAGTTTCCAAATGTTCGTGACAACACAGAAGCATGAATTGTCCTACAGTCAGTAATTCATCCGAATTCATCCAACGTCAACCTGTACCAATGGTACAGTCATGGAACTAAGATGTGGTTGCTAATGTATGTGCAGATAACTCCCGAAGGGTGTAGTTTGTAGGTTTTTGTTGAGGAAAAAATAATTCAAAAGCTCTGCGTCACTTAGCCTTACTGAGAAACCACGTGGTCAATCAATTTTTGGACATCCTGGTTCATAGGATGTCGCCTTGCTGAGGAGAGATTCAGGCATAATAATGACTGTAGCATTCTACTCCTTCCTCTTTATGTCTTCAAAGGCAAAGAGTTTCACTATACTGAAGCTTGGTGTGAGCCTTCAAATATACTGTACCCTTATTACAGATAAGCTCACGGCGGTGGTACAAAGCTTTTCCGCAAACTGGAGGCGCTCGATAGATGCCATTAATGGAGAGGTGGTCAAGTCCTTCACCAACTTTAAGAACGGCACGAATATCCTTCAGGTAATTTTCGACCTCGTATTAATCAGTTCTCGAGACCTAATGGACGTCTTCTCCAGGCGGTTTTCACTCAGCTGGTGCAGTATGTGCAGCGATTCTCCAAGCTGGTCTCGCACGAGATTTTCCGCGACAACCCTGCTCGCAACGATATGGTCAACATTCATCATATTTTGGTGGAGCTGAAGAAATACAAGCCGGTTTACTGATCTTGGTAACGTGTCTTTGTTTTCTGGGGGAGAGAGTGTTTAGGGATTCAATTATCACAAGTTGTTACCTTCCTCCATTCATACGTTGGCAACCTATCTGCGCTATGTATGTAAATACATTATATTCCGGGTACTCCATAATCGCCAGATTTTCTTCCTGCTTTCATTTCCAATTGTTTGGCTGCATTGCCGTGATCTGTACTAGTCATCAAGTTGTGATATTTACAGTGATAACATTATCATGCTTAGCTTACTATATTTATTGTCCACACGACATCTCGGGCTATTTCAAAACGTGGTGGTCCCATAAAATTCGTTAATTTGTCGTATTATTACATCGGTGGAAGTACCACTCGGTAAACCTACGGCTAAATGGCGCGGTAGGCTTTGTTAGTGCGTGTTTTCAAAAGTTGCAAGAAATGAAAGTATCTGAGAAACTGATTCTTGGTTTGAATGATGGGAACAATGTAGAATGAGCAAGCATCTCCAGAGGCGCTAAAATGCTCAAGAGCAGCAGTGCCTAAGGAGAGGATAGGATCAGAGTTATTCAACAAACACATCTTTAGCCTTTTTGGTAGCGACAGTAGAATAGAAAGGAACCTATTTAGCTGAGACTACGCACCGATTTGGTCTGTAAAAGAATCTTTCGTCGCTGTTGTACTTTCACGACACCAGAGGTCGAAAAAAATTCACCCAAACATTGTGCAAGGTGGTTGTTTGGGGTGTTGATACGAATCTGACATCCCTTCTCGAAATTTCGGCCAATCATGGTATACTACTATAGGTACGGGTTACCAAGGCTGTCGAGATCATGATCACCGATTTAACTTTGCCTATAGGTTTGTTTGGAAGGCTGATCAAGAATATGACATTGGTTTTTGGTATTACGGTGGAGTACAGTAGGAAACTGTGATCATGACCTCAACAGCTTTAGTCGCCCGCATCTACTGTAATCGGCTGAAATTTCAAAAAGGGATGTCAGATTCGTAATTACCCTCTAAATAACCCTCAAGACGAAGTTTGAGCGAAACTTTTTCCGATCTTGGCCACTGTGGTCGTGAAAGTACAATAGTGCCAACGTTCCTATAAAATTTCCTTCCGGGAACAGGACACCCTGTTTGTCTTTGTTTCGCCTTTCTAGTGGTGCCCCCATCCGATTAGGATAGATTCGAAATACCAAATATTGAATTTGGCGCATAATTCTTTACAATATGAGTCTTGGACCGGGTAACGAAGAGAAGAATGTGTAAGCAGATACAAATGCGCCTGGTAGGGCGGGACTGCTACAAAAGCGCATCGAACGCATATCAGGTAGCTTCTTAGGTACAAAAATATGAACAGTCTGCCCATCGTGTACGGTGTCCTTTTCATTGGGTATCAGTTCCCTCTCATTAGTCTTTAAGTTCGCTGTTTATGAAACTCGAGCATGCTGTCAAAACAGGTTTCACTCTTCTGTAGGACGCACACTTTTAGGAGAGAACGTTTATTGCGTCATCGCTAACGACAGCAGTAACGTCAAAATGTAGTTCGATTTTCGGTCCCCTGAGTGAAAACCAACTCGATATTTTTTCTCACCATCAGCTTTCTCTCCAGCAAAGGAGAATTTCACAAAATTATGCAGAAAAAACGTTATTTTTCATGCCTCTGTTCACAAGGACACATAGGAGCACATGTGTTCCTTGTTTACAATGAATAACCTAGGTCACCCGAGATCTAGAAGACTAGGAAGCCACGAATACTATTCGTCTGTCGCAATGACAGCAGAAAATGTGTGAACGCTGGAGCAGCTCTACGTCGTGACCATGCCATCGAGGTCGTTGTTCTTGAACAGTTTCGCACAAAGCGTCGCCATATTGGTCGGGAAGTGATACACGAGTGTCGATCGTGGCCAGCCCACTGGAAGATCGCTTTGCTGGGTGTCCTGTAAACATACATTCCTTCGCGATGTATCTCTGGAAACCACCGTCCACCGTGTGACTCATTTCAGTGCTCATTTAATAGTGGCAGAGTGCTACCTCTTCCAAATCTCTTTAAACCAGAAACCTTAGGCGATGATGCTTTATAGGTAGATCAGCTCACATTGAAAATCACGGCTCGAAATCGCCTATTAATGCTGTTGTGCGTAAAAAACTCCTGATTCATAAGGTCGTGGGCATATATGACAGCTCTACAAGCTGTGCTTCTCGACTTGACGGCTTCAATATGGCTAGGTGTGAAGCTGACCACGATCTGATATGCCTGAAGAGTAACTGATCCACAAAACAAATTCTGGAGGAAAATATGAAAGAAATACCTTTGAAAAAGCCTCTTCCACAACTGACGTAAGGTTAGCATCAAAATCCAGATCTGCTATGTCAACAACACGGAAATTGAAGCGTGAAGCATGTTGCCTGCAACAATAACGAATGTAGAGAACCGCCACCGGTTACGCAGCTACTGGGTCGAATCAATGAAGTCTGAACACTTACACAAGGTTTTTACGCAGCCATTTCACATCACGCGTCTCGTTGCTATCCTCCTCGTAATGAATGAGCAGTATAACTGAAGATATAGATGCTATTGTTGATCTGACACTTGAAGGGAGCAAGTAAAAGAAAATCTAAAATATTCTTATCAGAGGACTTGTCCCTATCGTTTATACTATTTTGAGGAAGACTACTACTCTAGGCCGAACTCCGGTTATTCTATCTGTAATTGCTAGAACTAGAACCAAGATCAGTCGTCCTCAATCCTTTCACCCTTTATTGCCCTAAACTTTCAGTGACAACATTTCGGAATCCCCTTTCGAAATTGTCGTTCGCCGACAAAAATCCTTTGTTTTCATCTCTAGAGCTACTTCTGGTGAAGCCCCGGCTTACATCGCTGAATCCTGAACTACAACTACATATTCGCTGGATGACAATTTCTCCATTTTCAAAGAAGCCTTGGAGAGTCTCATTTGAACGACTGTTTGATACCTTCCCTACAAGTCGCATATTTATTGACCCTTTCACGACACGCGCGATTTTGACGTGACTGTCGCGTGGGACAGTGCGTATTTTGCACACCCCTCGAGCGTCCGACGACGTCGTCGGACAATGTCCTAGAGAGCGCACAAAATTTTCCGGCCTATCATGGACGAGGGATATGATACGCGAGATAGATGTGAATATACCAGTAACCAAAGAAGATTGTTGATTACAATGTTAGTTGTACATACCAGTAAGCTGTGATTGTATTTTTATACCATTAAGTAATCAAAAACTTCCAAAGAAGAATTTTATAATGGTGTCCCATCAATGAAGGATCCCATGCACCATCTTGATCGTAGATATTAGTGGTCTCAGTGATTAATATTGTACTATTAAATGTTTGATGACTTTCTATGAGCTATTTTTATGATGGTGTCCGACAACGTCGTCGGACAATGTCCCACGCGGCAGAAAAAGTGTTTGACGGCAATGTCGGGCAACGTCGTGAAAGGTTAATTGGTCGCTATCGAGGATAAACATAAATCCGCTTACTAGCACCACGTAAACCAACTTACTAGGAAAAGGCTACACGATCCTCGTCCAGAACCAGAAGGGTTGCAATAAAACAGATCATTTCTGGGGTCACCATAAACTTAATAATTTCCCAAGCCAGCTCTACATTCAGAGTCTCAACAAAAAAACGAGTAGTTAGGTGGGGAGAGGTCGAGGGAGACAGGAGAGCAACTCTCTAGGCGGGGACGTCAACTTCGACTTCAATATGCATTAACGTGCAGAAAGGTAGATCGCAACGTTCCAGGCATTTCGCACAACTGCTAGTTTCTATAATTTTTCCCTGTAGACATCGGCGGCCTCTGATGCTCGTTCAGCAGGTCCCAGAACAACCAGTGACTCCCAGAATAGTGAGCACATAGAGCTGCAAGGTCAATATGCCTTCGCCGCATGTGCTGGCGATGTTGATGACCGTCTGTTTTGATTTCGGTCGAAGCTGGTAACTGTCAAGCATAACGTTTAGAACTCTGTGCCGACCAACTGCATGAGAAAATAACTGTGAGCCTTGCTACCTCTATACTTTGTTGAAAGAGAGCTCGGGAATATTCTAAACTGCGCTTCACTTCATTCGGAAATCCTCAAACTAAACCAGCATAGACCTGAGAAATGGAAAGTGACAGCAACCCAGTAGAAAAACAGGGCTGATTTTCATCACATAGTATCGTTCGATTAGATCAAGTGATGTGGCTAACCTTTAGCGCTATCCGTATCTAAACTCGACAATACAAATGGTGAAGCGAAGGACGTCGAAACTGAGCTGAAGCTAGGAACCCCTGCAAAGCAGCTATAGGGTGTAAAGTAAGCGCTTAAATACGTAGCAGGAGGAAGGCGACTTACTCTCTGACGCTCTCCTCAATTTCCCTTTCTGCTCGAGTTTCCTCAACGAATACAATAAGTCTATTCTGTTGAAGAACTGAAGGGCGCTTATGATATCTTTAGCCGGAGACGTCCAACATTTCTTTAGAATCGCTTCCATCGGTTTCGGATCTTGACGAAGTGACTGAAAGTGGTGCTGTTTTCAGCGGTATTGAGGTCCACATGGCGTGTGGCAACGCAGTCGGAGGCGTTGATTGTCGCATGCAACCGATTCCAGGTTCGTGGTTCGGATTTCCCGGCCAGGTCAACCTAACCTATCTCTCCGGGTCGAAGTAGTACCAGACATGTATGGGATCAAAAAAAAAACAACTTAACTATCGACTGGTCACCGCAAGTCATTATATAGGCCAAATGCGAGGCCAAATGCCCACTCAGATCTCCTCCACGATATCTCTACTACTAGGGTGCCGATCCTGGTAAGGGATTGACTAATATCGCCCTTTATCGTTTCTCCTTATCGGAGTCCACTCAAGGACAGAGTAGAGGACAACGAAGGGCAAAGAACTGTGTTATTCGACCAGTTCCTTTTGCGGTGCGTCATATCCTTATTCTACACTATGTCATGGAAGCAATCTGAATGCGTATTTGACCTATACAGTGAGTTGTGGTGGACAGTCAATAAGCAGTTCAGTATTTTCTCCTTCCCATGTAAGCCTGGTACAGACCTCGAAAGGATGGAAGGCTTGGTTGGCTTGGGTGGGAAGCCTCAACGAAGAACTTGGAATCGGGTACATACGATAGCCAGCGCCTCCTCTATCTGCGCTAAGATGCGCGCAAGGTTAGAATACTCACCATAACTTCATGATCTGGAATTCCTAAGTGAATGCCGATTGAGTCCCAGTTTTTCAACGATCCATACGAAGG
Source organism: Heligmosomoides polygyrus polygyrus (assembly GCA_947396885.1). Classification (NCBI taxonomy): domain Eukaryota; kingdom Metazoa; phylum Nematoda; class Chromadorea; order Rhabditida; family Heligmosomidae; genus Heligmosomoides; species Heligmosomoides polygyrus. The sequence goes on along the minus strand of OX377201.1, from coordinate 30,824,262 downwards.
TATACTCAGATGAGAGGTCAGCAACGTTATAGCCTCATTGCTAAGCTCGCCTACACTGGAAATTATCGAGAATACACTGAGAGACAGAAACGCCAAGTGCGTTACAACCAGTTTCCACTCACCTAAACGAACAAGCATTCCTCAGACGTACATCCTCAATACGAAGAGGCGGTCTTATCCAAGGACCCTGTCTTCTTGTGCTCACTTCTTTGGCGCTAATGCCCTTAAACACATGGCATTAGAAGACTATTAGGGGCAGATATCACGCAGTCGTTCGACGGACCTGTGCCACGTCGTCATCGATCTCGATAGTGACATCAACCGTTCTGCTGCAGGACTCATCATCCATACCTTTGGCTACAAAGGATAGAAGGATCAGCAAGCGCTGTCAGTGCATCAAACGAAAAAAAGTACACTGCTAGGATAACACCTTTGCAAACGACAAGGACACATATGAGAAGAGCTTTATTTCAGTATGTGAACTTAAGAAATCAGATTTCCAGCTATTAATTGTTAGCCAGTTGTCCTACAAGTCGTAGGAGTTGTATGAGCTGCTATCTCGATGAAACAAAATAATGAGGTATCCAAAAAACTAGATCAAAGCTAAGAAACCGACTCACTTTAGACATATTTATATTGAAAGGTAAATCTTTACTCCCGCTCATAAATATAAAATCCTATTCCTTCAGAAGATAAAGAATAACTCAGCAAAAAGAGGTTTTCACTCTTCGCGTTACGGTCAATGAATTATCTGGCCAGTTCTGCAGCTCGCGCCTGCTACACAATAGGCAAATTCGTCTGCAGTCGGACAGGTTAGGAGAACTAACCAAAAACACTGAAAACAGACGGTTTTTGCGCTTGCGTGGGCTCCTTGTTTAGGTGTCGTTAAGAACAAATAATGGACATATCTAGAAGATATACGTGTTGTAGTGCGGAAATTAGTGGTTCGCTAACAAAAAGAACGAAAATATCACTTTCAATGTAAACCTCTCAACGAACTGCGTTGTCTCGCCATCTCCTATGGCGTATACTGAGAGGTGCGAAGGAACGAAGAATACCCACTTAATGGGATAAAACGTAGACTTATTCAAGGCAAGAAGTGTCATCGAGTTCCATGAGACCCAAGTTTATTACAGTAGCGTCCGGTTGATCCAAAAGCCTCCTATAACCTCAACGGTGAGTAGGCTCGCCACCACTATAATATTGTATTACCTACTCGGTAGGCATTATGCGTTATCAGATAGATTCTTAGGACTTCGACACTTGAAAGGAGAAGGACCTACAGAGGAAAAATGATAAGTAAGAATTGCAGACAACAATGCTACGATATGAACTTTCAGAGGACAAATCTCCACTTAACTTGCCCAATATGTCCCTACTCCTTATCTTGTCTAATTCAATGGCTTTACTGCAACCTAAGGATACTTGAGACACATCCACGTCGTGAGGTGCTTTAGCCATTTTCATGCGCATATCTTCAATGAGTAAAAAGCAAGAGCTCCACTAAAACCCACTTCGAAGAAACTGCACTCACCTACGCTCACCTATGGACAAACATGCTGTACAAATGGCTATAAAGCATGGTTAAGCAAAAATAAGTAAAAATTTACTCAGTGCACAACACAATAAGATAAGGTGATTGGGACCATAAGGAGGGAATTTCCCCTGTGTCTCACTTTTCACATCTGAATGGATATAATTTACATTTATTACGGAATAACAACATGTGAAAGTGAAAATGCAAATATTTACATCGTCTTAGAAGGCGATTCAACATGAAGGAATGCTGAATTCCAAACAAGGTAGAGGAGCTGACTACGTAATACTGTAATGCTCGCAGAAACGATATGTAAAGCTAGGAATCAAATGGCACGTGAAAAAAAAACTTAGGAATCACATAGTATTTGGCCAACGGAGACACTCAAGTCTAAAGCGTTATCTTCTAAAAACTAGAACACCTCGTTATTGTTGACTTTCTTCGAGCAGAGGCTGAAAAAGACAAATTTAAGAAGAGGACGTGATTCCTACGTAAAGCAGTGAGAAAACTTACCGTTTCTATACAACTCGCTTCGTCCTCTTTTATGACATCGAGAGCTTGATTTTGTACAGGCACCACATTGGAGCATGTGCTCTAAATCAGTAGAGGCGTTTAGTTTCTTATTGAGGCAACGATAGAACACGAAAACCTACAGAGGAAAATATTGGCTGGATTGTTAATGAATGGATTCCATGCTTGTGAAACACTTTCCTAATCTTGGGAGCGGCACTATCGAAGGATGCCGGCGTACAGAACTCGATCTGGAAATGGTACCAAAAACTGAACGGGATAAACAGACTAACAAAAATACAGAAATGCCTAACTTCTTCTTCATCACGAGCACATTTTCAGGCAATGAAAATTAAGTGAAGTTGGCGGTGGCCACTCTTTTCTTACCAGGGAAGGGTCTCAGGTATATGTCTGAACGGCAAAAATGAATACAATCGCAGGTATCTCCACCCTCCAAGTAGCAGATGAGTGTTTTACGCTCTTGCAAAATCTTTGAGCCTGTCCAGCTACGAGCCGTGTAACATTACTATGAACTCCCACAGTCGTTACTGCGGAGTCAAGTATTCGATTCCTTGACCTTGCAGTATTCTTCCATTTTTCTTCATATTCGATGTTTCGAAGGTGTTGCCTGGTACGATTGCATAGTAAGTTAGTTATAGGAACCGTTTACAGGTTCAAGTACTTTGCAAAAATGGAACATGCTTCTCTGCTAAATGAAGGGTGGAGATTGTGTTGCAGTAGTTTCGTTTTCGCCGTTCAAACATGCGCCTGAGACCGCTTCCTAATGAATCATCTAGGAGGCCTTCAAGGCGAAACCAGCCGACTACCTACTTGCTGGTCTCCTAAGCGTCTATGGGTTCTTCCAAGCCTTCTCAAATTTGTTCTGGGTGGTGGCCTTAGACTCTTCAGCTCAGTTGGCTGGACCTTCTTCACGGCAGTTCAACTTTGCTGTGCCGCGCCCATTGGTCAATTTCGGCGCACCAAGCACAACATTGCTTCCAAAACACAGCACATACTTCACAATAAAAGGAATCGGGAAATGAATCGAACAGCAACTTCGATCTGAATTCGGATGTACACATCGCTGTCGATAGGTAACAGCTCTACTCCCTCTCACTGTGCGACGTGACATTGCGATGAGCACATCGCTATCAGTAATTGTTCGGACATTACTCCATTAATTTCATTGTTTATTGGTAAATTTAGAAAAAATTTAACCTACCTCAGCTGTTGCTAAATGCCGATTTCCCACTAGTGTCCACGCACAAGTACTGCGTACTGCGGCAACGCCTCTAATCTGGAAAAATCGTCGTTATACGTACAAGGAAGTCGAGGATTTACAGTGAAAGACCAAACATAATTAATTACAAATCAAAAGCAACATTATAAAGAAAAGAATGAAGAAAATAGCACCAGCCTTCATTATGTCGGCTTTGATATCATCTAGATCCACGAAGGCAGGCGTCCTTCGCAGGATTATACCCGCTGTCTCCTTCACAAGCGCATATGCGGAAAAGCAGATCAACGTGACCAACGTGAGACTAAATAACTCGCAATTTTAATACAGGCAAAGGTGACGTAGATGGTGGTGTACTACACGAAAGTTTCGTTAGTCAAAATCCGATGGTTTAATGCAAAGAATGACTTCGACCGTTGACAGCCATCGCTGTGAACTGAAGTTTATATATTCACTGTGGTGTTGTGACAAGGAAACAAGGATGCAAAAAAAGGTGTAGTCTTCTTTAAGCGTACGGAAAGGTACGAAGCGAACTAACAAGCAATGTGGCCTTCCAGATCCTAACAAAGCAGCACCAATTTCGATGAGTTTGCGCGATGAACGAAGGGCAGAAAACCAGTAAGCGTTAATTAAACCTCTTGAAGCGCATTCTATTCCAACGGGACGCAGCTGGTACCAAAGCACCTACAATGGAGGGATGGAAGATTTAGTTGGCCTCTCCGCGAGACGAGTCTGTGGTCGATTCAGGGTGCAACGCGAAATTCTCCAAATACGCAGACAGTAACCAAGAAAATGAGATGAGGGGGAATCAGTACCTCCCTCATCATCTCAGTATCAGCTCAAAACAGGTGAACAGACACCCCACATTCATTTCTACTTGAATGCCTGTGAGGAATCAAGTAATAAATGCTACAAAATAAACCCACCTAAAACTGTCCTTGAACGATCTCGCAGTCAACGTTTATTGACGTCTCGGGCCGTAAGCCCTTTAGGTATATAATACAATACTACAATGCCTAACAAGCAATCAAACCATGTGGAAATGGAATCAACAGGGAGGGCGAGGGTTAGGGGCATGTAGTGCAGGATTGAAAGCAAGCAATTAGTTTGATTGTTGTTAAGCCGTTATAGTAATGCATTATAGACCTTATAGCCCGAAACGTCAATAAACGCTGAAAGTGAGCTTCGTTCAAGAACAGAGAAACTGAACTAGCAATAATGAAGCTCAGTGACACAACCATTTTGGGACCACCCAACACTTCGCAAGGATGCTTAGTTGCGGACTTATGCGCGAAGTAAAACTGCAGCCTCCCCATACTTTCCATGTACTACTATTTAGATTAACTTGAGGATACCCTGCAGGTTGCTTTAGATCAAACAGCGCCGCGGTGCTATGGAATAAACGTCCCGCCCCGAATATCGGAGTTATCGTTTTTTGTCTCCTTAGTGCAAGAGTGTTGGCCGCAACTAAGCATCCCTGCAAAAGTCTTCTAACCTCAATGACTTCCACTCTAGACTCCAATAAAATTAAATGAACCAGCTAAGGGTGCTCGCCAAATGAACGAACAAGTAGGGTCCATGTTATGTAGCACGTATCTGCCAAGCTATTATGCCATACCTTCCGACAAGCCTAGAGATTGTAAGAATAAGAATAAGAAACCTTAAAGCTGGATCCAGGTAGTCGTTGAGACGTCCAAGAGCATCTGGGAGGAAAAGGGCCAATGACGCGGTAACAATGACAAAGACCGATCCAATGGCATCGGATAGAATGTGTAGAAAAACGCCTCGCATGTTCAGATTTTGAGCATCTAAATAGAAGCACGCATAAGTATTTTATGTATGTATTTTCTTTAGATACAGCTTAACTGACCAGCTTGTTTCTGCTTGCGTTTCGCAGCCTCGCTGTCTGTGAACTCTTCGATTTCCGCGTTCTCATCGAGGTTCACTAATTTCAATGCCAGATGCTAAAAGAACGACGTTTGATCGAATGGCATGGAATGGATCTCATTAAGTGCATGTGCTTATGAATAGCTGCGAGCGTAGGAAAGCATATCTGCTAGCCCAATGTGCGACATTCATGCCCGTAACAGCGTAATCCTAAGGAACGGAAGCAAACAAAATTTAACTGTTAGAGGCGCTAAAAATTCTATTGAGTTGCTCAGAAAGTAATTTCGATTTTGGAGAATAAATATTTATACGCTTGTTTTGAAAGGCTTTTGCCACTGTTATTTGTTCTTATCTGATATATATATATGTATATATATATATATATATATATATATATATATATATATATTGTAGTTGTGTCGTTTCTATTGCTGCATTGTAATTGGATTACTTTTATCCTTGTTTGTGTTTTCAGGATCAATTTGAAAATGGAGTGTCAGAAGAAGCATTTTCGGCACATCTTGTTTTTCTATTTCCATAGTGGCAGAAGAACTGCTGATGCTTTTCACGATATGGTGTTGATGCCATTTCACCAAAGTCATGCGAAGATTGGTTTGCAAAATTTCGCTTTGCCAATTTTTTTATTTAAAGATGAGCAGAGTTCTGGCCGGCCAGTAGGCACTGATGAAGATCATTTAATGACATTGATCGAAGCTGATCATCATACAACCGCATGAGTGTTCGCTGAGAAAGACGAATGCATCTGTTGGAACAGTCCACAATCATATCAACAAACTTTCGCTGGTAAAAAAGCTCGATGTTTGGGTGCCTCATGAATTGAATGAAATCCACTTGACGCAACGAATCAACGTCTGCGACTTGCCCTTCAAACGCAATAAAGACGATCCATTTTTGAAGCGAATAGTAACTGGTGATGAAAAGCGGATTGTTTACAACAATGTCGCTCGTAAACGATCATGGTCAAAACCGGACGAACCTGCTCAAACGATGCCCAGAGCTGATCTTCATCAAAAGAAGGTCATGCTATTAATTTGGTGGGAGTACAAAGGTGTGATATATTTCGAAGTGCTTCCAAGGAATCACAATGTCAATTCGGACCTCTACTGTCGACGACTGATATAATTGGATGAAGCAATAAAGGAAAAGCGACCAGTATCGGCGAATCGCAAAGGAGTAGTATTCCACCAGGACAATGCTAGGCCTCATACGTCTTTGGCGACTCGGCAAAAATTATTAGAGCTTGGCTGGGAATTGGTGCTGTATCCACCATATACCTCTGATCTTGTGCCATCGGATTACCACTTATTTCGATCGTTACAGAACATCATCAATGGGAAATCCTTCACGGAAGGTGAAGACATCAAGCCTTATGTGATCCATTTTTTTGCCGAGAATGATCAGAAGTTCTAGGAAAGAGGTATTATGAAATTACCAGAAAGATGGCAAAAGGTAATTGAACAAATTAGACAATATATCATTGACTGATGTTGCTTCATTATGAGGAAATAATTGTTTTTCCTGAAACACTCAAAAATCGTAATTACTTTCTGAACAACCCATTATTTCAAAAGCAAAGCGGTATTTCGCTTCGCTAAGTCGCACAATAAGAAGAAACTCTTTTCTAAACGACAGCTGCGCAGTTTGAAGCTGAGTATATTAATATTAGTATGTGAAAATGAGCCCATTAAAAGTGAAGCATGCACACCACACCACCACATCATGCGAATCCTAAAGAGTAAAACATGCGCAGATCTCACTTGTTTCGATCCGCTTCCGACAATTAGAGAGAGCTAAAAGAAATAGGATGCACTCGTTGACGTCAAGGAATATTCAAAATTCAAAAGAAGTCATCATAAAACACTTTCAAAGCACCTTCACCTCGGAAATACCATAACACATTGTGCTAAGAAGCTCGGGAAACAATTCTGGCCCCAATTCCTTCATAATTGCGTGGATCATCGTCTTTTTATAGAAATTGATCAAAATCGTGGTCAAAGTCCCAAAACTAACACGTGGAACCTGTAAAAACGATAAAGACTTTCCCTAAATTACAAGGGTAATTCACTTCTTATAGGGTCTAGGACCCGCGCGAATATAAATAACTCCAGGATGTGGTCTATCTACCACACCTGTGTTAAAATTGGCCACATCCTGGAGTGCCTTCCCTCCGCGTAGGCGGGGAAAAGAATTAAATCCAACCAAAATTGCGTTTCCATTTTTCGCACACCCTCTTCCCTATAAGTAACGAGAATTTCACAGCACCCTTCTGATGAATTGATAGCAAACCAGCCAAGTCCTTACTACCGGCCTTGGGACCGGTGTTTCCACACCGTTTTATTACCTCTAAATAGGAAGCTGACCTCACCTAAGGATCACCAAAGTTCAAAAGAAACGAAATTTGCACGTGACGACCGTTGATTCGACAATGCAGAAAATCTCTTACGCTGATGTGTTCAAGTCAAAGAAATAAAAAACTAAGTAGTTGTTTGGATAAAAAGAGAAAGGATCGTATCTGACATTATGTGAGCAGTCTTGTCCGATACGACTGCGTGAGCGATGCGGTCGATTCACAATTCCATGATCAGAATCTGAGTCACATTCATCTTCATCCTCCTTATTTTCTGGTTTCACATCGTCGACTTTTTCGACAATCTTTTCGGTTTCTTGCTTCAACTTCGGTGACTTCTAAATACATAGCAGTATATTATTATAAAACGCCTGAAAACTAGAAGCAAGAGGACCTACCCCTCCATGACTATGTCCATGACCTCCTCCGCCACCATGTGAGTGTCCATGGCCTCCGTGGAACATTCCGATTCCCACCATGTTGATTAATAGACCGATGCAACCCACAACCAATACCTAAAAAGATGAAAAAATATTACGAACACTCGTCCGTCCATAAAAGTCATGGTTGGTAGTCTCAGGAAGTGGAAGAGATGTGCTTGTTATGGCCCAGGCAACGTTTACATGTAAGACCTCAGTACAGTGGCGTCTATACATGTGCAAGATATAACAGATGATGGAGGCACATTTACCACCTGTCGTCCTATGATCACTGACCGATTTTACGCCAGCAACCTCCCCAAAGGCATTGTGTCGCCGGTCCACCTAATTTTCGATGACTTTTCCCACGTGACAGGGACTCTGGCCCTTGAACGTCGACGAAGCTCGGAGCTCCGGAGCTCAATTGCGTGGAATGTAAAAGCGTCTTGGAATGCTAGGCCTTGCAAAAGCAGTATGAACACACGATCAAGCTCAAACAGATATAGTTCGTGCTTTTTAAAACATATATATATATATATATAATCTCCAAAAACCCTGTTTGGCACTATTTAACTTCTCTTGGATGTGCCACGTATTCTAAAAAAAATGAAGGATAAGGATATAAATATTAGCGTTAGTCAACCCCATAATGGGATACGCCACGCATTCTACTTCTACGGAGTGCCGCGAAGGCAACTCGAGCGCCTATTTGGCCAGTAAGGTGACCTGCGATAGCCAGCCGATGGATAAGCCAGTGTTTATCCTTCCCAGACAAGTGTGGTACCAATTTGCTGAAACCGGGGGATGGAAAGCTTGGTTGGCCAGAGCTGGAAGTCCAAACCAGGAACCTGGAATCGAGTGCACGCGACTGCCGGCTTCTCCTCCGACCTCGTTATTATGCTCCTGATGAGTATTCTAATAGATAATGTTTGAATATTTGACATCTACAGATCAGCTAAGGCTATAACCCCAGCTATAAGGGGCGGAGCTATAGGCTATAGCCCCGCTACACGCGCCCTAGCTATATGTACAGCGCTAGCCTACGTGCTAGCTACACGCGACAGCCGGCACCTGATATCAGGTTCCCGATTCGGATTCCTTGCCCAGACCAACCAATCCTTCCACACCTCCGGGGTTAGATGATACCAGATTTGTCTGGGAAGGATAAAGCGTTAATTTACTTATCAGCCGGCTACCATAAGTTATTGTATGGCCAAATATCAGCTCCCAACATTCCGTACAAGTGGAACGCATGGCGCATCCCGACAGGGATGGAAAACGCCGTCCTTTATCCTGGTATATAACAGATAGCGGTAGCAAATGTTGCTCAGGTGAGTATAATTCAATGACTTTGATCACTGCAAACCTCAGCATTGAAGTGGAAGTTCAACTGTTAATTTCCAGTCACAGAACAACAAGGTTTGAAACAAAATACACACAACCCTCCAAAAAACCACGCGATAAAAAGGAAAACGAAGCTAAAAAAGACTCGATGCGTCTCCTTACCTGAAGAGGGTGTGTAATCCGCCTTGGATGAATTAGTCTACCTATGGACTCCAGGGATATCGTGAAACACATGGCGAGCAGGAACACTCCATTCACAAGAGCACCCAGAACTTCTGCTCGAACCCAACCGAAGCCATTTCGTTTCGACTTTCGTTGTGATATCTAAAAATGTCTTTTTAGCCTTCGAACTCGACGATCGCCTGTCTTTTCCCTTTGGCTTCGCTTTCCAAGCAATATCAAACGCGTGGGGTATGCGTCACATTAGCAAACAGACCGCCGCGTAATGCAAACAAAAAATCGACATCTCAAAGGGAGCCTTAACGGCTGCAAAGGCGATGACGTCGAATTCTGCCGAAAAGGTGTAAACGCTGACAACCAACTAACCCTCAAGCACGCGAAAGCAATGATCAGAGCCATGACGTCGGAAAGCATGTGGTACGAGTCTGCGAGCAGAGCGATGGAGCGGTTCATGAAGCCCACCACCAGTTCAACGAAGAAGAACAGAAACGTGATGGTTATCATCACCAGCACCTTCTTCGAGTTCTGGCTAAAAGAATGACACAGTAAAAGCAAGAGCAATGACACCTTCTAACAGTGTTGAATGTTATGGGATTTTTCGTTTTTCCTTTCGTTTTTGACTTTTCGTTCCCAACCTTTACCAAGATTTTTGCCAACAGGATGAGTCGTTCGCAAAAAAGTGTGTGTTTGTCTATAATATTGGTCACTGAAATGAAATTGAATGAAATGCACTGGAAGAAAAATAAATCAAAATTAGAAGCGATTTCTGATACCGTGTGCAGGGATCGACTTTAGGTTTGTTTGCTTTGTCTGACTCTTGTACGATATCTATAAAAGCAGAATAAGCGGCGCATCCCGAAAATGGACTGAAAAGCACCTGAGAATTTGGCAGCTCCCCACACTACCAAATCCTACCTTCCCTTCAGCAACTACTTATCTGACTCAGAGCTCACAAATTGCAGATTTGCACTTTTCCAATCAAAAATAGAGGGAGTGATTCTAAGCCTCTTGCACTGATTTTGCTCCAGTTGAGGTCTAATTTCCCTTTTCTCTTTCTTAATTTTAGATTCATTTTTTCTCACTTCTTTCGGTTTTCGGCACTGTTTTTTTCTCCTGTTCAGTTTTTTAGTATTTTTTCAGCCAATTTGCTCTATTTTCTCCATCACTGTCTTCTCTGTTTCCTAGCAATATCATTGGAAAGAATAAATAAATAGAAAACAGATTTTGACCTGGGTATGTTACGTGTGTCGCGTTTCGCAATTCCTTATACGAGTAGAGACAGAATTCTCGCTACGTTTAATGATTCTGTGTATTTACGTATCTCTGCTCTATAAATTCTAAAATAGGTCTTTTGCTGCTAATCCCAATTAGGTAATTGTCTTCCGGACGTTTTGTTCCTGCCTGCAGATCCTTCAAATCCTGAAGATATGTCGGGTACGGAAGACAGAGTTGACACGGATGGCAATCCAACTCGTTGGTGAATAACACGCATTAGCCAACCAATGTAGGAAGGAATCAACAGCTTTTGTGTTCTGACGCAAGAGAGCCAGTCATCAAATGTGCTCCGACAAAGAAGTGAAAGGACGACAACTGCGCCTCAGCTTATGGTTAGTCCACTTTTTTGAGATACAGTATACCACCACTATCCTATTTCTTTAATAACACTACATTACACTTATTTCGCTTTATTAATTGTTAAGCGACTTGCCCAATTCTCTGTTCTCCTCAGTAAGATGGAGGTCAAGAGAAGGAAGAACCCCGGTATCTGACCCATCTAAATTAGCCTATTTTCATAAGGGAGTATTCATACTTCAGTAAAATTTTGGTGGAGCTGGGTAATGCGGCGCTACAAATACTATTAATATTGACCGTTTTCGGCCCTAACCGATTCTGGTAGCTTTCACAACGCCATGTCGGCCGGCGGCTAAAGGTATAAATCCTGTTTAAGGCAATATACCGGAATTACACGGGTTGTCCGGCAGACGCAGCGTTTTTCGATGCAGTGAAAGAACGACCCTCAGCTTAACTGGTTCCATGCTGATATCAGCGGCCGGCTGATCCCGACGTACGGGTGAGTGCTGATCGGTCCCACGAGGTGTGGATGTTGCGTTCGATCAAACGGCGTAGGGGGTGTAAAGGCGTAGAGCATTCCCGCCCGGTCAGAGGGAGGTGCAGGTTCGAGTCCCGCCTGGCGCTAGAAATTTTGATCGCAGCAAAACATCGTTATGACAGTTTACTAGTGTAGCAATTCAAAGTTTAAGCAAAACCTTTCTGTAAATAGGGAGAAAGTATTTTTAACGAAATGAACACATGTGAAGGGCATCAATCATTTCTCTGCTTATGATACTTAACCGTTCTCACTGAATGTCCCGATCTATCCTAATTGGGAGGGGGGCAGCGCTGAGGTTACAGTTGCGTTCAACACCGGCGACATGATATCCACTCTATGTGTTCGCATGGATACAGTATCACTTGTAGTATCATTTCGCCGGGCTGGAGCCAAGGTTCTGGAGCAAACTCAAAGGAGTAGGTGAAGAGGCAAGACACTGCATGCCCTCCTCTGACTGGGATAGATTCAATGTCCTCGATTGAAAGCAATGCTAGCAACCTAAAAATCCCTTATAGAACTTTGACCTAGAATTCGTGTTCCAGGCCGGACCTAAGATTTTAAGGGAAAAGGATAAGCATGCTCCGGACAAGAGATTCGATTCGTGTTCCAGGCCGGACCTAAGATTTTTAGGGAAAAAGATAAGCATGCTCCGGACAAGGGATTCGATTCTTGATTCAAACACTCATGAAACCTGTGGCCTTACACTATTCGGTAGTAGCTTTAAGAAAAGAAAAAAGAATCCAATTTGGATGTCGCACTGTTTTGACATGAGGATGCACCACTGGTTTGAAAGCAACACAATCGCAAAAAAGGCGACGCGTAGTTAATCTCTCTCTCCAACCTTTCGTTTCGAGTCAGGAGGTAAATGAAGGCAGCGCAAAACAACCAGTGGATGATGATTCACCATTTCCGTTCCGTCTTCCGGCCCAGAAGAGAACGATACACGGAGCGGAACGGAAGGACTGAAAACGGCCGAAAACCAGAATTCGGAACACGGAAACGGAAATTCTGCACACCCTTGCTGTATATTCTTCTCCCACTGGCAGAACTGGTCATTAGCCCAGACACTACAGGGATTTCGTGTTAATTTCAATGCTCGCATTTGTCGCAATGGTTTTGGTAACACCACAAGCAGCGATGGTGGTTAGTTGTCTTTAATGGTCTTTGTTGGTCACTGCGAACCCTCTTTGATATGCACCATGACCAGTTTTCCCGATTTTAATTCAATACAGATCTTTTTTCACCAGTTAACCTCTCGTTTAACCTTCTGAACCAACAGCTGAATCGAATAGGTTTGCCCGGAGGTCGGGGTCCATAAGATGGTCTGTAGGAGGGGACCTTGTACTGCGCCACACGTTCTGTGTTGTATGATCCTAAAAATTTTATGCAGCACTGGTGTGTTCTACACCCATGGTGAACTGATCTAAGCCATTTCTGATGTAATTGGATATGCAGATGCCTTCCTACCAAGGTGATGATCCACTGAGTGTACGGTGACCCCCCGAGCCTACTTGCACCACTTTAGGTCTACAGCAACACCATACCTAAAAGCATCCTGCGCTTTATCATCCGTCACCGAAGCACAGTCGGACTGCGTGTCGATCTGCGACATCAGGCGCTTCTCGACGGCTTCATCGCAGTGCAGCTTACATCCGGGTTCCGGCACCTGCGGAGGCGCACTGCTCGACTGCTGAAGCAGAACAATTGTAGGAGAGTTGGAGATCAGACGAGAACACTCACCTCCGCCGGCTCCATTCTTCAGGCGATGCGGGAGTGCGCGCTCGGCGGGCCGATAAAAATTGTTCGCGGCATCGGTTGGCGCCGCCCCGTCGCACTCGTCCGTCGCGGACGAGTTCGCACGGACGACCGCATTCGAACCGACATCGCGCCACGGCGGACCAAAACGCCTCGACGATGCCCTTCTTCGTCACATTCGGTTCAGTTCTGGTTCCCAAGTGACGTCTGGAACTTCCAGTCCCAGACAAACAGTGTCGGGCGACAGTGTTCTCCGCCAAGGTGCTTATCTAGGCGCTAAGCCGATGATCGCTCGCTTCCTCCTCACGCTCGGCGGTTCGTGTCCGGAGTTGAGGCCTTTCAGTAGCAGCATCCCCTTCCCATCCTTCACTTGTAGTTGCCATCCTGCTTGACCACAGCGCATCAGCACTAGAGCTGAAGTGGGAGAGCCTTCAACCAAAAGGCGATGTTCTACATACGCCCTATCTTTTCCTTGTTTGTAGCGAGGCTTCCATTTCTTAGCACTTCGGTTCCAACATAATCTACGACAGCTGCTTAGTCACCGTCCGGCGCTAAGCCTACAACGGGAAAAGTCAATATTCGCCATACTGTAAGAACCTCAGGGGATCGCTATAGGACCAAGCGCGCCCTCGGTAGGAAATCGCATTAAAATGACCTCTTGCATGCTTGCTCCGAGCGTAGTCTCTGTATAGTAGTGCATTTCCAATCCTAACGTCGTTGTGGAAAGGATTGAGTGAAGTTCAACCCACTATGATAGGGGCGCAATGTGGCTCAGGGGGGGTCACCCCCCTACACAACGGTTTGTGCATTTTGAAACCGGAATTTTTGAACACACACACGTATCCTTTACTAAGGCGGACAACAACTGAGTAGGGGGGTGACCCCCCCTGAGCCACATTGCGCCCTGACAGCTCACCTTCCATGCCCAAAAATGCAGAGATGCTGCTAAGAAATTCTCCCACAGACGCTCACAGTGGGTTGTATTTATAAACAAGGCCGTTGTGGATGGCGCCATCGTCCTCATGCTCCGAAAATTCCCGTCACCTTTTCGTGGTTGTATAGTGCTTGGTTAGATTTCACGTTTTCCATTGGTTGCTCCGTGTTCTTCTCTGTTCCCGAAACTGTCTTCGCATTTTTATGTTCGTTGATGATCCGATTCGCGTCTTCCCTTTTTGTTCTTTCTTCACTGCGTATAACAGCCAGCAACGGAGTACGGTGAATACGGCGTAGAAACACGAAGGCGCGGGAAGACTGTCGAGAAGTACGAGCTCTGCGAAGCAGTCGACAGATATGGTAGACACAGAGAGGTTGTCACTCGAACGTGAGGAAAACACGAGATGCAAGCAAATGGCTGCAACTTCAAAACAGCATGATAATGATAGGTGACGAAGCCGTTATCAGTAAGCTCTTCCGCGACTTTCTTAGTAGCAGAAGGAAGACAATATGTCTGCGTCTCCAAAAATTCGACAGATAGCCACTGCACTCTCGTGCAAGCCCCGGGGTGATTGCCAGGGAGAGGAGGGGAGGACGTATGTCCTCATTTCCCACGGATGGAAATTGGAGGATTGTTCTCACGACCCGTCTGAATCTGTACGGAAAACTCGTTCGGTGTGGCCGACGATTCATAGAATTTCGTTGAGGAGAACGCGGATGTCATGGAAATCCCATATGCAAGGTGTCTCAAAAATCTGTGCACTGTTTGCAAGGTTATAGCCTTGCTGTCGGTAAGATTACCGATGAAGTTAAGAGCTCATATGAGAGCGCAAGAGAACTGAAATTTCGTGACATATGAGCGGAATGGGTTCCGCCGCTCACTCATCTAAATTCTTACATTTTGCCCTCGATTGTGTTTCGCTTGCTCACTTGTTACAGTTTCTCAATAAAGTGGCCGTTTTGATTGATTTGTACTTCTTTTAGTTTGAAGACTTAAAAACTCACTACGGCTTCCAGCAAATGCAAGATATTGTTTAAAGAGGCAGGTACTGTTTTAAAGGTTCTAACACTGTGTTTGAGACTCATAAGAAACACTCTGTGACGTGCAAATTGTCGAGATTGCGCCATGCATACGTTTTTGCACCGTTAATTTCAAACTCGATGGGTTGTGCATGTGCTGAATGCTTGTTACACTCTTGTTATTAATTGACCACATTAACCTGTGCAGTGGTTCTTTTAACGTTTAGAGCGTGACAGTTCACTGCAACCTCATGTAAAACCTTAACATTTCTAAACTCTACTGGCAGCAGTAGTATGGCATGTCATACAATGCTTATGTTTTCCATAATACCCCGCATTTTGCCACAGGTTGTAGTGCACTGGCAAGTTTTAAACGTTAGAAGAAGCACAAACAGGTTAGTGTCGTCAATTAATAGCAAGATGGTAACAAGAACTCAGCACATGCAAATCCAATCGAGCCTGGAATATAAGGTTTCAGAGGGGTGTAGGACGTAATTTTAACCATTTGTACGTCGCAGAGTTTTTGTTATCCTTTGCTTTCATATGACTCCCAAACGTCTTTAAAAGCTTCACTGGCAGCAATGGTAGAACCATAAAAACAGTACCTACGTTCTTAAACTTGTATTTTGTTGCAAGGTTTAGTGTTTAATACAAAACAAAGAAAAAATAGAGGTTCCAAGAAGTAAGAAATGTGTAAAGTTCTTTTTCTAAATATAGAATAAATATTACGTAACATATAAAATATTAAAAAGGTTCGTTTCGCCACTATCTTCAGACGAACCTTTGTGTGATGCTCCTCCCGTGGCTCTTCAGTGAAGAAGAGGAGCATATTTTAAGATATCTTTAAAATCTGTTTGTGTGTGAAAAGAGATAGGAGAATGAAAAGGAAGAGAGATTAGATGTAGAAAACAAGAGAAAGAATGAATACGATAAGTTTTGAACTTCAAAAGAAGCACAAATCAATCGACACGGCCACTTTATTGAGAAATTATAGCAAGAGAAACAACCAAAAACCAACAATCGTGTGTAAAATGCAAGAATTCAGGCAAGTGTGCGGCGCAACCCTTTTTGCTAATTTGTCAGATTTTTATTTTTCCTCTTTCAGTTGAGCTCTCAACTTCGTCAGTACCTTTACTGGCAACAATGTTATCACCTTTTAAAGTGTGTGCAGTTTTTAAGACACCCCTTATAATAGCTGGGTTTTCTGTGTTTGTACTGTTTCGTTACTCATCACTAGGAGGAGGTGCTGTCGCTTTTTGGTTCCGTTTTTGAACATCTAAGAAACAGTCAATATGGTAATGTGAACAGCAGTTCGATATGCAGATTAGCGCTGGGTGGCTTCGTAGAGAAACTCCAAAATGTGGCCCATCTGAAGTATTTGTCGAAATCCGTCACATCCTGGAATTCCTTCCCTTTCCCTGTCTGCGCTCTACTCCACAGACTCGAAGGAGAGCACTGAATCCAACCACCATCCTTTTGCGTGCACATTATTATATGGGATCACTTTTCCTTTGACATAGGGGGATATCTTTTGAACCTACATAGTGATCCCGGAGCCAATTTGCATCTTCAAATTCCACGAATGTGAACAAAAATCGCCTGCAACTTCAAAACAACATGATGGATGCCTCTGATCGAATGAGAGGTGCAGTCCTTGGTTGGGAACCATCCTCAATTGGACCATTGGCAGTTTCTTTGCGCTAAAAGTGGTAAGTAAAAGCTTGATAGTGGTCACTATTTGCTTCCTTTAACTGCCGCGTTAGGACGGCGTCACCTTATCTTCCAACTCCAGCACCGCTCATCGGGTGGCACCCTTTAAGGCTTACTAAGTTCTTCCATATTTTGTGATAGCATTCAGTTCATTGGCTAAATATTTCCATTTCATGTGCTTAAATTATCGATTCAATCCTATTCGTGGTATTTGCTAAGCTAACATCGGATGGTAATTTGTTGTGCTCCCTGCTTCTCTTCTCGAAATTCGCTCTGATTAGTCTGCAAGAGCGAATGCGTTCCTTCCCTTATTCCGTCTATGCTCTCTTCCGCTGACACGTAGTAGAGCGCAGACTGAATATGGGAAGAAACACCAGGATGTGTTTCTTTTTCGACGCAGATGCGTTAGATGGGCCACATCCTGGAGTTCCTTGTACGCGTACGAGTCACCATCCCCCAAGTGTCGAAACATGTGACACAAAAAACAGCTTGTAGATATGGAGTAATCCATATTACATATCTCAGAATAATCTATCCCCAGAGGCTCGGTAGCAGCCGTAAGCGCGACAAAAAGTGATGAATGGCAGCCTTCTTTTCGTCGTGTGAACTGTTCGTCGCCTTCTAAGAGAACCTCTCGAAGTTAACATAGTAGAATGCAGTTAGATGGGACAGAAAAGAACTATGGTCGTTCGCTACTCATGGCTATGAACGAACTCGTGAAAGAGTAGGTCCGTTTACGAAACGAGATATCTTGCTCGTCTTCAGTTTTTGTGTGGAAGCGGAATCGAGTGCTTTTTGCTTTTTATGGGGTCATTTTGAACGTAAAGTTCCTCTCCAGATCGCACTGATAGGAAGTAGCGTTGCCTCCAGCACGCCTTAACCGGAGTTGGTTCGTGTTGCTGTGGAACTAACGATAAGCTGACTGGTTCCTGGAAAAAATGCGTTGCGAGCCGCATCCTATCCGAAGCCGCATGAGGGGTGGACTGAAGTTCTTTCACAAGTCTCATGTTCAGAATGGGTTGCTTCTGTTGCCTGATTACTCCTTTCGCGTCTCATTTAAATCTTTTAAGTTTCTAAAGTGGGTGACAGTTGTTGGAATCTGGCTACATTGCACCACGGCATTACACGGCCTGTCGTAAATTTGGGTGTGTGGTGCACCACACACCGTCATCTCATTTTCCCTCACGCCTCATCACTCATTTGTTCATTTGGTTACGAAATGAGCTTAAATGAATGGAAACGGCGCTACACACATTACTTGTGTTAGGAATTCGACTTCCTAAGAGGGTGCTAGTGTCGAATTGAACCTAGGGGAATGAGATGAAGCCACACAGACATTATTTGTGTTAGAAATTCGATTTCCTAAGAGGGTGCTAGTGTCGAATTGAACCTAGAGGAATGAGATGAAGCCACACACATCACGAAGCCATATCATAGTTTCGAAAGAGTAAGTGCACGAGAATCGATGATTGCAAGATGTTATAACATATGCCTTCTAGACATATGCCGCTCTTGGGGAGGTCGCTCGCGTGCTGCTAAAAAAGAAGGATGGAGAGGCCATTGTGAGAATGGCTGCTGCTATGAAGAGCCTTATAAGATCAGAAGGTGCAGCTGTACCCTCGTCTAGGCCACTAGCAATTCGCGGTGAAATTCTGCTTTCTGGCCTAGCTGTGAAGAGGCCTATCCAGCCTCCATTCAAGAAGGTAATCCTTACAGTTCACGACACCACACTCATTTGCTTTAACTGTTTATGAACAGAGACCTGCGCTACAATACGAGAAGAGGACGAAAAGGAGATATGTGGATGACGAGGAAGTTTTGGAGCAATCCGAGAGAATTCTTTCGACTGACCACAACCTTCTGCAAACCTGTTTCATTTGTGGCATGCGCGTACCGGATCTATCCTAGTCCGGGGGGGACCACATAACTAGAAATTAGGTTACAAAATGAATTGAAACTTACCGAGCGGCTCCTAGCGAACGAGCTGCAACCTAAAATAAACCGAAAACGAGCGGACAAACGAAAAAATAAAAAAATTGCCACGGTTTACAACCGTGTCGGCGGACAAAGAGCGGCGGAATGGAGGCATGCCGCGTGCTATCCCCCGGCTGACATGTTATAACAAGGATCTAACATGATGGGGAGGGCGCATGAAGCCGCATGCCGCGTGCCACCGCCGCGTGACATGTTATAACCAGTATTTAACATGGTGAGGAGGGCACACAATTTTGCCTGCTTATGTAATTTTTTCGTTTTTTTCTTCACCTTCTTTTCTTGTTTAGGTCCCATGTTGTCTGTAGGAGCCGCACGGTAAGTCTCAAGTGGATTTGTTACATATAATACCTTTTAGTTATGTAGTCCCCCCGGACTAGGATAGATCCCGCGTCGTACCTAATGACGGGGGTGGAACTGACGAAATTGAATGGGTGAGCTGTTCCAACCGCACGTTGTGCAATGCTTGGGCCCATCTAGCCTGCGCTTTCGATGTAGGTGGCGAATGCTCCGTTTGTAAGAAAGGTTACTGGCAATGGGAGTCGGCTTCTGATATATGAATAACCTAGATTTTCGTTTCCTTCCTCACGTACTAAATTGCTCCATCGTAAATAATTGGTTTTCCGTACCTTCTATCTGGTTCTTCTCGCTCTAATTCGTCTTTCCTCTTAAATCTACGGCCATAATACCATCCATTCCTTGGTATCATTCTGTGCTCAACCACTGTACTTATTTTGCAGGCAACCTATTCAGAAAGCTAACACGTGACGTCATCAATAAACCTGCATGTCCAAAATCTGTGCTGCACAATACAGCTGGATTCAACCTTCTGCTAAACAAAGATCCTTTCCTATAATGTGTGTTAGAGGTTGAACTACCACGTCACCACCACGAGTATGTAGAGAACATTTCCGAATCAAACTCCAGCCGAACAAGTTCTACTGTTCCACACTAGCACCCTCTTAGGAAGTCGAATTTCTAACATAAGTAATGTTTGTGTGGCTTCATCTCATTCCCCTAGGTTCAATTCCGCACTACCACCCTCTTAGGAAGTCGAATTTCTAACACAAGTAATGTTTGTGTAGCGCCGTTTCCATTCATTTAAGCTCATTTCGTAACCAAATGAACAAATGAGTGATGAGGCGTAAGGGAAAAAGAGACGACGGTGTGTGGTGCACCACACACTGCACCACACACCCAAATTTACGACAGGCCGTGTAATGCCATGGTGCAATGTAGCCGAATTCCAGTTATTGTCTCCTGCGTTCAAGTCTTTTTTTTTTCAAGTCTTTTTTCAAGTCTTTCAAAGACTTGAACTGGGACGATAAAGGCTACCTTGTCGACGGTAAACGGATCAGCAACCTTCGCTTCGCCGACGATATTGTTCTCATCTCTACCATCACGGCAGAAGTCGAGGAAATGCTGAACGAGCTCAATGTGGCAGGTATGAAGATTGGATTGGACATGAATATGTCCAAGACACAATTTGTGGTCAACCAGTGGTGTGACACGGGACTGGTAAGGTCAAATGGAGTCACTCTGCAACAGGTCGACTCCTACGTCTATCTGGGAAGAGAGCTGAACATAGATAACGACCTCGCTCCTGAAATCGCCCGCAGGAGACGCGCAGCATGGGCAGCCTTCAGTTCGATTCGCGAAGTCACCGATCAGGTCAAGGATCCCGGCCTCAGGGCCTCGATATTCAACGCCTCTGTACTGCCTGCGATGTGTTACGCGACGGAAACCTGGCCCGACAACAAGACAATCGCCAGAGCGATGCAAACTACGCATCGTGCACTGGAGAGATGTCTTCTAAGGACAAGCCTTCGTCAGCAATGGCAAGAAGGCTTACGAAGCTCGGAGCTACGGGAGAATCGCAATTAGCAGACCCGCGGCAGTACATGAAGAAGTCCAAATATCGCTGGGCCGGACACCTGCTTCGACGAAAGGACGATAGATGGAGTCTCCGTGTCACAGAATGGCTCCCGAAAGACCATAAGAGACCACTGGGAAGACCGCCAACGCGATGGGCAGACTCATTCTCAAGATCTTTCAGAGAGCGGAGTCTGCCTCACTGGATGCAAGCAGCCAGAGATCGAGCGGTCTGGAAGAGTTGTGGTCCCCGCTGAGAAGACCTCCAACCGACAAAAGGACCATCAAAGTATCAAAGTATCAAGTAAGTCTCCTGCGTAGGTCTTCGGATGATCGGAAAGAGAATGAGATCGAAGTCAATCCACTGGGTAGCGCGACGCACTCCTCTCTGGGATAGTGTTGATGCAATCTGAACGCATATTTATCACCATGACCAGTGGTGATATGCCGATGCTTGCCATTTCCTGACCAGAGGGATGAAAACTGGCCGATATAGGCTCGAACCGAACCTAAGGTCGATTTGCACTTTGCAAGATATCGACGCCTCACGGCTGCACCGCCTGCACCGTGAATGACACCATAGCTGCCTGCCGAAGAGGTTATACCATTGACTTCGACAGCAGGTTTAATGTAGCAGAAAGTGAGGATTTCCGACGAGCAGGCGATGTATGTTGTTCTGCTAATTCGACTGCTTTTGAGGAGTGAACTCAGACGAGTTTCTTATAAATATGTCCCTCGTAATGCAGTAGGTGTGCTCTGTCCGCACCTGACCGAGTGACACTACGCTCATGCATAGACTGCGACCTGCCGCTTATTAAAAGAAAACCCTAGCAAAAGCTAGGTGGAATGTAGGACAGCGCGATTGTTCGTGGAAGTGGGACAGATAGATCAACCTACTTGCACGATGATCTAAACAAAGCAACTATAATAAATTTTCAAACCAGCTTCTGAACACCGAAGAATCCGGATAACATCACACTCCGATGCGCATTCGGATCTTTTGCTAATTGCCTCCTGTCTTTAGAATTACGGAAACTCACTAAGTCAAAAAATGTCGACTATTTATGAAGAATTTGTCTTAAGGAATTAGAGTAATATCTAGTTCTGGTCAATCTTGCGCTAAGTGAGATTCGAACCCGCACTTTTTGCTTTGCTACCCATCGCACCACCATCGCTGTTGGACTGAACGCAGCATCCACTATATCCTCCACACCAGTCGCTCTAGGCACCAGCGAAAAATGCAGAACAGCAGTGTGTTTCGATTTCTACTCAGTTTTCTTCTGGATCAGTCCCACCAAAACTCAGACCTCTTGTCCTCCAAGAACACATGGTCTTTGCCGTGTTGATGAAGTGTGCCGCTCTAGCAGCGTTCTTCCGCATAGTCCACTATGTCTTGGAGCATCCGTCCATTCGTCTTGCTTTTTCTTAACGTTGTGGGGTGCGAGACAGTTGCTCGTATGAGAGTCGTTCGCAGTTCTATTCCCTCGATGATTAACGAGAGCAGGCCGTCTTCTGCCCTTGCTTGTTTTGGGCACCCACTAAAACGAGTGGTTGTTCGGTTTACACGAATCGATTTCTGTCTAGTCACTGTCGTCGGTAAACTTCCTTGGAGTAAGCCATGCATTCAGCATTTGCATGGTATTGTGGAGGTGCTGGTGTGTTTGGTGTCTTTGAATCGAGAGTGACTTGTAGGGTTTTGATAATAAATAGTTCGGTATTTCATTCTTTCAAGGCTAGGTATTAGCAAATGCCATAGTAATTGAAATCCCCTTTAGCTTCTGCTCTAACCATAAGTCCTTCTTTGACTGTGCTATCTATGATGCTTTGAATGAGCTGCTATTCAGCTTGTACTTGTTCTTCTACTTATTAAGGTAAAAAGTTCTGACAAACTATCATGAATCAAGCCGCGAGCTTAAACCTACCCCACTCGGTCTCCAAGCAGAAATTAATGGATGTGGTGGTCTGGAATGATGTTACATTTTCAGATTTGGTTTGCAACGCTGTTAGGTCAAGTTTTCAGAAAGGGAACTGAATGTCCTGTGCTACAAAACTGTTCCCGTAAACTGAATCAATTAAATCGATATCACAGTGTTGGCGAGGTGTTTGAAGCCGTTAGAATGAGGTGGCTGTTAACCTTAAGCAGATCAGACACCGCCGAGTGGCACTGCACGGGTCAATACCCCGCC
Source organism: Heligmosomoides polygyrus polygyrus (assembly GCA_947396885.1). NCBI lineage: Eukaryota > Metazoa > Nematoda > Chromadorea > Rhabditida > Heligmosomidae > Heligmosomoides > Heligmosomoides polygyrus. The sequence goes on along the minus strand of OX377201.1, from coordinate 30,801,202 downwards.
TAGAATTGGTTATTTAAGTTGAAAGAAGTCGTGTTGCTCTCTCTTTAAGCATCTTTGGCCTCTCGTTGTCTTGCAACAGTATAAACAGGACTAGACGTTAGGACGCAACAAACCTTGTGTTGCTCACACGCACGTGGGTCCGGAAGGGGACAGTCCTCTTAGGGCCGTATTATGATTCTGGGGCACGCGTGGAGCGCGGTCGGAGGAGGTCCGGGCTGTCGCGTGCCCGTGACACCAGGTTCCGGAGTTCCCGCCCAGGCCAACATAGCCTTCCATTTCTTGGGGTCGGTGAATTGATACCAGACTTGTCTGGGAAGAATAAAACTCTTGTACATCAGCTGGTCTCCGCAACTCATTGTATATGCCAAATATGCTTTCAAATGGCCTCCACGACATACCGTAGAAGTAGGATGCGTGGCGCATCCCGAATATCGTGAAAGGGACTAAATAACGCGGTCTTTTATCCCTTATCCTTTTATTAGGATTTTGGTTCCGAATAGGACACTCGCCAATGGACACGTAGACAGAAAACACCTGTTTCCCCGAACAGCGATGCTTTTTCTTGTGGTTGTGAACGAAGTGTCGAGAAGAGCGATGTGTTTAAAGTCAATTTTGCCCCATTTCCGTGATTGAATAATGATCCTCGAGGGCAGCCAACCGTGTGTTTAGAAGAGGGAATCCGTTATTTTTGAGGGCTTGCCACCTCCTTATCTCTTGTAGTGGACAACTACGCGTGAGTGTCGGTAAAACTTAGTTTATAAGATCGGTCTTTTACGGGTTTTGCTTTTTCGAAGCCAGTTAATTGGTCTCTTATCTGACGCGGAGAATATAGAGATAAACGGGTGGCTTAATTTCACGTTTAGTATGATAGAATATTAAGGATGTAACCAGTTGGTTTAATGTGTCAGTTGTGCATGAATAAATTTTAGCAAAGTTTTTGAATTATTCTGCAGCTGTGCCGAGGAATCACGTAGTCTGTTATACTTGGATTTTTTAGGATGCACATGCAAACAGATTTCGAGAGAGATTTTGTTTTATGTCTGAAGAAGCTGTACACTGCGAACGCTTGCGAATAAGACTTCAGTCTCTGAGGACATTATAATTTTTAACCTATTCTTGAATCACATCATTTCAGAGGTGAAAACTCTCGACCAGGTAGATTTAATAGCTTCAAGACTTGAGACTAGAACTGGTTCATGAACATCTACTGAGGAGTTTAGTCTTTGTTCGAACAAGTCACTTCACTTCCCGCGGGGAAGGACGCTGAACGCGTCCGATTAGCTAATTGCTTCGCGAATTCCTTCTGTGCTTGCACGCGTCATATTGCCACCTCCTCGAAGAACAATGTTGAAGATATCGGAGTTGATGATATCGAGCGAGCGCGTTCTGGAAGTCGGTTGCTTCCGTGGCGAAGACTAGGTTTCATGCGTTCCTTAGCCGTCAGACGATAGTATTCTCTCCATATTGTGTTTTTGTTTGTTGTGAAACTCCGCCGCCGTTGCTGGATTGCCGTTCCCTGGTCGCGGCAGCAGCAGCATCTCGTGCAAAAACGTCACAGACGTGCTGAAGAAAGGCGGTGACGGTTGTCCGAGCCACGTCAGGGCCAACCAGTTGCTCGCGGCTTTCATATTCGCTCATGAAATGCAAGAAAATCTGGGTTTTCACACTGAAACTATGTTAAACACCATTATTAACAGCATCGTCGTTGTTTTGACTCGAGCGCACGATGTTTTTCCTGGCCGCGCATTTTTTCACGCAGTGGCCTTCGCACGATCCCCACTCAATTGCCCCCCATTCAGCGACATCTGCAGTTTCCTCTTGCACATGCGCCTCCATCGGACCTTGTCCTCACTCTGCAGCTCTTTTTGTACTTGATGTACTAGGAACAGTCTGGAGCAGTGCTAATTTATTGCGTGGATGTATTTGATGAGACAGATGCTGCGTGCTTGAGCGAGAGACGAAAAATGGGGGGGGGGGGGGATGGGAAGCTGATGAATGCTGCATTCAGCGGACGTGTTCAGCAAATATGATAGCTGCCACCACACTTTAGAAGACCTTGGTGGAGATTGTGTTTTGCTGTTTAAATGGGCCGGATGGCTTTCAACCTGGTATGTATCACGGAGTGGGTGGCAAAATTGTGCTAGAACTCACTTGAGGTTTTGAATCACGTATACAATGGAGTGTATTGATTGATGCCATTCTCCCCCTTTTTTACTGCTACTTTTTCTTTCTGAGCAATATTTCAGAAATGAACTATGAGATGTCATAAAGATTTTTCATATCTTTTCCATCATAGAGCTAAGGCCTCTGCATTGGTTTCACTCCTTTTCTCGTTAAAATTGACACTTTTCAATCAAGGTTGTCAAATCAAGCTCAACACCTTCTACATCAAAGTTCACGGCTTTCAAATCAATTGCGATGCTGTAGAAATATCGGCGTAATTTTTTGAAGTGGAGGTTTGCCGACATTTCTGGATACTTCTTTTGTGATTTTTGTGAGTAAAGGAGCTATTGTGCATCTGGGAAGTTGATATCCTCCGTATCCTGAATGCCATTGAGACTTTCCCTCTTTTTTTAGGGTTTCAATGTTTTTTGTGTATATATGGCGCCTACGAGAATCCAGTCCTAAATGAATGGTTAATTTTGAGCCTATTCGAGATACTCACTTATGCCAGCCTTAAGAACGAAAATTGTGTCAATCGCCTCAGCAGTTTTCGCGTTACAGTGACCTTCCTTATCGACTTTCTCGATTTCGGTTTCGATTTCCTTTTTCTTTTCATCGGAGTTCAAATATTCGTACAAAATTTCCACCTTGTTTATAGACTTTGTGAACTCTTTTGGCTAGACTTTCATTTTTATGCCTCAAGCATGAGCGTATGTAGCGCAGTGGGAGGAGGTGCCGGCTGTCGCGTGCACCCACTATCAGGTACCTGGTTCGGATTCCCCGCCCTGGCCAATCAAGCCTTCCAACCCTCCCGGGTCGACGATTTGGTGCCAGGGTTGCCGGGAAGGACAAAGCGCTGATTTGTTCATCGGCTGGCCACCGTAAGTCAATTTGCCGCCAAATACGCATTCAAGTCGCCTTCACCACATCCTGTACAAGTAGAATGCGTGGCGCATCTCAAAAGAAATTGTCTAACGCCGTCCTTTATAATTATCTTTTATCCTTATGCCTCCAACGATCAAGTTCACGGTCGGACAGTATTCTTCTTACTGTGCCTTATTATCGCCTGTTGGGGTTATTCCCTCTGTATAGCGTGATAGTATCACCTGTATCACCTGTCGTCCCGTTGATCATCGACTTGCTCGAGCGGGCGCCAGCAGCGTCTCCATTCGTCCCTGTCGCGTGCCAGAGTGGTCCAATGGATCCTCCTCGCTCGAGGGACACGAAGAGCGTCATATCGGTCGTTCAGGGCTTTCACGAAGAAGTCCGACCAACGCGTTGGTGGGCGTCCTGGTGTTCTTTTGACATCCCGCGGAATCCAATCTGTGACGACTCTCGTCCAGCGGGTGTCTGCGAATCGCATTACGTGGCCGGCCCACCTAATTTTCGACGACTTGGCCCATGCGACAGCGTCTCTGATCTTCGAACGTCGGCGAAGCTCGGAACTCCGGAGGCCTTCTCTCACTTGCGTGAGTCGTGTCACTCCGAGCATCGTCCTCTCGATTCCACGCTGCGCGACGCTGATCGCGTGTTCATCCTGCTTTCGTATAGCCCAGGTCTCTGAGGCGTATGTTAGGGCAGGAAGAACAGTGGAGTCGAATAGGTGGGCACGGAGTCGGACGTTCTTCGTCTTCTTCGCGACTTCTTCGACGCTCTTGAAAGCTCCCCAAGCCGCTCGTTTCCTCCTGCTCAGCTCTGGTGCTAGGTCGTTGGCCATGTTGACTTCGCGACCCAGATACACATAGCTGGAGCATTCGGAGATGTTCGTTCCGTTGAGCGAGAATGGGGCATCAGAAACCCATCCGTTCTTCATGAACATCGTCTTCGTAAGATTCAGCTGCAGTCCTACGCTTCCACATACACGATCAAAGTCGGCCAGCATTCGTTCCGCCTGACTGATGCTCGGTGTTATGAGCACGATGTCGTCGGCGAAGCGAAGATGGTGCAGTTGCCGGCCGTCGACCTTCACTCCCATGTCTTCCCATTCTAGTTCGCGCATGACGTTTTCGAGGGTGGCGCTGAAGAGCTTCGGGGATATGGTATCCCCTTGTCGAACCCCTCTCTTCACGTCAATGACGACGTCGTTGTAGAATGGAGAGATCTTGGTCGTGAATCCACTGTACAGCTCTCGAAGGACCCTGATGTACTGAGTAGGAACGCCCTGGGTGAGCAGGGCTTCCATGACCGCTTCAGTCTCGACGGAGTCGAATGCCTTCTTCAGGTCGATGAACGTAAGGCACAGCGGCAGCTTGTACTCTCGCGACACTTCGATGAGCTTCGTAATGGTGTGTATGTGGTCGATCGTGCTGAATCCTCTCCGAAATCCTGCTTGTTCGCATGGCTGTCCTTCGTCCAGCGTTCTACTAATCCTATTCAGGATGACTCGAGTGAACAGCTTGTAGACTACGGACAACAGGCAGATCGGGCGATAGTTGCCAATGTCGTGCACGTCTCCCTTCTTGTACAGCAAAACGGTCTTGCTGGTCTTCCACTGAGATGGAACCTTGCATTCGGACAGGTAGCGTGTGAAGAGCCGCGCCAAGGTGTTGATGAGCGCTGGCGGGAGGTTCTTCAGGTGTTTAGCTCTGATCCTGTCAGAACCGGGTGCTGTACGTTTCTTCACTGACGAGATGGCGTGTCGGATTTCGGAAGAGAGAACAGAGGGGATGACGTATCCATCCTGCGGAAGATGGCATGGGGGCAGGTGGACGTGGCTATCGAAGAGATCGGAGTAGAAGTCGTGGATGACTTTCTCCATGGTCCTTCTGGAAGAGGTGATGGTTCCGTCAGGACGTCGGAGAGCGGTCATCTTGGTCTTGAAGTTGGCGAAGTTCCGGCAGGCATTGCGGATGCTCAGCCCTGCCTCTGCTGCTTCAGCCAACACTTCCGCCCTTCTCTCTTTGAGATCTTCCTTTATCGCCGCTCTGCATAGCTTTGCAAGCTCGGACGTCAGTTGGTAGTTGCCTGACGCTCGTGCTGCTCCACGCTGGCGTATCAGCTCAAGAGTTTCCGGAGACAGGCGTCTCTTGGTGGTCTTTAAGCTCTCGGCTCCCTTAGCACTATCGTGGAGATGGTGCACGAAGCGATCGTATTCCTCGTCGACGTTGTCCATGACGGCATCTTCCCAAAGGCCGACAAGAGAGGTGTAGAGATCCCAGTTGATGGTCTTTCTGGGATTACTCTTCTTGAACTTCGCGGCCTTCTCTCCTTGACGCGAAAAGCGGAACCTCGCGCGAAGGAGGCGGTGGTCCGATCCCGTGTAAAACTTGGGGACAACGGAGACATCGGTCAGGCAATACTTGCGATTGAAGATGATGTGGTCGATCTCGTTGTGGAACTGGCCACCGGGGGATTCCCAGGTCCATCGTAGGGAGAGAGGCTTCTGGAACTGCGAGTTTCCATGGATGGTCTTGGTCGACATGATAAACTCAGACAGCCTTTCACCTTGCTCGTTCCACTCCAAACCGTGGGTTCCGATGTGAAGTTCTTCCGGCGACCTTCGTGGCCCGATCTTGGCGTTGAAGTCGCCGACGATCACCTTGTAGAAGGTGTGATCTTCCTTATAGAACTTTTCCAGCTCCACGTAGAAGGCCTCGACGTCTTCGTCGTCGTAGTCGGATGTTGGGGCATACGCGACGAACACAGTCAAGGCTGGCACGGAGCCACATCGCTTCAGTCGCAGACGTCCGATTCGGCTTGTCAGAGACTCGTACGAATCGATGTTCAGGGCCAAGTGCGTGTTGACGAGGACACCAACGCCGCCTACTCCCCTGCTGTCGCATGTTCCGAGGAACAGTTCTTCTCCGGAGTCGTAGGCGGCGTGTAGGGGGTGGTGTCTTCTCGTCTCGGTCAGTCCGATGACGTCGTACTTGATCTTCTTGGCTTGCATCATCAGGTCCTCGACGGATGCTTCCGACGCAAGCGTGCGGGCGTTGTAAGTACAGATCGTCATCCTAGTCCTTCTCAGTTTGCGCAGCCTGGTTAGGCCCTGAGATTTTAGCAGCCTCTCCGTACTCGTCCTTCCCATCGCTGCAGAAATGGGGGCTCTTTCGGGGTCAGGGGAATGAGGCCCTTTAGTGCTGCTGTGTTTGACTGGAATACAACACGGGTAGCTAGTCAGGCTCTGTCGTGCGGGCGGGGTACTCCGGGCAGCCAGCCCGACTGCCCGAAGGGACGGGGCGAGACTTAAGGCGGCCTCGAATCGCCTTACATGTACTCCCAGTCTGCGTGATAGTATATGTTCAGGAATGAACGATGGGCGTGTGTAGCGCAGTCGGAGGAGGCGCGACTGTCGCCTGCACCCGCGATTGTTCCTGGTTCGGATTTCCCGTCCAGGCCAACCAAGCCTTCCATCCCTCCGGGGTCGGTGAATTGGTACCAGACCTGTCTGGGAAGGATAAAGCGCTGACTTATTCATCGGCTGGCCACTGCAAGTCATTGTATGGCCAAATACGCATTCATGTCGCCTCCACGACATCCCGTAGAAGTAGAGGATTAGGCTAACCGTAATAGAATACTATCACGAGAGTGAGAGTGTTTATGAGAAGACGCTTAATGGCTTAATGGATGTTACGATGCCATCCATTTTATACTGAATTCGCATAAACTCTCACATCGATGTAATTTACATGATGACCGAAAGTTAGGACTACCTGGAATCAAGACTGCAGTGCGCGCAAACTTCCTTACTCACAGAGCGGGTTTTGAATGCCATAGGTTGAACAAAACGGCCAAATCTTTCGATCCCATTACAGCTGACCAGTCCTGTGAGTCCAGTTTACCCACTTCGTTCTTTATTCCTTTCTTTTTGCTTCTAGCTATCGTTCATGTTTTGTTTTTGCGATGTTTTGTGATGTTCTTGTTTCATTCTCACATGTACTGTCAGGTGCATGTAACAAACAAATACAAAAATATAAATACTGCTTGCTGTGTTTGTCCTCTCAGGGTATTGTAGTGCGGTCGGAGGATCTGGCAGTCGCGTGTATACCGGGCGGACAGAAAGTTTGGATCTTGCGCATCCAATGAAGTCTTTCGTCTTTCAGGTGTCTAAGAATTGATGCCACACTCGTCTGAGATAGTTGATATACTAAGTTTTCCATTGGCTAACTACAGATAGTCGTTGTATTCGACAGCTAGGCATTGAGATTGCCTCCACGAAATCGCGTAGGAGTAGAATGCGTGGCTCGTAGCAGACAGCGATGGATTAGCACCATACCTTATCATTTGTTTTTTCCGTCCTCTTCTCCTGTTTACTCCTGCATACTTCACGTTGCCGTTTACATATTCCGCTTGTGTCTCTGCACACGTCATGTCTATCTCAACAAACCCCCTCGCCTTTTCAGAAAGCAGGTGATGCACGGTCCATATGTGGTGCTATCGCCGATTGCCAAGTCCCACCCTTTCGAAGAACGGCGTGTGCACGTCGGGTCGGACGAGGATCCTCTGAAAATAGGAAGAGCTGTCGCTAGATTGAAGGCCGCTAAGGATAATGCGATATTTGACTGCAAGGTACGGAACCTTTGCATATGAACTGCCTGTCTTTTTATATTACATGCCAGAGCATGTTTACAAAACAGCGCAACGGTATGCAAATGTAGAAATTCAATTAAGAAAATGAACGCAACATGCAATGTGAAAGAAAAGAAAAAAAGAATATTAGGAAGAGAAGCTAGAACAGCAATAAAAGCTAGAAAAAGCTAGAAAACAGCGAAAAAAGCTAGAAAGAAGCAGTCGGAACAGTAATAAAAGCCAGTTAGCGGACCACGAATCTTGGTTACTCGGGCTAGTAGTATATATGCCGGTCCAAACACTCATCTCCAGGTTTTGTCGCGGAATCATGCGGTGCTGTCCTATCGTAATGGTGCTTTTTTCCTTCGTGACACGAAGAGCAGCAACGGGACATTTGTAAATAATGAACGACTGGCAGTCACCGGAGAGGAGTCCGAGGCAAGGCAGATCTTCACTGGCGATATCATCCAGTTCGGTGTGGAAATCGTTGAAAATACCAACAAAGGTAGGCAGCTTACTGGAATTAAGCCAGGCGAAGTCTCACTTTTCTGACTCATTCGAATCGACCGCCTCTTATTGTAGTTGCTCATGGTTGTATATATGCGATGGTGCAATTATTTGACGCATCTGGGCAGATGATCGAGGCCGGGGGAACGCTGAGCAACGGCGAGTTGAGCAGGTGAGCGCACAATTTGTTTTTTGAAGGTTCTCACATTTACAAGCTAATTGCTTCCAGTTCCTTTCCCACTTGCGAGCCGTCTCTGGTCAACAATCATCAGCTGTTTCAAATGCAGCAGTATCTATCTGAAGCTCTCTATAGGCAAGTTTTTCGAAAGACTCGATCAAAGTGGTTTCTCGTCATTACAGCCGGCGGTAATCTGAGATTTCCTTGAGGTGATGGCGTAAACATTAAACGCTAAGACTATCATTACACCATTTCCATCGATTTCTCATGTGCTGTCGCTTGATTTTGCACTATTGTTTAGAGGGAAAAGTTAGAGTGACCCAACAGTGGACAGACGGCTATCTTCATCTAGGCAAAATAAGTGCAAAAGCCTGAAGCAACTTTGCGTCATTATCTTGATCTTCTCAGGATGTGTACATACCACGTCAGGTTCAATTATCTCAGGTGTATGGCAGCAGTGTGAAGTAAGGTTAGCCAGTGGTGTCAAGCTGTACTGCAAATTCTTTACTTGTTTGCCGTCCTTCCAATTCGCATGGCAATGAAGATGGTTGTCTCTGTAAAGAGTTTCGCTGAGTCATTCCAATCTAAGGCATCCGTGTTAGGCCTCTGTTATACTCCCGCGGGAGCATCCGCGGAACGTCCGCGGACCATTGGTGCACGGCGGAGGCGGGCGTGGCGAGGCGCGGCGATTGGCCAGGTGAGGAGTCTCGGCGCGATTCCCGCCCTTCCGCGGATGCTTCCGCGGGAGTATAACTCAGGCCTTAGTGTAGTACAAGCATTTCCAGGAGCACGTATGTTGAATCCAAAAATTTTGTGGTCGAGTTAAATAGAGGAGGAAGAGCGGACAGACCCAGGCTTCTTAGGGTGTGCCCATGCTACCTCAAGCTGTAGCTCATCTAGCGTCGAACGGATTGCCGCTGTCTTCACCACTTCCCTCACATCTTCATTCCGCTTCCTATCATTTCTGGAGGGCGCACATGCCGCCTCTCAACTTTGGTCAACGCTCAGCACTCAAGAGCGAGGCTGGTCTGACTGCTGTTCTTACAAGATGGTTTATTGCGAATGGTCAAAGCTTACGCCAGCCGGGGCTTGAACTTGCGCCCTCTGTATTCTGGGCAGGACTCTTCGCTCGTTACACCAGCTGCGCTGTTTGATTGCGTCCAACGTCTGCGAACTCTCTGTGATCCAATCCACTCCCTGCAACCAATGCCTATCAGCGTTTACCAGTGATATCAGGATGAGCAGACCGGTGATATTAGCATCGAAACGGTGAAGTTGAAGACCTGGCTAGTTTCTTATATTGTGTTCCGAAGCACCGGCGGTCGCAAAGTATTCCCATAGATTTATTCTATTTGAGCCAAACCGCAGCTATCCATCGGCTGGCAACCTACAGTGCAGGATATTGGCTTTTCTCAACTTTTGATTACCTTGTAATGGCTGCATTGGGGAAGGAAGAAGGGCGCATAAAGCGTTATACAAGCATAAGGTTGCGACTGATTTTTTGGAACTCATCTCCACACCTCTTGATTTCCGAATATCTTCTTCATTGCACCACCAGTACTACCACAACGTTCAAGTACAGGGGAGACAGTTCAGTATTCAGTTTAGTTCAGTTTAGTATTAGCCTGATGTTCTGTTGCATTAGAGGGAGAAATTCTTTTATGTTAACTAGTCTTTAGTTTTGCTGAGCTCAAGACCATCAAAGATTATGGAATAGCAGCTTTTGTAGAGGTCTAACCGAGAAGATGTCACATGTCTTTGGAATGAAAACACATTATTAAAGGTATAGGTCAGTCGAAAGTTTTTTTGTAAAGTCAATAAGTCCGTGGAGTTCAATTCCACATATGACGACATTGCACAATTCCAAAGAATTTGCATGTAGATGAGTTCAAAATGTTTTGGGCTCCTTTGGAAACAAGGAATGGGAGGGAACGTTGCATGTTTTGACGGTTGTATTTATTTTGTTGAACCGCAGGTTTGCCGTTTTAGGGAGGAAGCTCGGCAGCAAAAGCTAGAGGCTCTTGAAAAAATGTTGGAGGCTACAGAGAACGCTTCCGAAGCTGCTTGGAAAGCTCTCGTCAACGAGGATAGGTTATTGTCAAGGTAGTTTCCTTCAGCAACTTCCCACATCTTTCTTCTTATCTCCCATTCTTTTCGTTCTCAGATTTCTTCTTATTGTTTTTAAAAGTCATCATTCAAGTGCCATAATAGTTAACATTGCAGGATTGAGACGCTGGAAGCTCAGTTGGCCACGTTTTCCAAAAACGCTACGTCGGACAAATTGAGGGAGGACCTTCTGAACCTCATTGACGATAAAGCAAAGTTCGAAGTGACGTCAAAAGAGCACCTCAGGTAGCTTCGTCTGCATCCCACTGCCATTAGCTCCATCTCAGCTTCGTCCATTTTAGGCGAGCCCAAGAAGAACGCGCCGAGTCGGCATTGAGATTAGCTGATATCGATCGAAGTCTGGTCTCCACTGAAGAGGAGTGCAATCGACTTCGCTCACGGGTTAGTTCTCATTGGTGAGGGCTGTCCTCATACTCGTTTGTTCGCTTCTATTTTGGAAAAAGTGTTGCTCGAGAAAGGTTCGTGCCGTTCAGATTCAAACGTTGGAGGCGAAGCTGAATGAAACAGTCAGTGCGTACGAGGTCAAGGCCAATGATTGCAGTAGTGCACAGATTGCTCTTGCCGAGGTACGTCTGCTGTTTTTGGACCTTTTTGAAGTATAGCTTCTCTGATTTCCTAAATCTCCTGTTTTCTTTCTCCTAAGAATTTGAAAAATTTCTGCGCAAGAGCAGTATTTGCTCAACGTTCAGTCCATTTTGGTTAATTAACGTCGCGATTATTCATCATAATCGTAGAGTCGCCCGAAATGTCGCCATATATTTGGTTTCCTGTGTTTTCTTGTATTTTGTACAACCTTATACATTTTCTTATAACAATGGTATCTTGCACAAAGAGAATGCATCGCTATTTTATTCATATTTTAGGCAGAGCGGAGGCTTTTGGCAGCGGAAGAGAAGACAAATGCTGCTGAGGCCCGTCTTGGCGAGCTGGAGTCCAAAGGTAGGTTTAGAATCCATTTTCTCAAGCCCGTAGTATGCCTTCTGTCTTCCTCGTTGCAGCCCAACACGAACGGTCGGTGTCGTACCTGGTTCGACTCCTGGTCAGTGCACTCAACAACAACCCAACCGTGAACGAGAACGATCACTGGCTGGCCACGTTGTACGATGTGTTGAAAGAACGAAACATTGGGGCCGATACTGTGCCGGAACCTCCAGTCATCAAGATGCCGCCCATTGAAAATCACTCCGAAGGTGTGTTCGATTCTAACTTAAGGAACCGGTAGACGTTCTGACTTCCCAACAGCTGCTGTTTCAGGAATCGTCGGTTGCAAGAAATGCGAGTACCTGAAGGACTTGAGTGCGCGTGAAACTCTAATTCGTTCCGAAATGGAGACCTACCTGAAGGATAATCTTCAGCTGCAAGGTAGATTATTTCATATTGTTTTGTATTATTTTTCGTTCGGTGTTTGTACGGCTGCTGCGTGCGGAAATTGGACGTCGCTCAGTAGAGGAGGCGGTACTTTATTGTTTGTTTGACGACGGCAGCAAAGTCAAAAGCACGATATTGAGTGAACACTATTGTTCGCTATTGTTTACTGCTTCAGGTTCTCTCATCTTGAGACCATGGCATTCTTTTTATGTGCTCCTTTTATTTTTCTGCCCACGAAGTTTTTAGGATTTTTTTTTGAAATTTCATCATCAGCTAGCCGTTTCGGCCTTTTAATTGTTATCAAAGGCACATTATTCTACCGCTGGTGTGGAGCGATTACTCTTCCACCCTGACTTAGATAGCAGCCAGCATCGAATACTGCTGGTTTTCAGCTAATTCAAGCAGTAGTGCAGTCGCTACGCACCAGCGGTGGAAGACTGTACCTTTGAAGATGGGGTCAAGCTCGGAACACCAGGCCGATACCGAAAATTCCATAAAAATTCCTAAAACGCCTTTAGAGCATTATAGCTATGGCGATTGAGGGGTCCTTCAGAGAGCAAAAGAGAGCCGCTTGATCTCCATCACTGATACTGGAATGGAACCGTTTATGGTGCCATTCATCTGCCGTGATGTAAACACTTTCCTCTAGAAGTGTGCGTGCAGAGCCGCTAATTGTGATGTAAATGCCAGCAGAGAACCCAGTGCGGTAGCCGGTACGGAATCGTTCTTGCGATCCCCTTTGTGTTAGGGCCCGTTTATACTTCGACCCCGAACGACGCGACGCCACGTATTGTGGCCACATTGATCGAGCGACGCAATCGATCTTCGATCTTTGGCTTCTATACATGCCATCGCGTCGCTCGCGGAGCCTCACCCACAATTGAATTATCTGCCCATGAATGGAAGAAATGGGAGAAGACTGCTCATTGGTATGCGTGGTGTACTTCATCACTTGTCAGTGTAGTGAGCAGTTCATCTCTTTATGTGGTGAAGGATATATAGCTGAGAAGGCGCGATCAGTATATGCCAGTGTTAAGGAATACCTTGATTATCGTCAAGCTTCCTTGGCCGGTCCAGCGCAACCACTGCAAATTTTTACTAGAAAACAGGAATGCGAGGTTTTCGAGATCATGGTGAAGGAGATGACAGTCGGAGCTCAAACCGCTTTCAAGCTGCGACCGTAATACGTTTTGGCTTTATGCTAGCAACCCTGAAATAATCCTGAAGCAAGATTGTGGACCTCTGCTTGTAGGAAGGGGTACCATTAGAAAAACAAAGGAAAATCAAACAGTGCGGCCTATACGGCTTGAAAATTCCAAAAATCTCCCTCTCGTAGGACGGTTTAGTATGTCGTCATTCTAAGATTATTTACTTTCAGTTTTGTTGTTGTCACTAGCAGCCAAGAGGATATATCCAGTTCTGGCTCTATACAACACTAGAGCCCAGTCAGATGAGGTGCCGGCTGTCGCATGCGCCCGACTCCAGGTTTTTGGTTCGATTTCCCGCTCAGGCCAACCAAGCCTTCTATTCCTGCTGGGTCGGCAAATTGGTACCAAACTTGTCTGGGAAGAATGTATCACAATCTTGTCCATCGGGTGGCCACCGCAAGTCAATATGGCCAAATACGCATTTAAAGCGCCTCCACCATATCCCGTAGAACTAGAATGCGTGGCGCATCCCAAAAGGGAATGATTAACATCGTCCTTTGTCGTTATATGATCTAACTGGGACCACAGACTCTCGCCACTTTGACTGGTGCCCTTGGAGTTCTGATAAAGGTCCCGTTAGCGGATGTTTAGTGTAGTACCTTGTGTACCTTGTGTAGGCAGCCAGCTTATGATGGGACGGTTTGTAGAATTTTCTTTCTATCTGACGGCACTTTGTGTATGTTCTTTTACCTTTCGTAGGAATGCCTCCGTGCTGCTGCAACTTTGTGGGCCCTCGAAGTTTTAAGCTGAGGTGGGATCTATATAGGTTGGGTAGTTGTTACTTATGTGGAGCGAACCTGTATAGCCTGGTATCGTGTCGATGTAAGACGACAGTAAATTTAGCAGAGCAACCGAGTGGTATACTGCAGCAATGGCAATGGTTTGCCCCGCTTAAGCTGATATGCACTCAAACCTTTCCGAGAAACAAATCGCTATCGATATCGCCTGAAACGCTGAGTGGACGCTATGTTGCTGCCGTTTAGGGCATGCCAAAGCGGGCAAACATGTCTTTGTGTGGTACAGAGGATGGTTGAGGAGTTGTGGGGGATGTTAGAGGTCAGACCTTCATAACCAATAGACGAAGTTATAACATTTGGCCTTCGAGGCTTCGGTTAAACTCTGTTTCGCTGAAACATCAGGTCGTCACAGACATCTTTGACTGGCTTATCGTTGCTGGCTACTTTTGAAGTTTCTGTTCAGCTCGTGTACGAGATCTGGAGTCCGAGCTGGCGATTGTTACGTCACCGGTGTACGTGTCAGGAAAGCCCCGACTCGAGATGGGCGACGCACAATCACTGGAGATATCTCCGTTGAGGGAGAACAATGTCGAGTCCTCTGGGGCACGCGTAGTCAACCGGAGTGAACCCCTTGTGCTGGATAGACTCCAAGACACGGTATGTTGTTCTTCCTATTTTTCAAAGAGCAGGAGGTCATCAGCCGTCTTGACAAAAATTGAACCGGTCTGACCCAACCGCTGTGAGGATGTGTTCGCTTGTTTAAGAATGACTGCTTGGTGTCTTATCTAGAGCTTGAATTAGGGCAAACATTTATTTATTACAAAGCAGGGACGGTAATCACATGCGGTAAGTTTGTAACATTAACACGCTAAGATAGGTATAAAGAGCTAGGTGGCGGAGCAGCGAAACAAACAAAACGAAACAAGTCTAAGCGCCTGTTCATACTTCGCGACAAGAGCGACTGGAGCAACTGGGGCGACGGACATAGTGTGGTGTACGTAAATAATTGCGTTCTCCACACTCCGTACACGACGAATGTAGTGCGAAATGCGTAATTATTTACGTACACCACACTACATCCGTCGCCCCAGTCGCTCCAATCGCTCTTTTCGCTCATGTCGCCTCTGTCGCGAAGTATGAACAGGCCCTAACGAAACAAAACAGAAAAGAAAAAAGTGCAGCTAATCGATTAAAAGGGGACAATGACATGTTAACAAAGTTCTCATTCTCATAAAGAAGATGTTGTGCTCCTTGATGCTCCTGTAAGTGAGGAAACGTTGCTAAATAATGGTGTGACTTACCTTCTGTGGTACTTTAACATTTTTGTGCTATCGATTACAAAAATTGTTTCTGAGCTTTCTCGGAGAAATTGATGATCGGTAGCGTATAGTAATAATTAGATGGAAGTGTTAAGTTTCCTGAAAAACATGACCTATGTGAAATGAGCTTAAATGGTAGGGTAGATCCTCGACGCGTTTCTCAAAAATACACTTTCTTTGCAAAAACTCCTCTTTTCAGGTTTTCATCATATCATTAGCACCTTTTCTCGCTCTCATTTTGCTGCTGCTTGCTCCTGTGCATATGCGGTTTATGCAGTACGTCAAACAGGATTAAGTACAAAGCTCTGTGATAGCTTGACGACGTCACGGTGAGTTCTCGTGCAAGCATTTCTATTTCCAATTATGCACATTCATACTACGTTAGGACGGTTTAAAGCGAGCTCAGCGCCTTAGTTAATATAACGCTCTTAACATATAGTGGAGGTGTAGCTCCTCCTATGCTTTTTATAGTTTTAGCATAGCCTTTAGTGAGTGCCCCATACCACTCGCTCGCTGATAATTATCTCATTGGTAGCCGCGCAAGTTGATTATACAGTTAAATCTCGCGAGTTCAGTTTTTTTTTGCAGAGATTGATCACTAAATTAATTTTCGAACAATCGTAGAAATAGCGAATCGTCGGCTACACCACAATTTGTCGGTCCATTCATCACCAGTCGCGTCCTCAATCTCATCATCTATGTCCATGGCACCAGGGACCAGATTCATCAACAGCTTACCGCCCTTTAACGATGAAAATACTGGCTAACCACCTGATATGGCATTATCAGCGTCATGTTTTGGCCGTATTTTCACCGCTAGAGGGCGGTAACCGGTTGATAAGTCTGGGCCCAGATGGGTAATTGGCTGGATTGACAGCAAGCGATGTGATAAATGTCCGCTTGCCTGCTCCAGTTTTCGGTCATTCTGAGTCCTTCATGTCCGTGTTTCGTGCTCTAGTTTTTCTTTACGAGGAGTGAAAAAAGGGGAAGGTCACCACTGACGAGTCAACATTGTCGTCTTAAATTGAAGACTGCTAATGGTATTTAAAATACAAAATGGCAGAAAAAGTAGGGATTCTGGCATTATTATGAAGAAGTCCTGGTTTGGTTGTACAGCGTTTTATGCGCTTTGTCAGCTTGCTGGCAATAGGATTCGTGTTGAAGGATTCTCCACGTTTCGTGGTCTCACAGAAGGGCATAACTAGGTGCATAGTAAGAGCAATGGAATATCTGGCTCTATTGCACTTTCACAACTCCAAGGGTCAAGGAGAGGTGGAAAAAAATTTTCACCCAAACTTCGGCTAGGGGGGTTATTCGGGGTGCTGATCACGAATACGGCATCCGTTTTTCGTTTTACGCTGGAGTACGGTAAGTTATGGTAGGTGCGGGTGACTAAGGCTGCCAAAGTCATGTACTCCAGCGTAAAGGCAGGGGCATACTTCCATCGCTGCGATGCCATCGCGGCGCTCAGTTCATGGGCATTCCGCCGCACGCGGTCGAATAGTCAAAGGAAACTTCGCTGCGGCCGTCGCAACTGTGGCAGCCGGCATGCGCGATGGCTTCCCACGCCCATCGCTGGCATGGCATACTTATTCGCGCCGCGCGCGGTGTTTAGCGTTGGTCCTGGACGGATCGCTGTCGCGCTCCCTTCCAGAGCGATGAGCGATGCGACGAGTACTGAGAAGTTCAAATTCTTTCGCGTCGCTCCGCTAAACTCATCGCCGCGATTCCATCGCGGCGACGGGAAGTATGCACGAGGCCTAAAACGAAAAACGGGTGTCAGATTCATGATCAGCACCCCAAATAACCCACCTAGACGAAGTTTGTTCGAAATCGGTGACCATGACCTTGGTAGCCTTAGTCACCCGTACCTACCGTAACCTACCGTACTCCAGCGTAAAACGAAAAACGGATGTCAGATTCGTGGTTAGCACTCCAAATAACCCCCCCCCCCCCCTAGACGAAGTTTGGGCGTATTTTTTCCACCTCTCCTCGACCCGTTGTTTCTGCTTCGGGGCTCAACATCGTCCAGCCATTGCGCAGAACGCCTTCGGTTGTTTTACAGGATCCGTTTTATATCACAGGTCACATTTCGTTCAAGAGAAGGCACGTTCTTGTTACGCAAATTAGCGCCGATGAGGTCTGATTGCGCCTGAACATCTGCTGTCCGTTCAGTTCGAGGAGAGCCCGCTGATCCATCTTCCTCACCCTTGCAAGTTTCCGAAAATGACACCTGCAGTTCTTTCTCTAATCGCCGACGGTTTTTTGGGACCTTACTCGACCAAATGACTTCAAGTAGGTAGTCGTCGTCAATTTCGGGGATCCGACCCCGACCTGGTTCATCTTGGAGGCATGTGTCTCCGGACTGGTGTTCTTAAGGCGAAGGTTGAGCTCTGAGAATTAAAAACATCCAGTCCCGTGTTTCCACCACACTTTTATGAGCCTGCACAACTTTCGTTTTAAGTTTGTACTGATGAGGCAAAATGGTACGAATCGGATCCTTAAAAATTGATGTGCCAAAAACACACTTTATTTATACACGACTAATAGCACTTTCTTTGCCAATCATGCGTATATGCTGGGGAGCACCGAAACGACCCTAACTATTACACTAAACGTTTTTGAGCGCTATTGTACTTTCATGACTCCAGAGGTTGAGGAAATATTGAAGAAAAAATCGCTCAACATAGCCCAAGTGCTGATTACGAATCTAACATCCGTTTTGGTATCACGGTGGAGTATGGTAGGCTGTGGCAGGTGCGAATAGTAGGGCAGTCGGGGTCATAATCACCGATTTCGCCCAACTTTGTCTGTGAAAGAAGACTATCGTACTCTTCGTCGTACTAAAAGCGGATATCAGATTCGTGATGGGCACCTCAGATAACCCCTCTGGGAAAAACTTTGGAGACCTCGACAATTTTACTGATCTGCACCTACCCGTAGCATATCGTAATCGGCTGATATTTCGAAAACGAATGTCAGATTCGCGATCAGCGAGCGACCCAAATAACCACTAACTACTTTGGGTGAAAGTGTTCTGACCTCCCCCCAAACTCTGTAATCGTGAAAACACAATAGTGGTAGGTTTTTGTTTTCCTGCACTTCAGTATGAGCTAAGGCGTGTGTAGTGCAGTTGGGGAAGGTGCCAGCTGTCGCGTGCAGCCTATACCAGGTTCCTGGTGCGGATTTGCTCTCAGGCAAGCCAAGCCTTCTATCCCTCCGATGTCGGTGAAGATGCCAGACTTGTCTGGGAAGGATATAACACTGACTTGTCTATCGACCGGTCGCCGCAAATCATTGTGTAGGCCAAATACGCATGTAAACTACCTCCACGGCATTCCGTAGAACTAGAGTGCATAGCGCATTCCGAAAGGGATCGAATAACGCCGTCCCTTATCTTGTCTAACGCGCTGGGCGTTACTTGCCATCGCAAGTCACTGTATGGCCAAATACGCTTATCGCCTCCACGTTATCCTGTAGAAATAGAATGCGTGGCGCATTCCGAAAGCCATGGAGTAACGCCGTCATTTATCCTTGTCCAGTATGAGGTAGAGTGCGTCATCGCTAAAGGGGTATAGCAGGACCCATAGCTTCTCGCCGATCTGCGTGGTGTCATATAAGCAGTCAATATTGACTGACAAGGAGAGCCTCCGGAGTGGCGGTGAGCCTTTGCGGTGCAATTTTTACAGGATGTAGGGTCCCGTGTGGGAGTCCAAAACCATAGTTACTTTTTTCGGAATGCTCTTCTGTGGTCGGAAAAAACCATGAACTCGACGCGTGAGCGCCAAGTTCATGGCGCCCTGCTGCCACATCGCTCAGCCCGATGTGGTCTGGTAGCTGGGTGGTCGCCTCTCGGGCGCACCGAGCGGGTTTGATGGTTTGGTCCCCGGTGTCGCCAAGGTTTTTGCACATATCGGATCGTTACTATTATGGGCTTGCGTGATCACAGGAATCATTTTGTACACGATTAATGCTCTTAGTATGTAAACCTAGCCTTTTTGGGCTTTCATTTGAGTTACCTCTCAATTGATCATATTTGCACTGTATCATTCTATTGCATCGCTAACATAAAAAATTTCTTGCTCACATGAAGTAAGTGTGTTTATTGCTGACAATGATAATCAACAATTATGATATAGAACTATGAAAGATTTAAAACTTAATCGCTTATCACACCAGCACCATCTTACAAACGCTAGGGAAGAACAATCTTCTTCTCCCTGATAAGGCATCACTACTTCTTCTTCGTTAGTGATGCCTTGTCAGGGGCAAGATTGTTCGTCCCTTGCGTTTGTAAGATGCTCCTGGTGTGATAAGCGATTATGTTTTAAATGTTTCATAGTTCTATATCATAATTGTTGATTATCATTGTCAGCAATAAACACACTTACTTCATGTGAGCAAGAAGTTTTTTTATGTTAGATACAATGCAAATACGATCCATTGAGAGATAACTCGAATGAAAGCCCAAAAAGGATAGGTTTACATACTAAAAGTATTAATCGTGTACAAACTGACTGTTGTGATCACGCAAGCTCGCAATAATAACGATCTGATGTGTGCAAAACCTAGACGACACCGGGGACCAAACCATCAAACCCGCTCGGTGCTCCTGTGAGGCTACAACACTACAACTACGCTAACCGACAACATTGGGCTGGGTGGCAGCAGAGCCTCATGAACTTCGCGCTCACGCGTCCGCACAGTTTTTTCGACAACAGAGGAGCATCCCGAAAAAGTAACTATGATTTTGGACTCCCCACACGGGACCCTACATCCTGTAAAAATTGCATCGCAAAAGCTCACCGCCACTCGGCGAGCGAAGTTTAAATGTGCCTTTAGTGGATGAGCAATAAAGATCAGGGATCTGCGGACATTTTTCTGCAGAAAGCGGAAGACGAAAGGCGGAACGGAAACACTCAAGGAATACGAAACGCGGAAACGGAAATGACACATGTTCGCCATTTTTTCAAAAGTGCATCTGAAACGGCGTCAGAAGCGGCGTCTATTGTACCTTTTCTTGTTTAGAACTTTGCGAGCAGCAGAATCTTCCTCAGATTGATGCTCATCCTCATCATAGCATAGCTTAACGAAGCATGAATTCATAATGTTGTTATGATAACCTTTTAGCTATGGCTGAGCAATAAACGAAAACAAATTCAGGGGCTTGTTTCACTATTTTTTACTATTTCAGCATGCAGTCTCTCCATATCTACTTCCTGCGACGGGGTTTTTTCGCTGTCTTTTTTGATGCTGGTATTTTTTGAACGATATCTTAACCGACTTAACCACTTGAGATTACTTACAGACCGGCATTAAAAAAAACTGACTCGGGTGAAGTCTAAAACTGGAGTAGCCACCTAAATTATTTTCCGACCAGGGAAGAGATTCCTCTCAACACTTTTAAAAACCTGTGGCATCATGGATGGTGACTGCACAGATATCTGCATATTCAGCATTAGCAGTTGCATTGTAATCACCAAAACTAGTGCTCAGAATTCATTCTGGGATCTAAGATGATAACTGGATGACTGATTGGTCATGGTGGGTCTACACTTCCACAGGAATATTCAGTCTGTGCCAGCCTAGAAATCTTACGCCCAAGATGACACAGCTGAACAGTTCCTAGATGATTCTCGAAGCAACACTTTTGTGGCAGAATTCAATAAGTCACCATAGTCAATCAAAATGACATCTGGTAGATATTCGTGATGCTTCATCAAAAAATGAATCGCAGAACTCCATATGGATGAATATCACACCTAACGAAATTAAAAATTGAAATTTGCACCTTTGATCAGGAGCACTGATGTAATCTTGAAGCGGACAACCGCATGCCACAGCCTTCACTGGACCCTTTGTTTCATGACACTGCGCTATAGGCTTACAAAGTTTTGTAGCCTTTGCAACTAGTGAATCTAGAATTTTATGATCATTCAAATGTTAAGTGCATTTTCTTAGCATACAGTGCGTATATAGCCTTTGTGGCACATTAATTTTGCCCTGCACCCAGCCGTTGCCATTTCTGAATGGTTTTTTTTTTGGTAGTCTAACCAATTTCAAGACCATTGATACTAGTGTTGTCAAAAAGTATTCCTCACAATTATCTTCTTCTTCTTCTTCTCCTGAGCGTTTAGTCCCGCGCAGTCGCAGGGTCCGCTGTTCTTGTGATCTGTCGCCACCTCATCCTATCAAGGGCGTCATCTGCCGTGGCGCCGACTTCGGCGAGATCTCTCTTGATGACGTCCTTCCATCTTTTCCTAGGGGCTCCTCTCGGACGCTTTCCGGGTACCTCGTAATCTAGGGCCAACCTTGTGGGGTGATCCTCTGGTCTTCTGAGGACGTGTCCATACCACCTCAGGCGCTGCTCTCTCATCTTCAGCTGGATCGGGGCAGTCTTCATCACTGCCCTAACATCCTCGTTTCGCACCCTGTCCCGACGGGTCCATCCACATGCCCACCTCAGCATCCTCATCTCCGCCGCGTGCAATTGCCGCTCCTGCGCCTTACCCAGGGCCCAGCACTCACTGCCGTAGAGGAGGGCAGGTCTTACAACTGTTCTATAGAGCTTGCCTTTGAGCGTCCTGGAGCATCTACGGTCGCAGAGGATCCCTGTGGACTCCCTCCACTTGAGCCAGGCTGCGTTTATCCGTCCCCTGACCGCCTGGTCCACACTTCCTTCCTCGGATAGGTCACTTCCGAGGTAGCGGAATTCTTCCACCTTCTCGATCGTTTCCCCTTGGCAGTCTAGGATCGATCCAGCGCACTGCTCAGAGCTGATGAACTTCGTCTTCTTCACGTTCAGCCGTAGACCGTTGTCCGCAAGGGCTCTCTGCCACAGCTGCACCTTCTCCTCCAGCTCCTCCTGGTTGTCGGCTACTAGGGCGATGTCGTCCGCGTAGAGGATCGTTCTGAGAGGGCCTTTCTCAAGGTGGTTCACTATAGAGTCAAGCGTCAGCAGGAAGAGGAACGGGCTCAGAGCCGACCCTTGGTGTACCCCCACTGTGATGTCCACTTTCCTTGTCACCCCGTGTGGAGTTCGTATCGCCGCTTTCGAGCCCTCGTACATGTCCCTTATGACCGTGATCAGGCGTTCCGGGACACCCCTCCCTCGAAGGGCATTCCAGATTACGGCCCGAGCTAGCCTGTCGTAGGCCTTCTCCAGATCCAGGAATGCCAGGTAGCAGGGTTTTCGTTTCTCCCGATATTTCTCCATCACCTGACGAGCGATGAAGATGGCGTCTGTGGTGGACCTCTCAGGCATGAAGCCCCACTGCACCTGGGAGATGGGTACCATCTCCCTCAGCCTTGAGTCGACCAGTCGTTCGTAGATCTTCATCGTGTGTGAGATCAGTTTGATCCCTCGGTAGTTGGAGCATTCGGAAGCGTCTCCCTTCTGCTTGAAGATGGGGACTATGGTGCTGTTCCTCCAGTCATCCGGCATGTTACCTTCTTTCGTGATTCTGTTGAGGAACTGCGTCAGCCAGTTGATTCCGAGGTCCCCGAGCACCTTCCAAGCCTCTACTGGCACACCGTCAGGCCCTGCTGCCTTTCCGAGTTTCATCTTCCGTATGGCCTTGCGAACCTCTTCTTGCGTCCAGGGTGGGATGGGTCCTTCCGTTGGTTGTTCTTCCTCGGCCTCCCGACGAGGGAACTCCTCGTTCAGGAGTTCCTTGAAGTACTCCTCCCATCTCTCTCTGACCACGACCGGCTTCCGTAACACTCTACCGTCAGCACTCTTCACAGTCTTCACTACTCCAATGTCGAGGCTAGCTCTATGACGCGCCTTGGCCAGGCGGATGGCGAACTTCTCTCCCTCTGGCCCGTCTAGTTTCTCGTACAGGGCATCCATTTCCGCGTTCTTTGCCTTCGCTACAGCTGTTTTTGCCAGCCTCTTCAGCTTCCTGTAGGCTGTGAGATGCTCGGGTGCCCTCGTCTTTTGCCACAGCTTGTAGGCCTCCTTCTTCCTCTTCACCGCAGCCTGCACCTCTTCGTTCCAGAACCATGCCGATTTATTCCCTCTGGTTCCTCCCTTTGTTTCTCCCAGGGTTTCCTTGGCACATCTCAGGATTGTTTCGGCTACCCTCCTCCAGGTCTCATTCACGGGACCAGCTGGATCTGGAAGGCCTGCTTCGAGCACTGCCCTTCGTAGCTCGTTCCGCTCTGAACCCCGCAGTCTCCACCATCGGATCCTGGGTTCCGTCCTCACTTTGGGCCTGGTGGGTAGAGGTATGCTAAGGTCGGCTACCAAGGGTCTGTGCTGTGATGCCACGTCTTCTCCCGGAATGACCTTCACATTCCGGACTGTTTTCAGGGCAGCCCTTCGAACCAGGATGTGGTCGACCTCCGTCCTTCTTCCTCCGCTAGCATAGGTCACCTTCTGGCTCTCCCTCTTTGCGAAGAAGGTGCTACAGACAGCCAGGTCGTGGGCGATAGCCAGATCCAGAATTCGTTCTCCATCCGGGTTTACCAGGCCGATCCCTTTTCCTCCATGAACCCTTTCCACTCCTCTTCTGCCACTCCCCACATGCCCGTTCATGTCCCCTGCTATGGAGAGGTAGTCGCCTTCTGGTACGGACCTTATGGCTTCCTCGAGCGAGAGGTAGAAGTCATCCTTGTCGTGCTCGGAGCATCCGGTCTGCGGAGCGTAGACAGACATGATGGTCCAGTAACCCTCCTTCGTGTCCAGCCGCAGTGACATGATGCGGTCGTTTATTCTTTGGACCGCCGCTACTGAATCCTTGAGGGACTCCGCGACAGCTATCCCTACCCCGTTCCTCTTGGTGTCCTCTCCGTTGTAGTACAGCTTGACCCCTTCTCCGATCTCCTTGGCTTTCGCCCCTTTCCATCGCGTTTCCTGCAGACACAGGACTTGTATCCTTCTGCGCTTCATCAGGTCAGTCACTTCCCTAGATCTCCCGGTCAGCGTTCCCACATTCAGAGTCCCCAGTCGAACTAGCTTCTTTAGCCGAGGTCGTTCGGCCCTCGGTAGCCCTCGCATACTGACCACAGAACTCGGGCGGGGGTTCTGTGCGCCACTTCCGGGTGACGTCCTAGCCTTTACACTGATTCTATTGCGACTTGTGATCATGGTTTTGTGACGAGGTTTCTCCATCAGCCGGCCTGTCAACCTGGGCCTGACGCTGGAACCGTTGCCATTTTTGCAATTTTTGCAGGGCATGGCGTGCCCGAGCCGGGAGTCGAACCTGTGACCGTTTGTGCATGAAACTACACTACTAACCACTAGGCTAACTCGGCTCACAATTATATGAAGGGGAATTTTTTAAACTGGTACGCTGGTTGTGTTCTATAGAAAACTACTGTGGAACAGTGCCCATTTCCATTTCCGCCTTTCGGCGCAAAAACAGGCGGAACACGTAACGGAACGGAAGAGCCCAAAATGGCTGGAAACCGGAATTCGGAACACGGAAACGGAAATTCCGCACATCCCTGGTAAAGATGTTAAATTCTGTAATGAACGCTCTAGTATAAAGTTAAGAAGTTATGGACAATGTTGATTCAACCGCATTTTGGGCTCGCCTTTGAGGTGGCTGCTTTGATATCACAGAACCAGTTGGTATT
This sequence comes from Heligmosomoides polygyrus polygyrus, assembly GCA_947396885.1. Lineage (NCBI taxonomy): Eukaryota > Metazoa > Nematoda > Chromadorea > Rhabditida > Heligmosomidae > Heligmosomoides > Heligmosomoides polygyrus. The sequence continues at coordinate 30,776,505 of OX377201.1, read as the reverse complement.
TGACTCTAACAGGAAAGCGCTTTCAGGAGGAGGCCACGGTCCATTCCCGGCTGGCTGCTCCTCGTCGTCGCGCGACGCGCCGAAGCTCCGTGAAACGCTCAGGCTTAGTGTTGTGCTACGTTGCATATCAAATGCCCTCTCTTCCTCGTTGTTTGTGGTCGACTCGTCTTGAGATCTGCGCTTTTCGAACGGACTAGTCAAGCCTGTGTGTGCGTGCGATGTTTTAACCGATGCTTCTCGGCCGCGGCGGCGGATTCCATTCGCTTTGTGGACCTCGACTGATTGTGTTGATCTGCTCATTTACTGTCATTGCGCTAACGAAAGCCCGTAATTTATTGTCGAACGCGTCATATGCTGTTGAGAGTCTTTGGCAGAGGTCGTTTTGCAACCAGTATTATGTCCCTGTTCACGTTGTGTATGTATGAGTTCTGTTGTTCTTTCAGCACTTTCAGACGGAGCCGTTGTTTGCATGTATGCTTATGTTGCTTTTGAAATAAAATATTTCTCGCTTTTCCTATTCGGATGGGACTGTGTCGACCGTGTAACTTGTCCTTCTGTTCGTCGTCGATCCTGTCTGAGAGGCACCTTCTGCGTTCGCCGGAGAAGCGTTCCTACTCGCCCCCAATGCGCCGAGGGGAGCTACTAGACGTTCGGACAGTGCCAGGGGGTTGGGGTAGGCATATACCATTATCACGTCGAACTGGACACTTCTCAAGTCAAATTGCTCACTTCTAAACTAGTCTAAAACCTTTGAAATCAAAGCGAACTCTTCCAAATCGAATTGGCTTTATTCCACTTTAGTAAAACTTTTTTGAGGTTTTATTTACTTCTCAATTAGAGAACACATAGTTTAAAGTTTTATAAAAAATTCAATTTTTGAGGAAAAACAACGATATAAAGCTTGTTTTGAAGAGCAGGAAGGCGGCCATTTTATATTACAGAAGTAGAGAATGCGCCCGGCCCTGTCCGGAACTCGCGATTTTTATTCGATTAATAGCAGAATTTCTGTGTGCATACAGTTTCACATCTGCAAGCGGTGCAACATAAACAATTGTGAAAAGCACACATATCTTAACTTTCTTGCTGCATGTAAGCGGTATTTACACTATCAATCAAATAAACATTGCGATTTGCTTTTAGGGTGCACGGCGCGATCCAGTCTTTTAATGCACTACTTGATTGCTGCTTTGCTGCGCTTCAGCAGAATTTAATTTATTATTTTTCTCAAAAAATAAAATTTTTATGAATCATTACACTTGCTGGGGCAACCGAATTTAAAAAAATTCAAAGAAAGTTTTACCAAAATTTTCTTGAACAACGAATTCTAACTATCTTAGTGGGCATGTAATCTAACCTGCTTAAAAGTCATTCCAATTTCGATGGGTTCGCCTTCATTTCAAAAGTCTTAGGCTAGCTTAGAAGAATGTCGTGAAAGCTGTCCAATTTGGTTAGAAAAGTGTCCAATTTGATTTGAAAAGTGTCCGGTTCGACGTAAAAATGGTATATAAGGGGGATGGATGGGGACGGAGGAATGTCTTCGTACCTGTCCCCTACTACATTGGTTCAGTGGTTTCTCGTCGCTCGAGTGATACGAAAAGCGCCGTAATTTTGGATCAGGATTCAAAGAAATCCTAACATTCATTGATGGGCATCCTGGTGTTTAAGAAATGTGTTTCAATCGGTTACTGTTCTCTACCTGGCACCAGCGGTACGCGTTATTTGGCCGACCCCCTAGTTTCTGAAGACTTCTCCGGAAGGACTTCCAGGTGCCTATCATTCCGAGCACCATCGCTTTCCGTGGACGATGTCCTAGCGCTGGTCTTGATTTCATATGATCCAGGTCTCTGAGGCGTACGTTAGGGCAGCAAGAAAAGTGGAGTCGGATAGATGTGGCCATGTTGACTTCGCATCACAGGTACAGCATAGCGAGCACTCAGAAATGTTCGCTCCGGTAAGCAAGAATAGGGTATCATAGACTTGTCCTTTTCTCATGGACATCGTCTTCGTAAGATTCAGCTGCAGTCGAAGGGCCGTATCCATCGACGACTACAGCAATTCAACAGAGAAAATACAGCCGAAATCCTTGATAGCGCGGCGAGATGTCCCACCACGTCGCTTGATAACCAGCGCTATCAGGAATTTCGACTGTATTTTCTCTGCTAAACTGGTGAAAGTCAGTTATGAATCCGGCCCCAGCATTTCCATAGACACCGTTTATACTTCCGACGCCGAGCGACGCGACGCCACGCATTGTGGCCAAATTGATCGATCGCGTCGTCCGATCAATGTGGCCACAATATGTGACATCGCGTCGTTCGGCGTCGAAGTATAAACGGGGCCATAGACACGATCGGATTTGGCTAGCATTCGCTCCGCTGATTCTTGATGTTATGAACGCGACCTCGTCAGCGATCTAGTTTCTGACAGCTGATCTTCGCATCATCCTGCGTCTTCCCCCATTTACTCATCCACTATAGGCTTGCGTTTGTCCGTAGCTAAGGAATGGGTATTTTTTGGAAGCTGCGCTGCATGCCAGCCGGTGCTTCGACGTTTATCATGTGCAGATATCACTGAGCTGGTAAGCCAACTACCGAACTGAGGGGTTCCGACAGGTTCACAATCACATCCACACCATTCAGGCCAGAAGCCGGCCAGCCGAGTATTCCATAAGGCAATGAGTGGGATGCGAACTACAGAGTTTTCCCTTACTAAGAGTGAATGGAGCTATGCAGATGGGTTGCTAGAGGATGCTTTAATGGAATGGCTCGTGCCGAACATGAGCAGGAGAATGCGCTTGACATTAACTGGCATGTGAGGGACTAGCTGTACGAATTGCGAGAACTCGTCAGAAGTGGGGAGTGCGAGACACCTACCCAAATGTAACCACAGCGCTTGTAACCATATGTCAGACGTCTGTGCCGACACAAAATGTAGGACTTATGTACTACTGAAGTACAGGAATTTAATTTAATTCAGATTAATATTAAATACAAGAACATAGAAAGCGACAACATACTTTTGTTCGCGGTCATAAGAGGGCAGGTGGGGTAACAGTCTTTTAGGCTTCTATCAGTCTATTCGGCATCGAAACACGACAGTGGAGGTTAGGGGACATGTAGGCTTTTCGCAGATTATTTTTCGTAACGCCTATGGCACAGCGGTAAACGACAAGGTCTGTTTCGTAGACTTCGAAACATTGTGAAAGAATCGAATGCCATTAAATTTGAAAAATGTCCTATAAACCAACCACCTTCTTAACTCAACCTCTTTTGCGGTGCGCTTAAAAAGTCTTCAGTCTCTTCTTCTTTTGAGATCGTTCGTTTAAGCTCAGTAATCATTGCGCTACTTGAAAACACTCGTTGGATAGCAGTCTTTTATTAGAATGTAAACAATTGCACGTTATTTTAAGTACTTTTGTAAATCGGTCTGATATCAGCCACCGCTCGATGCCTTCTCTTGCTTCAGTCTGAAACTGACAGTATAACGGCAAATTTTGAAAACTGTTTCAGCGTTTCAATGATGGTAACCTTCATCAAGATAAACCCGATAAGATTCTATCTGTGAAGATGCGTAACACTTTTGCAAAAGGTCCTCTGTATTTACAACGTATTTCTCACTTTAACATTATCCTCTTCGAAACACTCTCAATCTATCTTCGTTGACAATATCAATAAGTGTAATATCTAGAAGTCCCAATAAATTTCTCAGAATTTCTACGGGGCAAAAATTCTGATCTTTCAAGAGTCTTGGGGATTCGGAATTCGATGAAAAGCACAATCTGTCTGATCAGTTTTCAAATAGTTGTTGGATCCCCTCGTTTGTTTGATAGAGGAGCGTAGGCTGAGCCACGCTTTTCTTTTTATTAATATTTATAGAATATCTATGTAGTCATTGTTATCACTGAGCTACAAATGACTATCAATAGAGTGACGGTAACTGACTGAGATTTATCAGTGCAAATATTTCAGCGAAATTCGAGTCTGTTCCCGAGTATGTGCTAGTACCATGGGGTCACTACTAGCAAATCTATGTCTTTTCATTTTGTTTTTATTTCATGCCATTAAAATTTGAATTCTATGCCAGCAGGGGAGGGCGAGAAAGAGATCACGCAGAGTGTCTCTAAACATTACATATCCTGCTTGATTGGTTATAAAGTTACTATCTTAATCGAATCGACAGTACATTTTTAAAGCTTGTTTTAAAGAGGTTGAGAATGGAAATTTCATGGTGTTTCAACTGTTTAACCAGTAATGCTGCTCCATGCTGTCGTCCACGGTTTTGCAATATTTAGTCGATTGTTGGCCTAACCGCTATTTACCTGAAGTTTTTCGACAAACAAGTATGCGGACTTCTTCGCTTAGCCATGTCAAGAAGTTGGTGCAGTTTTAATTGTAAGCGATATCTGCAAAACTTATGAAGGAATAGAGTTGTTCTGAGCCAGCCTAAAAATAGGTCGGCCATTCCTCTCCTGGTAGAAGAGTTTCCTGGTGAGTCGGTTTCCACATTCGTGTAGCAGCAGCAGGGAGTCACAAGACACTTTCACTGGCCAACAACTGGTCATGGAGAACGGTTACTCGCCATCACTCGCACCCTGATGCCGAAACCACGATGCGGCCGAAGGCGAATTGTGGTCATGTGGGTCGTCGAGCATTGTGGCACAATTCATGATCCCTCGTATCGCAAGGATTTAGAGGGTGTTTCAGTCAAGAAGCGTCTTTCTTCAACGCATTCTTTTCTTCAATAGCACAAGCATAGAATTATTCGCCCATCTTTGGAATAATCTAAATCTACAAATGGAATGATAGAAACCAAATTGTACAACAAAACTGACGACTTTAACTTCAAAGTTTTAAGATTTCCCCACAGTTCTTCAGCAATATCAATAAATGTGAAAAAAGCTGTTAAATTAACAGAAACACTAAGAATAGCTAACACATGTTCTAAATTGGATTATTTCATTGAAAGAATCATTGAACTTAAAACATATATGTACATAATGGATATACTAATGAATATACAGAATAATTTTATTTGTTATAAATAAAAATTTAACGAAAATAAAAAAGAGTTGTATGCAATAATTAAACAAAATACAAACAATTAAAACGAATGTGATAATAACATTTTATCAGACACGTACATGATATACAATAATAATCTGAAATTATAAAATAACTTGTTAGAACCCTTAGCAATATAAGCTTTATATGTATTATAAATATTTATCATATGAAAAATATTATTTACTAAAGTTGATAAAGTATAAATGTTCTTTATAAATGAGTCTACAAAACAAAAAATTTAATGTCACCTATTCCGCTTATTTTACTGCACATAATGACATTTACCACCAATTCTACTTATTTCGCTTCACATAATGATATATACCACTATACACCACCGATACTGTGTATTTCCAAACACCGAATCATATGGTATACTATCAGAAAATAATAAGTGATATAGAAATACTTTCATTTATGAAGATAGCTCAACGCAAAATGGTGGTGCACTGAAAGTGCATGTGAGTTATTTTTTATTTGTGTATAAAAATTTATATAATATTAAATTAAAAATAAAAATTAATTAATCCTAGATATATAGCTATATAAACTTATTTGTTTATTTAATTTAAAAAATAAATAAAATTAATAGATAAATAAAATAAAGCTCACTCATTAAACTAGTAATTAAAACATATTTATATAATACATATTTATATAAATATATTGATATAAAATTGAATTAAAACAAATAAAAAATCGATCGCTATGGTAGTTGGGGGGGGGGTCACCATGGCCTGCGCGTAGCTACATATAGCGAATGTGAATGCAGTCTTATCTCCGCTTTTGGATTACAGATCCGTGTTTTACGTGCTTCCGAATTTGGCAAGGGAGGGAACTCCAGGATGTAGGCAATTTTAGCACAGGTGCGCCACTCGAGCCACACCCTGGAATCCCTTCCCCTGCCTAAATCTGTGCTCTCCTCCGCTTCAGCGGAGGAGATCACAGAACAGAGCTATAGCATTGTTTGGTTGTTTCCTTTACTATCAGTGTGTTACCGTTTCTTTTTTTTTTGTCTGTGACACTTTTTGCAAGGTGACCCCCCAAGTACCATAGCGCCAAAAATCGTAATAATTTATTAAATTCAAAATTAATGACAGGGTTAAACAAAGTCTTATTTAATGCTCCTCTTCTTCACTGAAGAGCCACGGGAGGAGCACAAAAAAAAGGTTCGTCTGAAGGACGTAACGAACCTTTCTGTTTGTTCTATAATCTTCTCTTCTCTCCTCTATTTTCTTCTCCTCTCTCTCTTTTTATTTTATTTTCCTTTGTTTCCTTCATAATCTTAGTTGTTTTTATTTAAACACCGGTTCTGCCCGTTAGTAAAACTGTCTGTCGAACTAGGCACAATTAGACACGAAAATTCATGAAGAACTATTTAAAACTCTGAGTAAAGTGACGTTTATGCTGCCAGTCAAGCAAACATCGCAAAGCCTTAGATGGAATATCAGCGATTAACAAGGGAGAGGAGCTGCAGATGTTGCGTTCGATTACGCAGCGGGGCTGATGTAACGGTCTGAAGCATCCTGCCTGGTAAACAGGTGGTGTGGATTCGAGTTTCGCTTGGCACCAGAGTTTTGATCGCAAAAAACATCGTTATAACACCTTAGAAGCCCAGCTACACCCCTGAGACTTAAAATAAGGCGAATGAGAAGATGTTCGTATTTTCTTCTTTAAAAAGGGTTCATTTGGCGAGGGGGGCAACGAGGTGGATCAGTCAATCCTTATCAAGCAGATTTTCGAATATTCAAATTCTAGTATTGAAAAAATCGTATTTTTCGAACACATTCAAATTCGAAGTATCGAATACTGGAAGCCATTCGAATATTCGAAAAAGTTTCGAGAGCAAAACTATAGCATGTACCCATCTCTGAATGCTGCCCACCTCCGCGGCATGGAGCAAGAGTTAAAGTCACAAACTTTACTCTAGCTAGAAGTATTAAATTTTATAACATATTAAATAGTGTATGCAGTGCTCGAGACACTCTGCATTACTAAAATCAAATCACTGCAGCGAAACACCGAAACATTACTCTCCAGTTGTCTAGGTGTGTATTCAACGTCGTGCGGGTTTCCACTGCATTTTGCTGCTATTCTGCTGCTATCCTTGTTTTATTCGGTTGAATACAGTGGTGGTCTTACAACGACCCTCCCAGGATAGGATTCGGAGGCTGGTCGTTTCTACCTTCGTTGTTTTATCCACTCTTGCGTACCCAACAGCAGTCTGACGGGTCCTTGGAGGTCTTCGCATCGATTAGAGGGATTTCAACTAGAGCAGATGTCAGAACAGTTCCTACCCTCTCACGAAGCCGACGTCGTTAACTGCGAAGGCCAAGGGAGATTCTTTTCACGAATCGACTATGAGTTCGTAGCATCGATTAGTGGATATTTATCAGACACGCATGGAACGTACGCATCTCTTTCGCTTTGGTACTCGATGAGCACGTAGATGATGCCGCCGACACATCCGAAGAAGAGCAGCCACGTCAGGGCTATCAAGAACTTGAACGTTCCCTGGAAAGAAGTAGTTTCAAGACAGAAACCGTTCATTAGTGGCTGTGCTAGAGCAGAAGATCTGAAGAGCCACGTAGGGTGGAAACCTATTTTCCATTATGAGCCACACTCCTCAGATGATCTGTTTTTAGGTTAGCTACAGGCGTTGTGGTTAACATGGAAGGCGATGTAGCACGGACTTTTGTTATCATAAAAGAGTTGAGGATAGATGTACTACATGAATTAAATATGGTACCACAGTATTTAGTCCTAAATGCAAGCGTGAAATCTCTAGATTGGAATCTGTACAAATAGCTTTACAAGAAAGCTCTGGATAAGAGTACATGGGTGTAATTATGCTAACATTCCATCGGCTCTTGAGAGAAGCAAACTCTTCAGTTTACGCACCTTTGCTTTTCGTAGGAAACGATATGATCTAATCACCATATATAAGCTGATCAATGGCATGTTGGATCTTCCTCTTCAGGAATTTCATTCACTATCTTGCTCTAATACTAGAGGTGGTCAGATGAAGATCCAGATTCCAAAAGCTAGAAGTAATATAAGGTCTACGTTTTTCACAGACCGAGCTGGAACCGAATTTCAAAAGTTTTCGAAGATAAACATTTTACCAAAATCGCTAAGGCAATACAAAAGACTTATTGACAGGTATCTCCAGGATGTTCCTTAATAGTTTGCTTCTAACTGTTGCCGCTGTCTGTCGCTTACACCTAGCAGTATATTTTTACTCGCTCTGTTCTGGTTCTTAATGTGCATGTCCTGTCTGTTCTATTTTTTTCGTGGATATCCACGTATAAATAAATAAATAAATAAATAAATTACCAGGTTAGGAGGAGGTCTCGCTGTAATGGGGAGTGTTACTCTTGATGCCTCTTTGCTGGGTTTATCTTGAGATTTACCTGCAATAGAGAATAGTGACTTCGGTCGACTAAACATGTAATTATATGAAACAACAATAGAAAACGGAGCTTTCAGAATTTTTCAAGAATTTTCTAACAAGGAGAGCTTCTAAACTGGCGGTGAGCTTTTGCGATGCAATTTTTACAGAATGTAGGATCCCGCGTGGGGAGTCCAAAACCATAGTAACTTTTTTCGAAATGCCCCTCTGTGGCTGAAAAAAGAGTGTGGACGCGAAGTTTATGAGGCTCTGCTGCCGAACAGCCCAATTTGGTGGTTAGGTGGTAGTGTTGTAGCCTCACAGGAGTACCGTTGTGAGGTCGATTCCTGCTTATACAATTGCTTTTGCATTTTGCGTTTTTTTATCGTTAGAGAAACCCATTATCCCCATTTCCAACACATTTTTGAACAAAAACACGGCAACAAATGTCGTTTACGTTCATCGAGCTCTTTGAAAGTGGAAAGGTGAGAATTTTTGATTTTCAGCTTAGGCAAGTCAAAAACTGATGCCAGATTCGTGACCAGCACCCCGAATAGCCCCGAAGCACAAAGTTTGGGCGAAATTGATGCATCCGATCTCATCGCCCTCACTCGAGCTTGGGCCTAGAGCGAGTTTTGCACCTCGGTCTTCACGGCCAAACAGGGCGGTCAATGAGGTGCGGAACCGTTCGAGGTTGAAAACGTTAAATGGTGGAGAGATACACAGAGAGTAAAATATCGGTGCTGTTACGTCCTTTTTTTGGAACGGTGGTATAGAAAAGCGTAGATGTTCAGTTGGTAACAGGGGTGTGCGTAATTACGATTTACGATTTACGATTTTACGATTTACGGCGATTTTTGACAATTTTTTTACGATTTACGATTTACGACATTTTGGGTCGTAAATCGTAAATTTTCGTAAATATGATCTTTGATCCACAAATATGGCTTCTAGGGACGTGATGCAGGCCGGGTTATAGAGATGTACCCAGATTAGGAGTCTCATCTCATAAGCTCCTTCCTGAGTTATAAAGATATGCCAGATTAGGAGTCCTCTCAATGCCTCTTGCCCACTTCCTTTTGGCGATGTGTTCCGATGTTCTGATGTGGTACCATATCAAGAAGCACCGCCATTGTAGAGGCTTCCCGAGTTCAACTTATAGAATAGTTTAACTAACTTATTCATTTTTCTATTATTGTCGCCCTATGCGCTCAACAGCACGGGAGGAACTAAGTAAGTAAGTATTATTGTGAAGCCGTTTGGTATCAGACGTGTTATGAAGAGGAATGAACAATACAACTTTAAGTAAAAGCTCGTGTCCAGGAGTCTGGGTTCCTATCTTTTCGACCAAAGTGCTAGCTAGCAAATGAATATTCAATAAAAAATATACTAAACATATATATATACAAAAAATTGCAACAAAAACAAACTTGCAACTTATTCAAGGAAAGCTCGAAATGTTTTGGAAGCTTTGCTGCCCCTTTTTATCGGTATGACTGATAGTACAGTTGTGAGGATGACTTTTCCTATTTGTTTTTCCTACTATACTTTCATATTTTAGCAGAATACGAGCTGACACAGACTACGCTAAGAAAACGAAACATGTTACCCTACCGTGAGCTGTGCATTAAAGAAATCTATGCTTAAGAGGGAGTGCTGCTCTCCACCTATATTTCGAGAGAGTAATAAAAGGTCCTCAACTTACTCGGCTTTAGAGTTGTCGATACGCTCCTGAAAAACTATTTAGTTGGCATCGATTTCTAAGCCCTCGGAAAAGAAAATGAGCCGAATTTGATAATTATTTGAATATTGGTTAAATGTCGGCGTTAACCAGCTCGAGGAATTATCCTAGCCGAGGGGTGCCATCAGGTGACCATGTATGTAGTAATATTTCCGGCCATATGAACGCATGAATACAATAGCCACCTTCAACGATGGTCTTGTGAACGACAGAAAAAGTCTGGACACTCGTTTCAGCAGTCTTAAAACATCTTCGCACCCGTCGACTAAAATTGGTATTACTGCTCTCTTTGCGATGCGCCTTCTTTCGCTGGGATATTGTGGAAGGTGCTGAAATTTACACTTTTCATCACAGTAGGACATGTAGATAATTGGTAGAAGACAAGCAGAGAATGAAGTAGTGAAGTAGCATCAACCCCGGGTTGATGGAACGCTTAATAATCCAGGTTGGAGCCGGAACGCAACTTGATTCGTAAAACTACGTCAAGACCGGATCCTCGTGCTTCCGCGCTATTGAACGGGTTACAAATGAACAGGAAATTTCGAGGATTGTGGCGCTATATGGTGGGGATCGACCTGAATTCAAGGGAAATATAAGAAGACAAAATAGGTACGCACCTATGTCAGACGTTATAGAGTGCGGTACACAGCGGAGGGGCCCAGCACTGCAGCGTGCTATAAAACATCGACTGGGTTGTGACACAACATTCCATTTGTGGCAGCTGCACGGTCCCTCCCCTGTAGAGTCAGTAGGTGGCGACATTTTTGATTCGTGCATACAAGGACTTGGAGTTGCTGTCCTCGTCAACACGCACTTGGCCATGAACATCGATCGTACGAGTCTCTGACAAGCCGAATCGGACGTCTGCGACTGAAGCGATGTGGCTCCGTGCCAGCTTTGACTGTATTCGTCGCGTATGCCCCAACATCCGACTACGACGACGAAGAGGTCGAAGCCTTCTACGTGGAGCTGGAGAAGTTCTATAAGGAAAATCACACCTTCTAGAAGGTGATCGTCGGCGACTTCAACGATAAGATCGGACCGCGAAGGTCGCCGGAAGAACTTCACATCGGAACCCACGGTTTGGAGTGGAACGAGCAAGGTGAAAGGCTGTCTGAGTTTATCATGTCGACCAAGACCATCCATGGAAACTCGCAGTTCCAGAAGCCTCCCTCCCTACGATGGACCTGGGAATCTCCCGGTGGCCAGTTCCACAACGAGATCGACCACATCATCTTCAACCGCAAATATTGCCTGACCGACGTCTCCGTTGTCCCCAAGTTCTACACGGGATCGGACCACTGCCTCCTTCGCACGAGGTTTCGCTTTTTGCGTCAAGGAGAGAAGACCGCGAATTTCAAGAAGAGGAATCCCAGAACGACCATCAACTGGGACCTCCGCACCTCTCTTGTTGGCCTTTGGGAAGATGCCGTCATGGACAAGGTCGATGAGGAATACGACCGCTTCGTGCTCCACGATAGTACTAAGGGAGCCGAGAGCTTGAAGACCACCAAGAGACGCCTGTCTCCTGAAACTCTCAAGCTTATACGCCAGGTGGAGCAGCACGAGAGTCAGGCAACTACCAGCTGACGTCCGAGCTTGCGAAGCTATGCAGAGCGGCGATAAAGGAAGATCTCAAGGAGAGAAGGGCGGAATTGTTGGCTGAAGCAGCAGGGGCAGCGTTGAGCATCCGCAATGCCCGCCGAAACTTCGCCAACTTCAAGACGAAGATTACCGCTCTCCGACGTCCTGACGGAACCGTCACCTCTTCCAGAAGGACCATGGAGAAGGTCATCCACGACTTCTACTCCGATCTCTTCGATAGCCACGTCCACCTGCCCCCATTCCGCAGGATGGATACGTCGTTGCCTCTGTTCTCCCTTCCGAGATCCGACACGCCATCTCGTCGGTGAAGAAACGTACAGCACCCGGTCCTGACAGGATCAGAGCTGAACACCTGAAGAACCTCCCGCCAGCGCTCATCAACACCTTGGCGCGGCTCTTCACACGCTACCTGTCCGAATGCAAGGTTCCATCTCAGTGGAAGACCAGCAAGACCGTTTTGCTGTACAAGAAGGGAGACGTGCACGACATTGGCAACTATCGCCCGATCTGCCTGTTGTCCGTAGTCTACAAGCTGTTCACTCGAGTCATCCTGAATAGGATCAGTAGAACGCTGGACGAAGGACAGCCATGCGAACAAGCAGGATTTCGGAGAGGATTCAGCACGATCGACCACATACACACCATTACGAAGCTCATCGAAGTGTCGCGAGAGTATAAGCTGCCGCTGTGCCTTAAGGCCCTCCCAGACTTCTGCGGCGTTGCCGCTGCCCTATCCTTCATCATAGGGTAGGGACGCAGAGCTCGCCGCCAGCGGCGTCCCTGCCCTATTTTTAACCATAGCGGCGAGCGGCGTTGCCGCAGAACTCTGTGGGGGCCTTTACGTTCATCAACCTGAAGAAGGCATTCGACTCCGTCGAGACTGAAGCGGTCCTCGAAGCCCTGCTCATTCAGGGCGTTCCTACTCAGTACATCAGAGTCCTTCGAGAGCTGTACAGTGGATTCACAACCAAGATCTCACCATTCTACAGCGACGTCGTCATCGACGTAAAGAAAGGGATTGTGCAGGGGATACCATATCCCGAAGCTCTTTAGCGCCACCCTCGAAAACGTCATGCGCGAACTAGAATGGGAAGAAATGGGAGTGAAGGTCGACGGCCAGCAGCTGCACGTCTTCGTTTCGCTGACGACATCGTGCTCATAACACCGAGCATCAGCCAGGTGGAGCGAGTGCTGGCCAACTCCGATCGTGTATGTGGGAACGTTGGACTGCAGCTGAATCTACGAAGACGATGTTCATGGGGAACGGACAAGTTTCTGATGCCCCATTCTCGCTCAACGGAACGAACATCTCCTAATGCTCCAGCTACGTGTATCTGGGTCGCGAATCAATATGGCCAACGACCTAGCGCCGGAGCTGAGCAGGAGGAAACGAGCGGTTTGGGGAGCTTTCAAGAGCGTCGAAGAAGTCGCAAAGAAGACGAAGAACGTCCGACTCCGTGCTCACCTATTCGACTCTTCTTCCTGCCCTAACATAGGCTTCAGAGACCTGGGCTATACGAAAGCAGGATGAATACGCGATCAGCGTCGCGCAGCGTGGAATCGAGAGGACGATGACTATGAACGCGGGGCGCGATGGCCTCAGTTTTCTGTCACCCGTTGCAGAGGACGATCGTACCCTTCCCTTCCGCAACATCTGTTTCTACCATCCGCTGAACGACTCAGGATTCTTTTAAGCGAGCCGACTTCTAGCCCTACTGACATCAACGTCAAGTTCGAGGACGCGCAGTATGGAACCGAAAGGGAAAGGGATCGTCTTCGGTATGGACACCGGGATGACGTAGCCGCAGACCCATGGCGAGGAGCACCGCCTCGTGGGCACACGCCCTAGGCAGGACCTCGTCCTTGCCTTGACGGTTGTTGCGAAGGTTCATCTAGTGACTTCGGTTGGGTTGCTTGACTTATATATTATGTATCGTTCGGTAGTAGCGTGTACTTATAAGCAGTAAATCTATATCGTTTATTCATGTATGCGAAAGGTTCTGGAAGAACGGCTAAACCGAATATCTTTATTCGCAATACTACAGATGAACAGAAGGAATGGCGCAGAGGCGTGCGCGAAAGAGGCGTAGGGATGTAGAGACACCAGGAAGATGGGCACAAAACTGGCCTCGAGCTTGAGCCACCCCTTCACCGATGCCGGTGTGAGCCAACCCGGGGCACGACAAATGCCCATCGGTTCTGCTGCGCCGCAAGCACGCGTCATCCAGTCCGGATGCACCAGCTACCTCTTTCCGGTATAACGGCCTAACTTCTATGCAAGTTCAGGAGCCGGATTCATTAACGACTTACGGCAATTTAACATAGGAAATACAGCCAAAATCCTTGATAGTGCGGCTTATCAAGCGACGTGGTGGAACATTTCGGCGCGTATAAGGGATTTCGGCTCTATTTTCTCTGTTCAGTTGTTGTAAGTCGTTGATGAATTCAGCCCATGGTTGAAATGTTTCTCCGTATCGCTTGATAAGCCGTGCTATCAGGGATTTCGGCTGTACTTACTCTGTCAAATGGCTGTAGGTCGTTGTTGAATCCGGTCTCAAAGCGGTGGGTGTGTGTGTGTGTGGGGGGGGGGGGGGGGGGTGTGAGGATCTGCGCCGTGTCTCTTCTACACCCAGCAAACTTATTCTAATTGAAGCAGGTTTACATGACCTTTAACGGCTACAATGTATGTGTTTTCAAGCCTAGCGTGGCGCAATGCGTGTTCGTGTTAGGGGAGTTGTGAGTACGATTTTTCTTCACTATTTTTGTTACTGTAGTTTCAAATTCCAACGGAATTTTAGAACTGGCGTGGATTGAAGGAAAGGAAAGCACAGAATTTTGTACTAACGTGAGCTGTACACTGAGGAAGTCCACACCTAAGACGGAGTGCCTCTCCACTCCTAACCCACCTACTGCCCTTAGCGTCTTCAATTTAAAGAGTTTTGAAAAAAAAATTCCAGGATTTAAGGAGGAAAATGGGAGTGGTTCCCACTTCCTATATGTACACCGTGCCTAATATGTGTCCTTTTCAACAAGTGGTTGGAACAAAAGGTATGTTAGAAAAGTAGAGCCGTTGCAAAGGCTGCTCACTTCAGTTTCTCTTGTGACACGCCTCCTACAACTGAAGCTTGTTGACCTGGTAACGGTGGTAGATTAAAGAATGGTGCTTCGCGTGAGTCACCCATCTTGAAGTCTCGATCAGAGCGCCCTTTCGATTCTTGGTTCCTAAAGATGCAGATGTAATACTAGATAAGCTGGAACGCAGCTAGAACAACCTTCTCCCACAAGGGTAGATCCAGCAATTGCTGCAGGGGTCCATCCGAGTAGGAGGGGCACTTCACCAGGTCTTCTTGTTAACGACGGTTAAATTAATGAAAGTCAGCTAATTCACATAGTCAATATTCTGAACTATTCTACGAGAGGACATATCTCCGAAATTTCCTAGTTGGAGAGGCCGTCCTATATGTGTTTGATCCGCTTCCCTAGCCCGCCAACTAGGATATATCCCAGTTGCTCACTCTGGGTCACCCTCCCTCGTTTGAAATTAGCCGGACACCTTCAAACTATAAATCTCTCGAGTAAGGGGATAAAATGGAGTAAACTACCACCTGCACACTGCGAACTGGGATTGCACCCAGCACCCAGATATGTCTGTCTTAGTTCGTAACTCACAAGGATTCCTCTTAAGAGTGGGCTAAAAGACGACAAAAGTGAAAATGAAGCCTACTATGGTCGGGTCATGTTACTTGCTAGCTGAAATGTATCGTTCTTATACCTGCTGATTATGGCAGTGTCTGAGAACCATGGGCAAGTGTAAACAGCAACCTTACCACTTCTATGGAATCATGTTGCATATAAAAGAATTGGTTTCTGTCCATCCGTACGAGGCGCATCTATTACGCCGTGACACGAGCGGCTAGGCTCAGAATACGTGTCACAAACGTCGCGCATCGGGTGTTGGGATGCAGTACACGTGTGATGGACGTCGTGCCAATGCCGTGTCACATATCGAGATTCAGAAGGCCTGTCGTAGATGTCGATCAACAGGTATCGACATGTTTGGCCGCTGTATTATAGATGGGAATTTAAGGCGACGAACTTATTCATCTGACCATAAGTCTGAGGTCGATGTGGAGCCATTAGACGGATGGCCTGTTAGAAACTACCCCCGGCATTTAGTTGTTCTTAGGACTGTCGGAATCAGCACTAAAGGGAGGTCACTTTTAGTGAGGAAGACAACGTTCTGGGAAGAGCTCGACAACAAAAATCGAAAATTCATTGGCCAAAGTAATGAAGAACTCGTAGAAGAGATGTGTTAAGGAGAATCAGTTCGGAGTTGGTAGCTGCGCAAGGGCGTCGAGATCCGGAAGTTCGTATTTGAACAGCTTGTAGTCGTAGTAGAACAGTCGAACGATCATCTCCATGAGATAGGGGCTGGTCCGGATTCGTTGTTCGAGATAAGTCCGAGCTGCTGACGTCACTGTGCTGTGAGCTGTACGTCCCGAACGAAGCGATTCCGATATGTATTTCAGCGCCGCCTCGGACACCTAAAGGACGCAGTCAGGCCAAAAAAAAACTATACGTTTTGACATATGTAGAAGCACTTGGACCAGAAGCCAACAAAGAAGAGGGTTGTTTGGAACCATTGCGAACCATTGCTCCGACCCAGTAAAGTAGAAGCTCATGAATAATATGACGTGCATGAGCTCGTAGGTGAGCCCTAATATTTGCACAGCCCTTTACATCAGTATACTAGGAGGACCTACGTTTCGAGCTCGAAGCACTAGCGTGAGATCTTCCATAAGCGTCTCGCTGGGATCGCTTGAGTATCGAATGAGCTGATACTTCTCGTAGTACAGGTCCATTTGACATCGCCTGAGATAAATGTTAGTCCTCTTAGGGAATTTATTGGTATCTTGTTTAGCTGCGGACCACGACCAATAACTGTTTCGATTCAGAAATAGGTTTCATCGTCTACGCCCTCTCCGGATTCGTCAGATACTCCTTCAAGCACAGCAGCAGCGTTCGTCAGAAGGATATTTGTCTTGAGGGAAAGGCAGCGTTAGAGATGAAGATTAAAAAGGATAACTAGCCTTGCGGTGGTTCGTCAAACTGGATCATCAACCACCCGTATCTGGGCAAAACCTGGCCTCCGTCTAGAGAAGCCTCACATTTTTCCATGCTGTGACCAACCAGACTAGATCGCCAGTATGACAGTGCCTTCTAGGTAAGCACTCCCCTAAGCCTATTTTTTATTGTGATCTTTTCTTCATTCTTCCTCTCCATTGTCCTATTTTAGACAGCTCGAAACATTCGATAATTTACCAATTTTGCGGGAAGACGTGTATGTCCTCGCCTCTTGGCCACCTCTTCCGGAGGCCATGCTTATCAGCAAACGCGTATGCTCCAGCTCTGGAAATCGGACTTTTTGTTGAAGCAAGATGCCCTAGGGAGTCACCTACCGTTTGTATTCCTCCTCGAGAAAGCACGTCATGTTACTGCCGCAACCGAAACACGAATCGCGGACCCTGAATTAGATTCTAGTTACTGGAAGGAAAGAAATGCTCCTGTTTTTCCTTTGTTAGATCATCTCAAACATAAATTGCACCCTTTCGCAATCTGTATCTTATTTTTAGCTTCTTCTACATAGAACAACAACAAGAAAATTCCCCATCGTCGTTCATGAGCTTGAGCCGGAAATTAGATGGTTCGGATTAACCGACTGACAAACCGCATGCATCTGTCGATGAATCCTGACAGGAAACGATCGACTGGCTCGCGTGTGACAATTGTGAACTGCCACTGTTCCAGTTCCTTATTGCTCATACTCAGAATGCGCTGCATATCTGCCACTCCGTTGAACTCATTCCTTCCCTCGCACATCCTAGAAATTCAGCTGATTACGAGAGTCCACGGATGGACGGTATCTTAGTATTTGTCCACTTATTCAGACCACAGTTTAGCGTAAGCAAATTAAACAAACGAAATGGAAAAGCTCTAGAATTACTGCAAGATTAGTAATTGAAAGCATCAGCAGAGTAAACCTGTGCACTGTCATGAAACGGCGTATGACATAGTAGAGCACTTCACAACCTTCAGCCTCAGAGGCATCTTCCACAGGTTTGAACACAGAGTTTACCTAGATCGTCGTGCTTTTCAAGTAAGAGATTGAATTGTGTGAGTGCTCCATAAGTTCGAAAGTCTGACCTGATCCGCGATTTAGCAACCGAGGCCCTTAGTTTGAGCTCACCTCTTTCTGACCTAGTCAGTATTCCAGTGAAAAAATCCATTGGATTTATTTGCAGTTTTCAGCGAGAGTACGTGATTCTAATATTGGCAGTTTTTCTTCTATGCTTCAGCGAGCGAAAAAGGGCCAAAATCTGAGTTCGCTGGGGATCTCCTGGAATAGTACTGTTGTCCACTGAAAACATTTCCCATGAGCTTCTTTGTGAAACCATTTTGAATACTTTGCAGAAGATCAATATCCTTTTTCACTGTTGTCTCAGCTTCCATAATAGTACAGTAGGTCTTGATATAAGGAGTGCGAGCTATACACCGAGTCTAGTTGTACCGAGAGATTTGAAAGGGTGGGATTACCTTAGCTGTTTGTACTTCAAACGCAAGGAAGCCCTGAACTTCGGCTTCTAAAAAGTTCTTACCTGCGAAATGTTTTACTGCCAGACGTAGTAATCTGGGCAGAGGACAATGAGAGTGAATATAATCGAGGAGGTATGATAGGCTATGCAGAGATCTCGACGTGATAGACGTTGTAACTGCTTTTAATTCTGGGGCTGACTTCATCAAAAATTAAACCCCTGGGTATGCGGGGTATAAGGGTTAAGGATAAGGCAAGAAATAAAGACTACATAATGCTTCATCGTGGGTATCCCTACCCCTTATATCCGCGTGTCAGTCGTTGGTGAATCCGGTTCCTGGAAGCAACAAAGCTATTCGTTGGAGCGCTAACCACAGGGAACCTCAAAAAATGCACAGTTGTTGAGAGGCAGTAGCCTCCAGTAGATGGAAATCATCGTAATAGAAATCTATGGTTTGGACCAATTTCCGAAGCATTTGCGCGGCTCAAGCAATAATTGTATTACATTGTCCCATAAGTCCCCGCCGTTTTTTCAACGATTCATTGCGAATTTCGCAGGCGGTCTCTTGCATAGTTTTAGATCCTATTTGCTCATTTGTCCTTTATTGATTTTTAGGCCATCAAATTGGGACATCCGGCTTTTCCGTCCGAATTTTTAACGACAGCTCGGTTCTGTGGTTGGTGTTGTATGTCGTTCGAAAGAGGATGTCATGTCTTAAAAGAATTCGTGTCACGTTTATTGGCTCATGCTGATTTCTGTCGAATACCAACAAAATTCAAAAAAAAAGAGAAAAAACATCTTTATCAACAACTCCTTCTCCTTGCTCAGCTGTTGGTATTCGACAGAAATCGGCGATCTGTAGTAGGCGTTCGTTTGAACATGTACGACTTCGACGGCGACCGGTGAAGTCGTACATGTTCAAACGAACGCCTACTACAGATCGCTGATTTCTGTCGAATACCACTCTACGTTCCCAGCCCCCATACCCGAAGCCGGCGAAGCCGGCAAGCCTGGCGTGGCCCGCACATCCAGCGTACGGCGCCGGCGAAGCCGGCGACGTACGCTGGCTGAGGAAGCATCCCCAGCTAGGTTTGAACTACGTTCCCAGCGTGGCCCCCTATACCCGAAGCCGACGAAGCCGGCAAGCCTGGCGTGGCCCGCACATCCAGCGTACGGCGCCGGCGAAGCCGGCGACTGACGCTGGTGAGCCAATAAACGCGACACAAATTCTTATTGAACAAGACATCCTCTTTCGAACGACATATAACACTAAGCAAAAAAGTCCAACCACAGAACCGAGCTGTTGTTAAAAATTCGTACACAAAAATCGGATGTCCCAATTTGATGACCTAAAAATCAATAAAGGACAAATGAGCAAATAGGATCAACACGCATTCTTGTAGTACAGAACATTGTCTTCCAACTGCTTTGAAAAACTGCGCAAAAAATTCCAAACCTAAGCGAAGGAAACAACTGCGCAGATGGCCACTTTTTCACTTTTTACTTTTCACCTAATACTTAGTCAACGGATTTCAGCTAGCGAAAGCGAAAGCGAAAGTGAAAGCGTAAATATTTAATTCCAGAGTTGATCTGCAACATGCCGGCAAGATGTCGAAGATAACTGAGGACTTAGAGAAGCCAATAGGCTATTAGTTTTGGAAAGGTGCTATTCAGAGGATGCATAATTTTTTTGTAGTACATGTTGAGTTGTAAAGAAAGTTTCCCACTTTTCACCTTTATTTAATATCCACATTCCGGCTCAGAAAACCTCTTTTTCTCACCAACGCAAAAGCATCCTGTTTGTTACATTTCTTACTATGTGTATTTAGAGGTACTTCCTTTCCTGATGCCAAAATAGGCATCACGTGGTTCAAGGGCACTACTTTCTTCAAGAAGCTATCCCGGTGCTGAAAAAAAGGAGGCACTTAAGACAACTAGTAAGCTTAAGCCCTGGTCTGTTTAAATTTTGCACGATTTTCTATTTTAATTTTAATTTTCCTCAAACAAAGCGAGGTTGGGCACAGGCATGAAGTGGAAAAACCTGAGTGGAAATGTGAAAGAAATTAAGGAGTCGTCCAGTCATAGATACTGGGATAATGACGTTCAGTCTACTAACGTATGCCATTTTCAAGCCAAGCATGACAGTTTTCAAATCAAATTGGACATTTTGCAAACAAGCTAGACATTTTCGTGCGGAATTGTACTTTATTCAGAGGAAGATTGACGCTTTTGAAATCAAACCGCACATCTTACAATTTGAAAATTGCGGCTTCCCAATTAAACCACACACATTCGAAGAAGTTTTAAAAAAATTTGTCCAAGGAAGAGTTGTTATGACCAGCACTGATAATATCAAGCTCATCTGACCAAAGAAGTAGACACACGCTTTGAAAGTTTAATTTTTAAAATTAAAAAATGTATTGTATCAATGCTTATTTTAAAGTGTAAGGAGACAGTGGCTTTTTAGTTTTACTATTAAAACATTTTACATCCTATATATAATATAATTGTGCGTCTTAAGGGGTTTCTGAGGCTAAATAAATAACTTTCCTCAACTATGTAATAAATAACTTCACCTATTCTGCTCCCTACGATCCTTAACACGCTATCAGCGTGTTCACTGACTGAAGTTTGCATGGTCGAAAAACGCTTTCGAGATTCAGCAATTAATGTCTGTGTACGGTTTAAAAGCTCGCGTTTATGCGGAAAACTCGTTGCTACTTTGGTTGGTTCAGTCTCGAGTTCATCGACGTGGTTTCAGGTTACCGCGTGTACACCTCTGACCTTTGGCGGTTACTCTGCTTACCTTATGTCTGGATATTCCCTCAGAATGCTGCGGCCTGCGTCCATAAAATCCTTTTCACGCATTAGAAAGCATAGAATGGCCGACATCACTGTGGACATGCTCTTTTGTATGAGGCAAGAGAGCAGTTTGTGATCCGGCGAGACCTGCACACGCTTTCATTAGTTTCCTAGATAAATAGGTGCAGAGGACAAAGAAATCTTTGCCGCGACACAAAAGGAGCAAAATACAACACGGTATGGTGGACAAAGGATGAAGGTCGGCACTAGCAATTCCCTTTGTGGGATGCGTCACACACATTCTACCTGTACAGTAGACATTGGATCCGACGCCGATTCGGATAATTCGGATCCGTCATTTCTTCCACACCCTGATTAAAAGGATTGTGCAGACAATGGGATTTTTGAAAAACCCGGATCTTAGGACGATTCAGGTGGGGGTGATTTTCTCTGCATCGGATTATTGGGCAGTTCATATAATTGATTTTGATCAGAAATCTGGTGTCCTTGCCGATTTGGAAATCCGATGTGAGACTCGAAGATAGATCAGTTATTTGGATCATCCGGAAATCCTTCTCGTTAAAGCTACTCCTATCTCAATCATCCAAGATCCAGGCTTTTGAAAATGCCGTTATTCGCATAATTCTTTTAAAAGCTTTAATAAAAATGTCTCAAAATGATCTTTTAACAGCGTTTGAAAAAAGTGAGGGTTTCGGTTATCCGAATCGGCGCCGGATACAACGTCTACTTTACAGCATGGCTGAGTCAATTTTGGCCTATACAATGGTTTGCAGTGGTTCGAAGTATTACAAAGGATAGCAATAACAGTATAATATTATAGTATTCCTTGTGAATTAATGACTATAACGCAGACTTAAACAACAAGCCGGTTCTCAACATGTTCAGTTCCTGCAGAACCCGCAAACCTGGAAGGTTCCACCTGACCGTAAAAGGGAAGGAAATTCTGAAAACTTACCACGTACAGGGGCAGAATCGTTGCGAACGGCTGGACGCAATCTCCACGCCCAGTCTCACACATCTCTGCAGCATTGATCCCAACAAAAAGGCGACTCGGCAGCAGCTAAAACCACATGAATCCGTTTCTAATGTTTGACTCTCAGAGAGGAATCCGCCTGTGCCGAAACATTTCCTAAAGGGCTACAAAACAGCTCACATCAGAGTTCTTTCGCTTGACCATTTTTAGATTGTCCAGCACTCCTTGGCCAGACTCGATCGCCCTCTGCTGATTGCGGTAGCTCTCAGCAACTTTAGCCTTCTGCTCTTCCGACAGCGGCTTAACAGATGAATCATGCTTCTCATGTTGTATTATTTAAAGCTGAATTATTCTAAGCTTCTACATCTCCATAACATCCTGCTGGAAGGATTCTATGCATATTGTTGCTGTTTTTACAAAGTTTTTGAAATCAAGGGCGGTCCGCGGCACCTCTTGTACATGTGTAAGTACTTTATATGGTTCAAAACAGTCCACAGTTACAATCGCAGTTGTTTGAATAGGGCTTTTTAAAATATGTTGCCGCTGTTTCAATGCCTATAATATTATGACCACTTAAGCTACCGAAAATGCGTCTTTTTTGGAAGAGTAATAAAGCAAAACTTATCAGGCATTTTAGGTGAAGAGGTTGCGCCATGCACTTGTTCAGTTTCTAGCGATCTTTCGTTTACTGGAAGAGTTATTCCCATAAACACTGAATTCTGCAGTTGAATAGTGTTACATTTTTGCGCCTCGATTTGAAAAGACTGTTCATTGCAAGCAGCCGCTTCGATTATCAAAGGCTATGTGTAAAACTTTAGACTGGTATTAGTGTTTACAGGTCGAACTAAGAATGAGTCTCCAAATGTTGCTGATAGTAAGAGGCAATAGAACAATCGTTCGACGTGCCGCATAGCAAATTCCGCACCTTGGCACTGGAAATTATAGTCGTTATCTAAACATTTGACCGAACAACGGTGCGATTCCTCACTTAGTACAAAACAAGACATTTCTGATGTGTGCCTGGCGAATAGGATCATACATGGCATAGTAGCACTTTTTTTCGTTTAGAATGGACACAGCAGACTGCAGATAAAGGACGACTGTAGCGAAAATGCAGGACTTTTCTGTTCTCGATTCTCTTGAAAACAGCACTGACCTCAAAACGAAAATCCCGAAGCGGACCACCGGGCCGAAGTAAACGGAAAGTGATCAGCGTTACGATCACGCCAGCAGCCAGTAGCAACAAGAAATGATGCTTGCTATAGTTGGAGAATCGTACCCTGGAATTAGCTTCCACTTTCTCCAGAGCTGCACTGCTTCTGCCATTCATTTTGCTCTTCTCGTGTCACCAAGACCACGTCTTGATTGCAAGAAATCGAAATGGAATATATACCACCACCTTAACGTCAGATTAGGCACCTCTCAAAGCAAACTGAACGCTTCTCAAATCAAAGCGGACACTCTTCTAGGCAAGCTTATGTTCTTGCAATTAAACTGAAATCTTCCAAATCAAACGAGTTCTTCCACATTAAAATATAACTCTCCAAAACGATCAGGATAAGTTGTTGCTCAAGGAGAATTAGCATTACTTTCTTTGAATTTTTTACATTTACCTGCACCAGTAAGTAAACACGTTTTAACTTTTATAACCGTGAAATCCGCTAGAGGTTTCTTTAACTTCGCTCTGTGATTGTGCCCCTTGCCATCAAATTCTCCAGGCTTAAAAGCGATCAAATCGTGGTTTTTCTGCTAGGCCACTGTGGCGTATCTCGAGAAGGAGACTTCCGAAAATACTAGACAGAGTGCCCTAGGCATGCGACTAAATGACGAGACCGATCTCCCAGATTTTATTGCCAACAGAAGATTGGGAAGAGCACAATAAACGAGTAAGTGATCATCCTTTTCTGACAAATCTAAAACCGATCCATCGGCTCGAGATTCAGAAGGAGTTACTTCTGGTCATTTTGGTCACGTAATGAAGCGACATTTAATTCGTAGACGTGTGTTTTCGAGGGTACATCTTGTCGACTGCGCTAGAACTGGTTTTTTGACGGACTCAAAAAAAGTTAAAAGTTCGCACTGGTTTCCCTTTTTTAAATATTTGCTGAGTTAGTTATGTTCAAAATGTATTTCTAGGTGCGCTCTTAAAATGCCGAATCAGAGAGGCTCCGTGAAGAGACATTTCTCAAGTTTCAAAAAAGAGTGGAGACAAAAGTAAAAAGTTTAAAATTAGCCGCAAATTTACTATCTATGGAAACTGAATGTAAACACTAAAATCTCCGGAACAATAATACCCGTCGTGGTATTGGTAAAGTAAAAAATACGTGAAACTGAAATTGAATCAATGAAGTTTGGCATTGAAGGGATAAAGGTCGGCGTTGGCCATCTCTTTGCAGGATGGGCCACGCACTCTACTTCTAGGGATATCGTGTAGACGGTTAAATTAATGTAAATTTGGCCTATACAAAGACTGGACGGCCAAGGTACACGTCAGTATTTATCCTTCTCAGACAAGGCTGGGAAAAGGCCATGAGTCGGAGGGACGGTGGCAGACGGCGTCTCTTCCGACTGCGCTACCATGCTCCCTTAACATTGTGACCAACTATGTACTGCGTCATTTAAATCAATAAAGTATCGCCCCAATCAAAAACGACTTTAAACAGCTTCATGCGAAATTGTCTAAACTACGCGACCTACCTCATCGTAACCGGATAGCAGAGTGACCACAAATGGCGATCGAGTATCGCATCTTCAATCTCGAAGGTCTCAACGTGCAGTAGTTCAATGGTTCAGATTGCTGCGGGATAACCGATGCCGGTTAAAAAACTAGGTAAGGGCTCGTTACCGCTCCTGAGCTAGCGATATGGTCCGAAGCTCCTAATGTAAGAGACAAAGCGTTGGAAAATGAATTAGCTGCTCGCTCTACATGATCACGGACTACACAGGGACCAAACGTCGAAGGAAGCCACTAACGATTTTGGTTCTCATCTTATTTGCGCATTAAGAGACGGTTTGCTAAAAACCTTCACCTCCTATGTCAAACTCTACCCGAAAAATGGTGCTCGAGCAAAGGATCAGACATGAGCTATGCTGATGCAAGGCAATTACGGCGTTTTTGCCACTCCGTCGCCTTCTCTATCCCGTTGAGTATCTACAGGTATCCCGCCCATGCCGGTAGAGCGAGATTGTTGCAGATAGTCAACGCAGTTTTCAGCCGGTCCTTCCCAATGAAGTGAAAGTCAACGCAGTTTTCAACCGATCCTTCCCCATGAGGTGAGTTCACGTTCTTGCACCGACACTAAAACCTCTCAAAGAATGTCCAGGGGACGTTGGAAAATTGCTGAGAGGGAAGCTCTGAGTAGTGAGTACTACTTCTAGCTACGCACCTCTGCTGACTGAACCCGATCACAACGATGACTGCCACCCTGTTGAGCCAGAATGGGACAATCAGGAATCAACAGTCAGGTATGCTCAGAGACTTTAAGTGAATTGAGTTACAGGTTTTTAGCTGAATCCATCACTGAAACGAAAAGCAATATAATCGCTTAAAGAAGTGGAGGATAAAGAGTAGAGGTCGGGTTGCACTTTATTGTATGTGTTTGGAAGAGTTATTCGAAATTAATGATTTCCTTTCACTGTTCTTCATTTGGCTCTTCTTCCATGCTCCTTTTTCAATAAGAGGTTATTCTTACATTAAATTTCATCCCCAGTACCACATGCAGAAATATCAGCCTTTCTGTCCAAGTTGTTTAACATATGCTCACGAACGCAAACGGAACAGTCTTGACTACTACAGTGGTGGTTCGAACTTTCTTATTTATTTATTTATCACTTCAAATTATGTACAGAATGCGAAAACATTATCGATACCAACACATCGATTCCGAGATATCATTTTATTTTTATAGACCTTGAGAAAGTGGAAAACCGATACGGTAACCGAGTAAAGTATCAACGTCTTGGACTTGGCTAAACTCTAACTACATAGTACGACGAATTGGAGTATTATTTCTTTTATACCCCCATCTCTCTGCGCACCGACGGCTTCTTGACGGCTTCGCCGTGGTAATAGTTCTCACCATCAATTGTAGCTGCCACCTATGTCATGGTTTCCTCAGGAAGAACATCTTAACTACATCGATTGGGGCAAGTTAGAAAAAAATCGAAAAAAGGACGACAACCACAAAAAGCGACTATTTGACCAATAACGATTGATTGCGATCGATACTTCAAAACGAACGATCGATGACGATTGCCTCCCTGCTGTGAACGCCTACCGTCGATGATCATCTAAGTGCCCGTGCACGGTTGCCGACGTGTTCAGCACGTCTACGGCATCGCCAGGCACGATGTCGATGTTCAACAATCGTTTCCAATACGCAGTGCCCACTCCAGTTCTGACGGAACCACGCACGCATACAGCACACACACGCTTGCTCCTTTATATATAGTAGGACTCAGTCACAGCAAATTTACAGTGTGGAAACATAATATTGGAGAACAATTTAGAGCACAAGAATAGCCACAGATGACAAAACAGATAGCAGTATAAAGGTTCTTCATGTGTATATAAATTTTTAAAAAGCAGAAGCAATGGCGATAGAAAAAGCAATCTACTACTACTTATGTACTGCTCGAACTAAAAAGCACAATCACTGTCAATCATTGCAAAGTCCTTTCATTTATTTCAAAGATTTATAGCTTTACAACTGCAATGTCAAGTCAATTGAGATAAATTCCATTTTGTTCACTACACTTCTCCAAAGACTGGGTACTCTTCTAATTCGTCTCGCTTAAAGGACTGCAGTTTTGGAGTCGTACCATTGCTGAATCCAAGTTTTGAGGTCTTCATCCGTTCCGAAATATTTCTCTCCGATTTCTTGCTTAAGAGCATGGAAGACATGGTAGTCTGTAGGGAAGAGGTCAGCGCTATACGGTGGGTGTGACATTACCTCCCAGCCCAGCTCCTTTATTGTTTCTCTTGTGAGTATTGCAACATGTGGTTTTGCACTGAGTGTCTGACAGGGTATGTGGAATCCAAGCTCCGAATTTCCATGCAAAGCCAAGACCCTTCAGATGGGTTCCCACTATCCTATGAGACACTTCGAGCTTCTCTGTTGATTGACGTGTCGTCTGCATGCTATCGGTACGAAGAAGATGGAGTAGTTCAGTGTCGTCCAATTCAGTTGGCCTTCCTGACCTTGCCTTGTCTTCGAGTGAATAATCTCCCTTTAAAAACTTTCCGAACCACTCATAACAATCGCGATGAGTATAGATCCCAAGCCATGTATATGGTTAATTTGGTCGGCTGCCTGACGTGCTGTAGATCCTTTAATGAATTCATGAAGAATGCCGTGCTGAAAATGGCCATGAGGTAGATCTGGCATTGAGTCCGGAAGATTGGATGGATAACGAAGTACAAGAAGGGTCTTTATCTGTGTCCGCGGGCGAACGATAAGCAAGTGTGATAGGATTATCAAATCAGCAATCAATACTGGCTAGTATGTTTACAAGGAGAATAGGTAAGGCAGAAACTATTCGATGTGTGAAAAGACTTTTTTCAACCTAATTCTAAAGCAACAGCGGCGCTGTCTTCTCATATGGATCAAAGGGGCCTTTACAACAAATCTAAAAGTATTGTTCTACGCAGGCCAAAAGGAACTTTTACGTTTACTACAAATGTGCACCCATCCGTAGAGAGTGCCAGGACAACATATACGGGTGGATTTTTTTCAAAATACAAGTCCACTTGAATCAAAGAGTTATTTTGCGTTCTATAAAAAATTCTTTTTTTTTAGCTCAGATATGTTTACTTGAATAGCATGCGATTTGAAAAGAAATTATTCTGTATATTTCCAAAGGTCTGAAGTGAAACTGGTACGTAGTATATGTAAGGTGCCTCAATGCTTTTATATTTTTAGAACCATATTCTCTAGCGTCACGAAGTTTCATTGGCTGCAGTTACTGGCAGCTGCCACGGTCGTAATCTCGCTTGCCTTCTTTTTGCTAGTATTCACTCAGAGCGAACCGCTGCGGAACGTTCGCTCTAAGGTCAGTTTATTTCCATAGAATTCTTGGCTGATATGTATGATACCGCTGGTTGCCGTCGACTCTCTTTCGCGATTATCCTAAATTTCAATTTTGTAGCGTAGTTTGTCTGCTTGTCTTTCTATTGAATTAGTGCAAGGCGTTTCTCCAGCGTTTATCGCGTGGTCATTGTGTAGATTAAACACCTATCCTTGCGTGATTGATATTTGTGCTGATTTTTGTCAGCATCATTGACAATCCTCTTCTTCAGTTCAGTAGCAGAATGACTACATGGTTTCCTTTACTCCCCACCCTCAAACACGATCAATAGCAGGGGATAATCAATCCTATCCATAGGTACTGAGTGCCTGATGGATTTTCTCAATTGCTGAAAAGCCTTTCCATCGGAAAGGAGGACTACACCTTCTTCCACGGTCACAGCTGTCAGCTGTGAATGCAGAAATCTCCGTTTACGCAGCAGTTGTAAGGTGTTGCCTAAACACAGAAACAAAAGAACAGCGAGCAAAAATGGATTATATCGATCGATTTTGGTCGTCGGATCGATGTTTTCCACTGGTATCCATCCAGCCATCGATCACCATATTCCTCAGAAAATCATGTAAAACAAAGCATGTGCCTATTGCAGAGCACGATCTAAGCAATGCTTGCACCCAGTCCACAATCAAGGCAATTTTTATAGCAAGGATACTTGCTGATTCATAAGAGTTCGTACTTTCTAAATAAGAAATCTACCTGTTTAAGCCAGTGTCTGAAGAGAAGATCGCTATCGCAGAAGAGGACTACCAAGAGAGTTTGATCGAGAGCTCGAACGAAACCGGCCAGGGGGTGTCGGACGCCCCTAAACCCTCGAGCGATCCGCCACTGCAGCATTTTCACTTCGAGGTCAGTCTCCTCTCGACTACTGAGGCCAGTTTTTATTAGAAGATGCACATGATACATAGACACAATTACGTTGAAGCAATGGTTCCACAGCTAAGCGAAGTCAGCCCATGAGCGGTCTCCTAAGTCTTCGTAACCGTGACGGTCGCTTTTAGAAAAGTTCACATTTCAAATTACACGACTATCCACATCGTTTTTTTTTTAGCTGTGGTACTCAAATCACCAGCATGGTTTTTTAAGAGTCTTTAATTAATTAATTAATCTATTTATTTATTGCCAATTCGAACTACACACTATAAGGGGAGAAAATCACAGAATGAGCTAATTAAATTGGCTATTGAAAAATAACATGAAATAAAAGGAGAGGGAAAAATTAAAGGAATGAAGTGACAAGAAAAAGAGGGCAGGATTCGTGAGCAATTGATGAAGGTGAGGAAACTGAGGACTTCACTGACGTACACATCCCGCATGTGGAAAATGGGCTTCTTGTACGTTGCTGAGACAGTTAATGCACCGTGCGCTGGAAGAATAGAATACGGCGAGGCGAAGCAAAGGGCTATGATACTACGACCATAGGTGCCGGAGTAGCTGTAACCAATGTGGGATGGACCTTATAAGGGTGGACAAGTGGAAGTTGGTATTAATTTGAGGCATCGAATGAGGCCGACAACGGACAAATCGCCGAAATGTTCTCAACTTTTCTTTGAGTGTCCAATGATCACAAAATATAGTGCACTTCAAGAAGACCAATTGTTAGATATTTTATAGACATATTTTAGCGGCTGTGCCGTAAGGAAATAGGAGTGCTGCAGACGTTCTGTTCAGAAACATTAAAAAGCGCGATTCAGTTGAAGTGGTCAACGCGCCTTGCACTGCCATAGACCGACCCGGCCTTCTGAACAATAGAATCAAGTCCAAGGTACTGTTAGAATGCCGCTATAAAAACAGAACTGTCAGAGCTTCTGCGATTCTAAAGCATAAAGTATAAAGCTCTGCGACAATCGGTATATGTTCGGGATGCTCCATTCATTCGACTTCGAAGGGATAGAATAGATAGAAGGAAGAACGGAAAGATAGACAGAAAGATAGAAAAGCGATAAAAAGGGAAAGTGCGTATCTGGCCTACGTTCTGCATTGCGATGACGAGCCGATGAACACGAAAAATAAAATTAAAAAATTAAATAAAATGCTCCTTCTCAGAGAAGCCCGGCGCCAAGTCACCGGCTCCGGAGGGATGAAAGGCCGGGTGGCCGATGAAAATCTCGAAGGGGACTTGTATGGTGTATCTTCTCGTTGAACCTCGGTGAGTCATCTGCAGCTTCCCATTCCGCATTCTCTAACCATATTCGTGGCCCTCTTCGGCAACCATATGTGCGGTTAGTTGTTTATCTGCAGCTGTGTCATCGGCTCTTCCTTCTGCTCAATTTACGAAGGAGGTCAATGAACTTTCCATGGGTTTCTTAAAGTGATTTGCTGAGGGTTGCAGGGTGCTCCTTGAGCAGCACCGTGATAGTTTTTAAAATTCCTGCGAGCATCTCGGGCGAAGCGAAAACCAAATGAGTACACTCATTCAGATCAGTTTCTTTAAGCCTCAATTGGCTGGTACCGAGGATGTAAGCTGTCACGACGATGTTTTGTTGCGATCAAAACTTCTAGCGCCAGGCGGGACTCGAACCCGCACCTCCCTCTAACCGGGCGGGAATGCTCTACGCTATTACACCACCGGCGCCGACTACACTCATTGTTCAATTCTTTACAGTTGAAAATATCCGTTACACTTACATGGCTTACAATACCGTTCGCGCCGCACGGTCAAAAGTCGGCGAAAAAACGCCAACATGGCGTCGCAAAGCGTCGCACGCTCATAACTCCTTCAGTTTTAGGTTTCTTGAATAAAGGTTGGTACCATTCGATTTGCCTCTTCGAGATCTACACAACCATGTGTAAAACTTTACCGGAACGCCCGTATTTTCGACGTGGGTGGTCCAAAATTGGCTGGACGGGCGTTCCGGTAAAGTTTTACACATGGTTGTGTAGATCTCGAAGAGGCGAATCGCATGGTACCAACCTTTGTTCAAGAAACCTAAAACTGAAGGAGTTATGAGCGTGCGACGCTTTGCGACGCTATGTTGGCGTTTTTTCGCCGACTTTTGACCGTGCGGCGCGAGCGGTATTGTACTCGGTTGTGTGCCAGTGGAATCGATGGGGGCTTCTACCCCTGATTGATCCGAGGTTTGGGTCCTGCTCGGGACATTCAACACTTCACTTCCCTTCGAGTTCGGCGAATTGGTGCCAACCTTGTTCGGGAAGTCTGAAATACCGACATGTTCGCCTGCTGGTCACTCCTCATTGTGTAAGGAAAATGTCTGTGCAAGTGTGTAGAAGGTTTGTCACGGGCATTCCGGGAATTTCTCGATGACTGGATATTATTGATGTTGCACTGCCTGGTTTATAGGATGGTTGTGTTTCGTGTTACACAGTGATGTTGCTGTTTTCAACGCTGTTTGCGCTAGACTGTCGTATATCCCTTAACAAACAAAACAAAAATAAGAAAGAATAAAACAAGCATTTAAATCGATGTCACGACACCCTATGCACAAACAAACGTGGTGCGTCCTTAGGTGGGACTGATCAACACCGACCTTTGCTTTTATCGCTATGGCTTTACTCATCTTTTTGTTGAGACACGCAAATTCCCTAGGGCTGGAAATCTGTACAAATGACGGCAGTTTGAAAATGTTGCACTGCAAAGCTCTCTTGTTTAAGCCACTCTCCGAAGAGAAGAAGGCAGCAGCTGCTCAGTGTTACCTCGACCAAGACAACTACATAAGGATCGCTCAGGATTTACTGAACGACCTCAGGAGGGTCAAGAAGAACAATTCAGACGTGGGTTGCATTTCAACTTCTATTTCCCTGAGCTCTTCTCTAAATCGATCTGTGAATTCTTAGCCGCTGCCAAATCGAGTCTTTGCTGGAAATAATGAATCCGAGATGTGTGAGTCTGGACGTGCAGATTGCATTCAGCCGTTCGCAAGAATCCTCCCTCTATACGTGGTAGGCATTCTTCAATGTCAGGCTTCATTTTGATCGTAAATGATAATGGACGGCGTTGATCTATCCGGTCTGGGATGCGCCACGTATTTTACTTCTACGGTGTGTCGTGTAGGCTATTTGAATGCGCATTTGTCCTGTAGAATAACTTACGGCAGCCCGCCGATGAACGACGCAGTGTTTTATCGTTCCCGGCACTTACTTACTTGGATACTTATTAGATAGATAGATGACTCGTCTTTGTTGATGGCGTGGGCCACAGCATCGCTTCCATTCGTTCCGTTGTCCCGCCATCGTCTCGTCATCGAGGACGTTATTGCCATTCGAATTTGGTGATGCTGACGAGAAGCCTTATTCGTTTCCAACTGAAATGCCTGTTGGATCAGCCGTACGACGAACATGTCGGCCTCCTGGATGGAGGTCCACCACGAGGACCCTCAAAATCTACTCTAGTCCTTTCTTCGTCCATCAGTCGTCTCGTCTGATCTGCAGGCCCATCGGTATTTGGCCTTCCGCACGTGGTCCGCTGGGTCACGAAGATAAGACATTCTTCTGATCTTGGAACTGCGAAGTCCGGCTCGATGTTGAGTCCGCCGGTTGTGCTTTAGAAGTCATCGCTGCAGCGCTCTGTGCGTGGTCCTTAGCGACCGTCTGTGAACTTACCCCAACCATTCTCAGCAAGACCTATACGCTCTTCTAGGGCATCTGACAGGGAACACAGGGGTGAAGATCCTTCTTGTTCCGGACCACCGCGTAGTCCAAAAATGAAAAGAAACGTATCACTTCAGTGTTTGCAAAGCAGAGTCGACGTCCGGAATGGCCTTGTCGTGCTCAGAAATGAAACCATAAAAGGTTTGGAGCTTTAATGATAGTTAGGTCATTGCAATCTGAATTTAGTCAATTCACTTGCAAGGAGTAGAGGCTGGTTGGCCGAGTGGACAGTGATGCGGGCTTGTCGGCGCATGATCGAAGGCTCGACTTCTCACGTGGGTCTGCGAAAAACTGAGTGGACTTTTCCCGTTTTTGGAAATGAAGAGCATTCTTTCAGAGAGAGTACATTTTGCAGAGTGCACAAAGAACATTTTTCGGATTCGCCCCGGTGCTGCGTTATTAGGTAGTGATTAATAAGGGTGATGACGTCATGACCACCGATTTAGCACATACTTCGCCTGTAGCTCAGGTCCATTTCTTAGGTTATTGTAGGGGGGGGGGACACGTGGCAGTGCGGCTGAAAGAAGCTCCGGCTGTCGTCTGAGCTCGAGTCGAGGTTCTTGGTTCAGATTTCATATCCAGAACAAGCTTTCCATTCCATCGTGGTCGGCGAGTTAAGTACAATAGTATCAGACTTGCCTGGGAGGGATAAAACACTAACCCGTTCATCGACTGGCCAACCCTAGACATAGTGTAGGCCAAACACGCATTCGAACTGCCTTCTGGAGATCGACATATCTCAAGAGGGATTGAAGAACGTCGCCCTTAACCCTCTTGGTTTTTATTATAACACAATGCTAAGAGATCATCCTTCTCAGGTCTCGCCAAAGCATCGCTTGATGTCCTGCCTCGTTCAAAAGACGATGTCCACTGTGATGTCGGCCATTTTCTGCTTCTTGGTCCGCGAAAATGAATTTGTTGACGCTGGACGCAGCATATTAACAGAATTTTCAGACATAAGGTGAGCGCAGTCATGGTCACATATACAGCGATAAACTACTGGTCCAATTCGACGGTACGTTACCCGACAATTTGCTCCAAATTCTGTCCGGTATGCAGGAAAATCGATCGGTTGGTTCATAGTAGGTTGATGAAGCTAGGGAAACACTGTTCTCCCTGATAACAAAATATTCTGTGCATTTCTATTCAAATCCCTAGCTAAGGCTCTTAGGTCCATCCATTTATTTATCCCATTTTATTTATACACTCCCGTCTTAGTCCTATTCATTTGCCCTTTGAAATCCGTAAACTAGCCTTCTCCATGCCCACCATCTTCCATGAGCTCGAAGAATCACCTTTTCCAGGCTCTGCGAAGGAAGGAATGAGTTCCACACCGTGCAAAACGCGCAACGCGCCCTGCGCTTACCCGACCTCGACCAGTGGCGCTTCACGGTCGTGACTCGTGAACCAGTCGATCGGTTTCTTTCCGGATTCATCGACAGATGCCTGCGGTTCGTCATCGCCTCCTACATGGTCTAACGACTATTCGTTAGTCGACGCCTTTGAGCTCAGTGGCGTTGACCATCAGTACGCCACTGTCCTTTACTGGCTACGACACTTCGAGATGCATTCCTTAGGGTGAAGGAGGTTTCTCGGATCTCTCCTAGTTGAGGGGGAGGCACATAACCAAAATTTACGCAACGAATTGACTTGGAACTCACGGAGCCGCTTCAAGTAGACAAAATAGGACCAAAAGCACAAACAAACATAAAGCGAAAAATCGCTGCGGTTGTAAAGACGTCTCGGGGGACGAAGCGCATTCAAATACAGTTGACCGGGACTCATGTTACTGAGTGGGGCATTTAACGTTGTCTGTTTACAACCGCTGCGAAACCGTATGTAATTCTCTTTTTGTGAATTTTGTCAGCTCAAGCCCTATTTTGTCCTCTAGAAGCCGCTCCATGAATCCCAAGACGATTTGTTACGTAATTTTCAGTTTTCAGTTTCCACCACTCCAATGCTCGGGTCCGGAAAAAGCAGAAGTTTTCCCACTTTTTTGATTGGCATTCCCTTTACACCAACAGGCTCCTACTCTGCACTTCAGTGTCGGCGACGAGTGCTTTGGTTGCTACGGCAATATGACGTGCTTTCTCGAGGAGGAGTACGAACGGTAACTGGCTCTTCAATCACTCTTCACTAATATCCTCAAGAATGCCTAATATTCAGGGCAGGAGCGTATGCGCTTGCGGATAAACACGGTCTTCGAAAGCACTGGCCAGGAATGGAGGATATGCACGTTTTCCCGCAAAACTGGTGAATATGTATTATGCATGCTATTTTTAGTTACTTTCGTTTTTTAACTGGACACTTCTCAAATCAAATGACACTTTTCACGTCACGATTGACACACTTTTAAACGGATTTGATGCTTGTGAAAACAATTTAAACGTCTTCCAAATTGAAGCGAGCTTATTACAGATTAAAGTGCAGATTCTCCAAGATGACAGAATATTTTTTTTGTTCAAGGAACATTTGATATAACTTTCTATGAAATGTTATAGTTCAGTTGCCGAAATGAGCCTAGTAATTTTAAAAATATATTTTTAAGAATAAATAACAAATTACATTTTGTTTTCAAGCGCAGTAGGGCAACAATTGTTTCATGCACTAAATGACAAAACCGCACAATGCGCTCGAAAAACACGTCGCGATATTCGTTTGGTGGATAGTACATATTCCGCCTACATGAAGCGTCAGAGGGAGAATATGTGTGTTTTTTACACTTGTTTTTGCTGTATCGTTTACAAGTGTGAAACTCTATACGAGAAGAAATTTTGCTTGCTAAAATTCTGCCACCAATCGAATAAAAATTGCAACCTCTTGGACGAGGCC
Source organism: Heligmosomoides polygyrus polygyrus (assembly GCA_947396885.1). NCBI lineage: Eukaryota > Metazoa > Nematoda > Chromadorea > Rhabditida > Heligmosomidae > Heligmosomoides > Heligmosomoides polygyrus. Next base: position 30,740,795 of record OX377201.1, on the reverse strand, counting down.
ATGATGCGGTCTCTCTTTTGGCTAAAAACTAAAACTAACAGGCTAAAAAATGGTCGCCTTCCTGTCCTTCTAAAACAAGCGCTTTAAGCCATGATTTTTTTCCAAAAAAATAAGAATTCTATAAAACTTCAAACAATATGTTCTTTTATTGGGTTGGTGAATAAAAACTGCAAAGAAAGTCATATCAAGCTTCTCTTTGAACAACAAATATTAAAACCTTTATGGAGAGTCTCTACTTTAATGTGGAAGAGTTCGTTTTGACTTGGGAGGCGTTCAGTTTGACACCAAGCCTTAGACTTGTTTAGAAGAGAAACCAATTTGACGTGAAAAGTGTCCCATTTAATTTGAAAAGTTCCCAGTTTGACGTGAAAATGATATATATATTAGTACTAATATATTAATATATAGTATAATATATAGTATTAGGTTGTCCCATAAGTCCTCGCCGTTTTTTTTTCAACGATCTATTGCAGAGTTCGCCGGCGATCTCGGTCGGCGCTATAAAGATTTCGAAAGAAAATGATTTGGTCTATCAGAGCATGTATTGCATTTCTTTTTTCCTCTTGAATTTTGTCAATTTTTAAGTAGTTAAATGAAAAGTGAAAAAGTGGAAAAGTGGCCTTCTGCGCAGCCGCTTCTCTCCGCTTAGGTTTGGAATTTTTTGCGCAGTTTTTCATAGCATTTGGATGCCAGTGTTTTGTACTACGATAACACGTGTTGGTCCTATTTGCTCACTTGTCCTTTATTGATTTTTAAGCCGTCAACTTGGGACCTTCGAAGGAGAATATTTATTTTTACCGACAGCTCCTGCTCTGTGGTGGGACTTTTTTGCTGGGTGTCATATGTCAGTTAAAAGAAGAATGTCTTGCTCTATAAGAATTTGTGTCGCGCTTACTGGGTCATGCTGATTTCGGTCGAATATTAACAAAATGCCAAAAAGAGAAAAATCGTCTCCACCAACAACTCCTCCTTGTTCAGTTGTTGATATTCGACAGAAATCAGCATGTGCCAATATACGCGACACAAATTCTTACTGAGCAAGACATCCTCTTCCAAACGACACATGACACCAAGCAAAAAGTCTAACCCTGGAGTTTTGGAAAAAAATTCGGACGGAAAAGTCGGAATTCCCAATTTGATGGCCTAAAAATCTATAAAGGGCAAATGAGGATTAACATGTATTCTTGTAGTACAAAACATTGCCTTCTAAATGCTATAAAAACTGCACAAAAAATTCCAAACCTAAGCAGAGAGAAGCGACTGGCCGCCTTTTCGCATTTTTACTTTTCATTTTAACTACCTAAAAATTGACAAAATTCAGAGTGAAAAAGAAATGCAATGCACAGTCTGATAGAGCAAGTCATTCTCTTTTAAAATCTGTATGGCGCTATGAAAGAGGCCGCCGGCGAAGTCCGCAACGAATTGTTGAAAAAACGGCGGAGACTTATGGGACAACCTAATATATTCATTTATTTATTTGAACTTATTTAATTTATAACGAACGAAATTTACTAATCTGCACACATCAGGCGATGTGACATGGAAAAGTACTTCGAAAAGTATCAGTTCATTCGATACTCCAACGATCCTACTGGAACGCTGTTAGAAGATCTTATGCCACTGCTTCGGTCTCAGAACGTAGGTTTCTCTTCTACAATTGAAATAGATTGACGCAAAATTAGTGTGCGGATTTTTCTGAATAGATTGCTTAAACAAGCAACACGTAAAACGACCATATGCGTGACCACTTATGTCCCATATCAGCGCTGATAAAAGCCGGAATACGGGCTTGCCATTCAACTACCTGAAAATGGCATTTCTGGGTCACCAATGAGATGTAAATAAATATATGGGACCCGATTACAACACTGAGCAAGGTTGTGGCTGCAACATCTTCAAGGATGGTACGAGTTAGACGATGCTGCCACTCTCAAGTTCATTGTTCTTTCGCATTGGTGTGTCGTCCTGTCGGCCTAGAAGTTTGTATATCCGTCTCATAAGTGCCACGGTGTGTGTCCTGTGTGAGGCACGTCTTCTGCATTTTGTTTTTGCGAAGTTCAAATTTCGCATGAGAGTGGTGTAGGCGGTAACTATGGAACAGGCAGGAAACCATTTTAGATGCTTTCACATCTACATATAACACGACAATTAATTTCATGATTATTAGTTTTCAACAAATCCAGGTTTTCTCCGTACGAATTGAAGGGGGACGGCTTCTTCTGGAAAAAAGGTACATGTCGCGAAGGTGAGCAGCACTGAGGCGGGAGCGATGCACCTAAGGCCTCCGCTCTATTCTACCACCAGCTGTATATCGAAAATATCCATGACTACCACGGTCCGCAATGTAACATTCAAATGATCACTTTTGGTAATGATGATCTACAGCCTTTATAGTTGAACACGGTACCCATACCCAATACGCATGCTTTGAAATAGAGCTAAATATGCTGCCAAGAATCCAAAATCAAGGCATGGAAGTCTGTGGAAGGTTTTCCTGCACTGATAAGTAAGTACCTATCCCTCTTAAGATAAAGTACGAAGATAAGAGACGTTTGAGCCAAGTTGTTGAAACCGGCCACGCAATCCGCTTGGAAGACACCCGCTGGACGAGAGCCGTCACCGACTGCATTCCGCGGGAGTCAAGAGAACACCAGGATGCCCAGCTTCTCGTTGGTCGGACTTCTTCGTGAAAGCCCTGAACGAACGATATGACGCACTTCATGTGCTTCGAGCGAGGAGCATCCATTGGAACACTTTGGCACGCGACAGGGACATATGGAGACGTTGCTGGCGCCCGCTCGAGCAACTCGGTGATCAACGGGACGACAGTGGATACAGGTGATCCCTCTCAGCGGCAACTCCAAATAGCACACACATCGTACAAAAACGTGTAGGGTTTGGAATAGAATGCTATTTTAATTGTGATCCACCTCCAGGTACGTCACATACAAACAGTTATTTTCTCGTATTTCTTAGAACGCATCCAGAGGACAAGAGTGGCACAACAAGGCTTTCCGACAGTTCATTAGCTCAAAGTGTCCCATTATTTACAAGACGAAGATTGTTGCTAGTTGGTTTTATTGGCAGTGATACGCCAAGTGTAAAAATTTTAGCCATTACTGAAACATTGACAATGAACGTACTTACGATAATTAATAAAAAATTTGAAGCAAAAACGATGCATACTTTCGCAACGGCTTAATACAACATACCAAACTTAGAACAGATTTGCTTTAATTTCGATCAAGAATCAAAAACGCTAGTGTTAGCAGACGTTCTGACGCTACAGTCTCTCACTGTCAGCTCAGAACACACGTCTTCAGGCAAGTTGTCTTTCCCCCAGCATGAGAATCATGAATGTCAGAAGCACTGCTCTTGACCTAGAAGATTGCCTAGTTTCTCAGGGTTTCCATGCCGAAACGTACGCCTGCAGATGCGTGTTTAGGTGTCCGAGTCGTCGCTGAGATACATCTCGGAGTCGCTTCGTTCCGGACGCACAGCTCACAGTACAGTGGTATCAGAAGCGCGAACCTATCTCGAGCAGCGGGTCCGGAGCAGCCCCTATCTCATGGAAATGATCGTCCGATTGTTCTACTACGACTACAAGCTGTTCAAGTACGAACTTCCGGATCTCAGTGCACTCGAGAATCTACGAAATTCTAGTTGAATCCTGTTCTTCTAGAGATTCCCTGCACGATTTCTCCCATGTATGGAGTGTTTATGACGAGGTTGTTATCATGTGCGTTTTATTGGAGTTCTATGTTTTCATTTAGGAATCTATTCTTTCGACTGACGACTTCTTGATTAGCATGAAGGTTCAGAACAGTGGTGCACACAAAATTCTGTGCGTTAAAATTTTTTAACGAAATTTTTTAACGGAAAATTTTCGTTAAATTTCCGGTAAATCTTTAAATTTCGTTAAAAAATACAATTAGCTGCAAACCATTATTCCCCCTTTCCTAGTTCCTTGCGAAACCGTTTTGAGTGACCGTTCTACGAGTATGTACAATCTCGATGTGGGCACCAGCCCATTAAGTACAGAAAGATTTAATAGAGATACAATTAAAAGCCTCTCAATGGGATGTTAACTGTCGAATGCACGATTTTCGAGTGCCTCGTGGGTGGGACCAATCCATTTATTGCAACGCTGAGACCGTGAAAGGACATCGTGTCACACGGTCCTACACTGACGAAAATGTGTGATCCATCATCAACGTGTTAAGGTTCAGAAAAAGTAGCTTTCCAAATTTTTGTTATTAGCGTGTTTTAAATCGTTTAAAATACGTCCAGCCCCGAAAACATTCTCTGCGTCTTCCAGGTGGCGAACTAAAGTGTTCTGGGAAAAGCATTGCCAGGTGAGGATAGCATATCTTACGAAAAGGTTAGACCAGTATGCTTATGGAATCGTTGAACTGTTTGGGGGCTCGGCGAATAAATTTCTAGCTCCAAAATGCATCAAAGGATAGAAGGGTAAAGGGCGGTATTACTCAATCGCTATCTCCGCCACGCATTCTACTTCTACGCGATATCGTAGAAACGATTTGAACGCGTATTTGGTCATACAATGACTTGCGGTGGCCAGCCAATGAACAAGTCAGCGCTATATTCTTCCCACATAAGGCTGGTAGCAACTCACCGACCACGGAAGGCTTAGTTGGCTTCGGCGGGAAATCTGAACCACGAACCTGGTGTTGGAGCACGCGACAGCCGGCACCTTCTCCGATTGCGCTACACGCGCCCCCAGAATGCATTTAAAAAATTTCCAAGAATTCAAAACAAACTATAGGAAACATTAAAATAGTCCCACTGATTTCAAAAGTTTTTTTAAGGAACAATCCTAATAGGGAGGATGAGACCTGCAACAATAGTGAAGACTAAGGGTAAATGTGATAAACTCAGTGAGAAAAAAGTTCGTTAAATATTCCGTTAAATTTTTGAAAATTTCCGTTAAGTCTTTAAGCCAAATTTTAACGAAAAATGCCGTTAATTCGTTAAATTCGTTACCCGTTAAATGTGCGCCTCTGGTTCAGAAGCGCAAAAAACCACACAAAATTTTTAATTTGATAAAACCCCAAATTTTAGATGACTATAATACTTTGGAAAAGAAGCTTCTTTTTGTATAAGAAACAACATGGCTTTTTTAATTCAGCTAGAAGCATAGATTCCTCTTAAGTTTTGTAGGTAATCTAATACAGTCGAAATCACATTTCATGCTGAAGGTTCAGCATCGAGAAGCACATATAACCGGTTATTTATTAGTTTGTCCGGAAAGTTCTCAGCGTTTTGAGTGCTTCACTTTGAATATCATAACTTTCTCAAATCTTATCGGATTGGGTCAAAAAAGCAACGATAGAATCAGCACAGTTTTCTCAATAGGCCGCCAGTCAACTTAATCCATCAGCGAAAAAATTAGGCGGTCCACGAGATTCGACAAAATCCTCCAAAGCTGTTTTGCGTTGGTCCTGATTGGTGAAGGTTTTACCAGAGACAGAGACAGAGAGAGAGAGAGAGAGAGAGAGAGGGAGAGAGAGAGAGAGAGAGAGAGAGAGAGAGAGAGAGTTCTGAAAGTGTTTGAAAAGGTGGTAGTCGATTGGCAAGAGGTCTAAAGAATATGACGGGTCAGGTAGAACGTCAACCTTTGATTCGTTCAATTTTCTAAGTGATTTGTGAAACGTGTGGGCGGGCGTTATCGTGCAAGAGAATCGGGCCTCTGATGTTAACCAATATTGACTGAATTTGTCTCAATTTTTGGTGCATTTCGTCGATTTCCTTACGGTAGACTCTGTTGTGATGGTTTGGCCTGGTGCCAAAAAGTTGTAATGGATCACACTAGCTGTTGTGATGGTTTGGCCTGGTGCCAAAAAGTTGTAATGGATCACACTAGCTGCAGACCATCAATTTTTTGGTGGAGGTTCACTTTTGGAAAATGCCTAAGGGGTTCGTCGGCGTCCAACCACTGTCTGGAACATTTCGTGTTATCATACAAAATCCACTTTTCATCAGAAGTGATAAATCGATCCAAAAAAGGGTCACCGTTGTTGCGTAAGAGTAGAGCAGAACAAATATCGGGACGTGACACTTTTGCCGCTCTCCAAACTCGTAGGGCACCCACTTTTCGGGCTTTTTCACCTTGCCGAGGCACTTCAAAGTATACGCGCCAGCAGATTTCCTGACGTCTAGCTCTTCCGCGATCCCGCGAACTGTTTGGGATGGTTCAGCTTCCACCAATTCCTTCAATTCCCCGTCCAGAATTGCTCTAGGTCGACCGATACGGGGGTCATCTTCGAGGTTGAAATCTCCGGTCCAAAATCCGCAGTGGTCCGAAAAACTGGACCACTGTCGCACAGTGCTTTCTCCAACACTATTAGGCCCCCACACTTGATTGACTTGTCGAGCTGTCTCGGATGCGGACTGTCCCAATTCGAAGTCAAGACAAAATATCGTTCGGAATTGCTGCTTCGGCATACTTGAATAAGCCCTTCAAGAACGGAAGCATGAAACAAGGTTGAAACACAAATTATTTAATCAGATAGAGTGAGAAATTCTGTATAGAAAGAAGAATTAATGCGTAATGCAAGTTGAATTTTTTCTTCATAACAGACGAGTGAAAAATAGTAACACAAACGCTGAGAAGTTTCCGGACTACCTAATACAATTTCAAAGCAAATTACGCTTGCTTATCAATCAAGTAATCATCAAGGAAGAGCTCATGACGGAACCTCAGCACCCAACATATCTGAGGACTTCATTTTCGTCCTCTTTCTTTCTCTTCGAAACAAGTATCAAAGTTTCACTATGCCAAAAAAGAAGGTGTACACGAGCATCCTCACACTAATTGTACGCTACACCATTCTCACTTCTTTAAGACATCCTGTTGCGACAGGTATGAAGACGCTGTACACAAACCGATCCACTTTCCTTATTCGCCGTTAAGTAGCATGACTGCAGCAGTAAATTTCTGCCTCTACATGACAGCGCTGCACCAGGTTTACTGTAGGGATAGATGAACAGACGGAGCAGGTGGCGTGAGCCATCGCCTTTTCTCCGCTACACCCCTTAAATACTATGTGCGCGTCGGTTGCAGTGTTACAGATAATAAAGTACAGGTTGTTCGAAAATAACGTGATGAAGGTTTTTAATTATAACTATGAAACAATTCACAATTATATAAAAATATATAGGTAACAACCACATAGACACTGGGCAACACTATATTAATCTGGTTTGGAAGTGCCCCCCCCCTTGGCGCGAATACAGAAGTCAAAACGCGTGTTGAAGTTTTTGGCGATGGGCAGCAGGTCATCTGGAGACAATCGTTCCCACTTCCAACGCAGAGATGTCTTCTGGGCCTCCAGATTGTGGTGGCGTTTGGCACGGACCCTGGCCTTCAAAATGGACCACGCGCATGTAGTTCGCCGGATTCAGATCCGGGGAGTGCGGTGACCATTCCACAGACATGACGAAGTCCTGTTAATTGCCTTGCACCATGCTTGCATGCTTTTCACCCTGTGTGCAGGAATTGAGTCTGCTTGAAGGGCCTACTGCGCATTGCTGAAGTGCTGTTGGGGCCAGAAAAGTGCCACAGGCTCGAAGATGTCCCATCGGTTCACATCTTGATTTACTTTTTACTCCTTCGTCCACAAAAACCACGAGATCTTTGCGTTGGTGTAGATTCCACCCTAAACCATGAGTGCCTGCGGATTTTGACGATGTTCTGCGATGACAGAGGTGGCGCTGGCACCTCTCCAGATCAGGTCCTGCCGTGTTGGAGGTTGTGAGCGTACTTCACCGTGAACAGCTGAACAGTCTACTCCCACATGCGACCTGCGGCCCGCAGCTTGAGCTGGCGGCATCCATGAAGCCGTTCGCGCATATTCTTGTCCATCAGGAACTGGACTTTATAGAACTTGTAGGACTTGAGTTCTTGAGTTTGTTTCTGGCTATTCGATGCACTGATGTGCGACTGACACAGATATCGTGGGCGATTTTTTCTCAGGAGACCCTCAAATTTGGGATTTTCGCTTTTCGATGATTTTCCGGATCAACGGCGTATTAACAGTGTGATTTCATCCTTGTCCTGGACGGTCGACGAGTTTCTGTGGAGACAGTCGACAGAGCAGGTTAAGGATGTCGCACTGACGCTTTCCTTGACGATAATGCTCCAAAGTCTGCGATGGTTTGACATCTTGAGAAAAACCTTAAATGGGGCAAAATCAAACTCGAAAATTTTTAGCAGGTACAAAAAGATACGCTGAGAAATGTGGCACTATCTCTGCCATGCTGCAGATCGATGCGTTCGCATAAGAGATCGTCAAAACTTCATCGCGTTATTTTGGAAAACTCTGTATAAAGGAAGGCGATAACCAATCCATTTTGTGGTGCGCCACGGAATATTCTTCCATGGGATGTCGTGGAGTCAATTCGAATACGTATTTTACCTACACACTTCCCAGATAATCTGGTACCAATCCACAGACCCCGGAGAGAAGCAAGATTGGGTTGGCCTAGGCGGGAGATCCGAACTGGGAACCTGGAATCGGGTGCATGCGACAGCCGGCTCCTCCGACTGCGCTATCACCCGTCACTGCTGACAATGAGATATGCTAAATTAGCAATTGACAAAGAATGACAACAACCGCTGTAACTGCTCGGCAGTTGTAACGTCACACACACAAGCCCGATACCAGCTTTCAGACAGCATTAGAAAATAGCGTCACTGCTAAGGTGACAAGAAAACGCCGCAAAGCACTGATGCCCGCCAGCAAGTTATACTCTTCCGTAGGGCTATACCAAGGAATTTTCGTCAATTCAGTTTCAAATGCTTCAACCTCTAATTCGATCCCCCCTCCCCCGATCGTTCTGTCTCACAGACTCGCTGGACACGCTACTTACAAGGAGAGGTTCCCAACTCATGGTGAGCTTTTGCGATGCTATTCTGACAGAATGAAGGGCCGCGTGGGCGGAGTTCAGAGTTACAATTAGTTTTTCTGAACGCTTTTTAAGACCTGAAAAAGGGGTGTGAAGGCGTGTGCGCGCAACACTCATCAACCTCTACGACGCAGCGCGAGATGTGCCACAATGGCGTAGTTGGTAGGAGTGCCGCTTCGTAGGAGCGCACAGGCGGGCTTTTCAGTTCGAGTCCGAGCGCTACCGAAGTTTTTGCACGTAATAGTTTGCTGTTATTACGGTTTCTCATGATCACAGGAGTCATTTTTAGACCATCAATGCTTAGAACAAACCAAGGCTATCTATTTGCGCCTTCATATGTGCTAATTTTTCAACAATGCGTATCTGCATCACCACTTTATCAAGCCATATCCCAGTGATACCGTAACTGCACACAAATACGCCCAGAACCTGACACTCTACAGCCAATGATGTACGCGTTCAACGAAGAAGTAGTCATACGCATCGCGCATCGTTGAAAAACTAGCATATATGAAGGCGCAAATACACAGCCTTGGTTTGTTGCATTTATGGCCTAAAATTGACTCCTGTGATCACGAGAAAGCGTAATAACAACAATCTTTTGCGTGCAAAAGTTTTGGCAATTCGCGGACTCGAACTCAAAATCCCGCCCGTGTGCCCCTATGAGGCGGCACTCCTACCGACTGCGCCACCGATGTGCATGTGGCGGGTTGTCGTAGAGGTTAATGAGTGTTGCGCACACGTCTTCACGCCTCTTTCTCAGGTATTTAAAAAGGCGTTGGGCAAAAACTAGCTATAATTCTGGTCACAGTTCACACGGCCCTACATCCTGTCAAAATACAGTCGTAAAAGCTCACCATGAGTTGGGAGATCTTGTCAGTCCCGTCAGTCGATCCAGTCGCACCGGTCCCCGCCGACTGTGAGCAGGACCTAGGCCTGCTGACTGCTCTAACAGCGGATGTTCAGCTCACAATGTTCTGAGCAACATGGTCAACAACACAATCCAGTGAGGTTTATTTATAAACATCGTGTACGCCGATGCAATGCCATTTTTGGTGGTCTTTGGAGAACAATCGACAATAAAACCACGATTACTTCAAGTATAGCACAGAATAGTACAGAAAGAACACCGAATGTTACATGAAATCGATGCTGGTGGGAAGAACTGAATAGAACGTTACAATCTACAAAGCTAACAAATTGTTACAAAAGCTAACAAATTGGAAGGTATGGGATGCGAAGATAGCTCAAACAGTCCCTCAATAACCAGCCGTATAATATCAACCGGATCGCGCAATCCGGTGGTGTATGACAATCGAAGGTAGTCACATCATATCTCCATGTTATACGAGTGAAGCTCAATATAGCCTTGACATATGTACAGTGAGAACTTGGAAAGGGGGAGAATTCTCCCAGATGCATTCTAGGAAAGGTACTGATGAAAGCGACAAACAACTTCGTGGATCTCTAGATCAGCATACTCAATCATTAAGGTTCACCAGTATCAATATGTGTTGTTCAGTTTAGCCTATCGAGCAGATCGATAATGCGCTCAATCGATCGGCAGCCACTCGTCTTCTTACTCTGGAACAGAAATTCTATAAATAAAACCTGAAAAGAACTACCACACGCTTCCCCTGATCTCCTAGCGTGCATTCGAAGAAGCTGTAAAAACAGAAACATCACCTACCCGTTCAACCACTATCTCCGTTTTCTTAAAACATTCCCTTATTTTATATCCTACATCCCAATTTTTCGGCTCCAGGACCTTACTCCAACGCGACGTCGCGCGCTAGCCGCGTGCGACGTCGCGGCGCTGAAACGCGGACGTGCGCTCGGTGACGCATGGTTAGCCGCGGAGCACGAAATGTTCTCAGTGTTTAAGCTCCCAGACGACATTTCTAGCAAGGAACTTAAGATCCCACAGAATGTGGTAGGCAATAGTCTGCAGAAGGACAACTGATCCGAGAATGGCTGATAGTAACCTTTTTCCGTAGTATAACCATAATCACGGGTAAAAATTGACCGAAGAAGTTGTAGATGGCAAATACTGACGCTAGAAACCATCTACATGACCAGGATTCCTGTATAAACCGTCGCTGATCGTCCTATTGAAACCACATTCATATAACATCTCCAAGAAACGTTGAAATAAGGGAAAGGCATGCCGCATGTCCCTGTAGGAAGCGTTTCTAGCCGTCGGAAGCATCGGACCGCGACAACTCGTCCAATTTCGTCGCGCACCGTGCGCGACGCCATGGGGGTTCGCGCGGCGTTGGAGTTATGTCCGCCCCCGCAATTTTTCGCGAAATTTGAAACGTTCTAGCCTTTCCCAATTTGATCACCAGCTTTTTATTAGGACTACGGCGGAAATGTGTCGTGAAGAGGCTGAACAGGGCCACAAAACTCCTCGCTGAGGCGCCTGTTGCGTTCTTTGCCCAGGACAACCAGAATGTAATAGCCAATAGGGGCGACATGGGCGGGGTGGCGTTCTACTACCCGCTCTTTAAACAGAGGCGTGGCAAATGTCTGCGTCTCCACTATCTCGTAAGGCAGCCACTGGACTCTCGAGCAAGCCCACGGGGTTGGGGTGGGCGAGCCAGGGGACGAGGGGGTAGAACGCTCGACCCCCGGGCAACATGTTTCTCCCCTCCACCCACCAGGAAAAGGTCCGAGTAATACCAGCGGCCACTTTACTCCACCTCTGACCACTGCGAACATGGCCGAGCGAGCTTCTCGCCTCCCCACGGGCCAATCCCATTAAGTTCATGCTACCTCCTCGAGACGATGTCGTTCACACTAGGAATCCTATTTATGTTACTCGTCATGTCTGCTGTCTCTTATCTATAATAAACTCATATTCTCTGGACTTATGAACTCTTCCGCTATAGGTCAGTTTTTAGGCGCCCAGTCGTGAGTTGAGAAATCGGACCGCCAGGTTTGGTACAGTCCGCCACATGTGCTAAGGACAGCGCGGAACTTGCCAGGCGCGCAGAACCCACCAGCTGATAACCTTGTAAAGGAGCTTACCGCAATCTTCATGAAGTCCAAGAAACGCTGTAGCTGATCGATCATGGTCGCAAATGAGCCACCTTGTAGATGAGATCGAACAACGGGAGCATGACCCTGAACTTTTCAAATTGAATTTTCAACTTATCCGAAAAACAGGGATAGGACAGAAATTTAGAGAACTTCACTGTTTCTGAATAAAAGCTGAATTCACTCATGCGGTGACTACACACATGAATACAAGAGGACAAGATATTGCGTGTCTTAAGTGCAGGAACCTATTTTTGAGATAGCTAAACGTTTTTATTGAATTGGAAGGCAATGCATCTATCTATAAGGCGGGATGCTAGCTAAGGCGTAGTTTTCAGGCAATTGTCTTTCCCCTAAAAAGCCATTCTTACTTCATTAAGAAGGTTGCTGTAGCTCTGGTTGCTCCTCTTGAGAATATTTCCAAATTTAGTTACATGCATAGCGCAACACCAAATCGGTGGAAGCATGCATTCGTTACACCTACCCCCAAGAAATCACCACACAATATAGTATCTAACTATAATCCTATTAGTATTACCTCAATAGATTCAAGAATATTCGAGAGAATTTTGAAAGTGGCTCTTGTGAAACATATTGAGGCACATGAGGTGATACCAAAAAGTCTGTATGGCTTCAGAGTTGGAAGATCGACTGAGAACTTGATGCTATCTGTATTGGATGATTGGACAAGGCACAGACGTTGATGTAGTCTTTTTTGATTTTAACAAGGCTTTTGATAAGTTGCCCTTCAAGGAACTTATTTTCAAGCTGCAAATTTCTGGAATTCATCCCAGAATTGTTAAGTGGGTAAAGAACTTCATCACAAATAGATCCTTCCAAGTGAAGGTCAATGACAAATGTTCTCCATCTTACTCCACTACAACTGTTGTTCCAGAAGGAGGTGAATTGTCACCGATTCTCTTCATAATTTACACTTCTGATTTACCCGACTTGGTCGAGCGACACGGCGTTAAGTGCAAAATGCTTGCTGACGATACAAAAATGTACAGGAATATTACGTGTGCAGAGGACCAATGTTTTGCCCTTCAATGTGCAGTTTCAGAGGTTGCCATTTGGTCGAACAGGTGGAAATTACCTATCTCAACACCAAAAACTAAGAGTTTTTCATCTCGGCAATTCAAATTCGGCTAAGCGCATTTACAACCTTGGTAGCTGCAATCTACTTTGTGGAAATAATCTGTGAGTCCTCAGCTTTACCTTGGAGCATTGTAAAATGATTGCACTGATAATATATTTGAGCTCTATCTACAAATTCAGCAACTCACTTGCTTCTTGCATACAAATCATATGTTCGCCCAATATTGCAGTATGGCACCACTGTGTTTAGTCCTCACTTTAAACGCTACATACAAAGACCTGAATCTGTGCAGAACGGCTACACTAGAAAGCTGTGATAACGCTTAAATGGCTACGACTACACCAACGCCTGATCGTAATGAAATATTGGAGCTGGAATCGCCTGCTATTCGTAGGAAGGCAAACAACTTAATTATGATTTTCAAGATGATGATTGGAAAAGCTGCGCTGTCAGTTAGTGAGCTCTACACTGTCCACCATTCTACCACAAGGGGTTGCACAGCTAAAATTCATTATCCCATGGCCGGAAGTGGTGTTCGCTCCTCCTTTTTACTCAGAGGGCCGGCTCTGACGTCTTGATGTTTTCCAAAACAGCATGCTTTGCTATCCTCGTTAAACCAATATAAGTGGCTCGTTGACAGTTATCTCAAGACTCGATAATTTGCCGGTTCTGCTATGTTTTATATCATTATCACTGTATTTTAAGGCGAATTGTGTTCCATTTGTTGCATGTTGTTATACACGTATAAATAAATAAATAAATAAATAAGCGGTTCGGTTTGCACTTTTACAGCCCATCACGGAACATAGTACCTCAGCACATAGCAGAGAAAACCGCTCATTGCGACTTCAGTAGTCAAGAAAGTGATCTGAAAACCAGCATGCCCTCACCCCTGACGAAGAATGCGTTTTTAGGGGTTAGTGAATTTCTGAAAACTGCACCTTAGCTAGCATTCCGCCTTATAGATAGATATATTGCCTTTAGCTCTCTTCAAAATGGGAGCCTACATTTGCAACACGAAAAATTCAAAAAAAATTAAAAAACAGAGTTATTCCTGAACGGCAATGAAGAGTACATATGATGTTTGTATTCTTTAATTATGCTCATGGCATAATTTCCACCTAATTATTAGGCGCCCGCATAGGCGAACAAAGCCCTCCAGCTACGGAAGACATGCGGAATGGCACTAGATTTGTACGGAAAGAATCAGACATTGAGTGGCTTCCCGCTGCAAATCATGCGAAAGTACGTACTAAAATTGCCTTCACGACGGTGGGTAGAAGAAGAATGATGGCAAGTCCCACCATGGGGCTGAATACCCAGCCTTCAACTTTGGTTTATCTGTGCGTAAGCACTTATTCGTTAAGTTAACCATTTCAGCTCCACCCTAACACAAGACATCAGACTCGTCACGTAATTACTTACTAAGCTCTTTAGCAAAAAAGCAAGGAAAAAGAAAGAACACGAAGGCGCGCTGACCTCGTTTTGCTGCAGGAGACAACCAATCAGAAGCGCAACATATGAAGCGACAACACTGTCCTCCATATGGGAAGACGCCTGTAACGACCCTGGTTTGACCTCTCCCGACCTCCTCTCAGTGGATTTAAGCTGTACCTTGCTCATGGCATTCTGCACCGCCTGCAACATCTCGCTCTCATTCATGTCGCCTAACTTCCCACGATCCAACCGGCCGTCATCCCTGCTTTCCTCGTCTGTGTCATTATTCTCTTCGTCAGCAGGCTCCTGAATTTTCGAATATGAACAACAACATACGGTTCGGAACCTGAACAGATGAACAGCTTCTCACCTCGAAGGCCAGGTCTTTGTCCAGATCCTCGTCTATATTTCGAGCTTTAGCCTCGTGGACCGTGAACAGCTGAAAGTTTATATACCCTCTTTCCATATGGACATAAACTGAAGGAATAAAAAGAAAGAACCGCGAAGAAGTAGCACCTACAATCGCCAGAGCGTCAAGAGCCTTGTGCTCGGTGTCCTCGCCATTCTCTCCGAACACCTTGACGGTGGTCTCAATCAGCTTCCTCCTGTTCGAGTTGCATCTCTCGACCAAATTCACACACAGCGACGTCATCTGAATCAGTTTCAACCTTGACGGTAAATCACGCCTTTTTGACAGATGGAGTGCCTCACCATTACGTAAAGATCGAACTTCTTGTCGTCAGGAGCAAACTTTGGGGCGAGGAACGTGTACGATGAGAGGCAAAGCGGCAGAAAACCCGGTACTTGCCCGAGTTTTGTACAGCACAGCTCTGCAATAATGAGAGAATCAGTTGCAAGATACAGAAGCTCTTCCAAAAACACACAATTCGATAGGAAAAAGCTGGTTAACCAACCGTTTTCGTGCGAAAGGTTCATGAGCACACGAGCCATCAGTGAGAGGCAAGCAATATGAGATCGAGCCAGCTGCGATCCAACCGTGCAGTTGCTTATCGTATCGTGAATGATGGTCATTAACCTGAAGAACTTCAAGATATCAAGGTCGTCTAATTGTAAGAGTAAAGTAATATACGCAGCCGAACAAAAGCCGATCTCCTCACTACATAGACAAAAAATTGGCGCTCTGGTTCTGGGAGGTGGGAGGGAAGAGGAAGGCTCCGCCTCATTCGACATAACACAGTGAGTAGAACACGAGACACACACTGCCAGTGACGTAAATGAACCATGCCGCTTCTGTTTCTGTGCTTTCCTTCGCAGAACAGGTACAAATAACGTAACCGCGTTAAGGCTGGCAATATCATCGAGTCCTATCTTTGCACTACATGGAACCGATATATAGGCTTTCTGTGCTCTAAATACTACTCCCCCACCCCTCCTCGCCTGCCACAAGTATTAGAGCGCCCAAAATTTTCTGGCAGTGAAGGATTTTATAGGACCGATAATGAGCGACTGACATCATCAAATGTTTATGAACTCACTTTCCACACATCTGTATCAATAGGCTCCCGCGATGCGATATGAGAAAAGCTTGATTCTTCTTGTGAAACAAAGTACTCTGAAATAAGCACGGGCTTAAGGGATTACGAAGCAGAGCAGAGTTTGTTTTTTTAAGAACATGCACTACCACAGGATCACCCTAAGGGGAGATACGCTTATCGATTGTGAGAGTAAATGCACAGATGTCAGAGTTTTCTTCAGTTCCTACACCAGAGGAAACCTTTGACTAGACAAACACTGCTTTTTGCAAGGTTCTTGTTCTGAAGTTTCTTACCATGGTTGTTAGCGAGTTAAAAAATGAAGACGTCTTTAATTAATATTTGGCACACCCTAACTGAATAGATTTTGTGAAGCTTTCAAATTTCCGGCAACAAAAAACGATCAGCTGGAAAACGAAAGGAGCCAGAGAAATATGTAACAGAACCCACTAAAAATAGTTTTGAAAAACTTCAGCCTGGACAGATCAAAACATCAAAGAATACTACAAATTGGGGATCTCTTGGTTTTCTTTGCTAGCCCTTCACGTAAAATCAAACATCCACTACACAGCTAACAATGACAAACTTCGCCAGCCTACAGACACCTCCAACCCTGTCACTGCTTTACTTCCTGTCACATCAATCTATCGTAACTGAAAGCAAATAAACTATGGCTGCCTTGGGAGTTCCAGAACACATAAAGTTCAAAATACAACATTTCCAAACAGATACGTTGGCACAACCTACAGATTCCAGAATCCTAAAGCATCTCTCCAGAATCACAAGTTGCTGAATTGTCTCCGCTTCACTCAGCTTATCGTGTAGAAGTCTCAGCACTATCTTCTCCACTGAAAACAACTTCATTATTAGAATGCAAGAATGCAAAAAATACAGCACAACCGTTTAACTAACCAAGTCTTGAGTTGACTTTGAAATGTACCTACGGGGAAAATTGCAAGTGAAAAATCTCTAGATTCAGCATCTCTAGCCGAAAGACTGAAAGTGGTAAAGGAGACCTTATGTTGTTCTCTCATTTATGAATTGGAAAATTTATACCAACTACCAGCTGAAGTCACATGAAATTTACCAAAATATCATATCCAGAAAGTATCTGCAGATGACTTCGCAATGTTCCAGATTTTTTTCTAGAATGTTCTGAAGATTTCAACATAAATGCATTAGACACGTACTCCTTAACGAGTTTGAATCTGGGCACTCCGCTGCAGAAGCCTATGGAAACTTGTGTCGTGTATTCTCCTTCTGTACGGTCTGCGTAGCTGGTTCGAACGCTTCAGAAACGGGAACAGGAGTGTCGAAGATGAGCCTCGCTCTGGTCGACCGACAACGATATCTATGGATGAACTGAGGAAACTGGCGGAGCAGCATCCATATGAATGTGTGCGCTATTTTCCGGCTGCTCTTGCCTGTTCTCATAAACAATGGACTGCGATCTCTTGGAATGGTTAAAAAGCTCGGTCGGTGGCTCTCGCACGAACTGACCGACGACAACCGGCGAAAACGTCTGGACACATGCACTCAGCTGCTCTTCCGAAGTCGCTGGCTTTCAACTGGCTGAACACCATCGTCACAGGAGGCAAAAAATGGGTTCTCTACGTCAACCACGCTCGTAAACGTGCATGGTGCCAACGCGATGAAGTGCCGAAATCTTTCGCAAAAGGTGAAATTCATGCGAGGAAAGTCATGCTAAGCGTCTGGTGGGGAGTTTATGAGATCTACAATTTGGAGCTGCTGCCTGACAGCACGACTGTCATTGCCGAGGTCTACGTAACCAACTGCAGAGAATGGCCGACAAGATACGCAAGGAACAGCCCAGGCTCGACAAAATTCGCTTGCTGCAGACAACGCGCGCCCACACATCGCGAAGACGACTTCCCAGAGAATTCTGGAACTCGGATGGGAAGTTCTGCTGCATCCACCGTACAGCACAGGTCTGGCCCCAAAGGTCTACCACCTTTTTCGATCACTTCAGCATCATCTGGAAGGGAAGCGTTATGGAGATCGTGACCACCTCGGAAATGACCTCTGAGCTTTTTTCGCCTCCAAGTCGCCGAATTTCTATGCCAGAGGAATTCGAAGTCTTGTGGAACGTTGGCGGAGAGTAGTCGATGTTGATGGAAATTATTTGGTTGATTAATAAAATGTTGATAAAAAATGTGTCATTTTGAAAAAATTGTCGTATTTTGCAGATACTTTCTGGACACCCTAAAACAGCCCTAGAGAACCCACATTCCAGCGAACAACTTAGAAGTTTTGTGCTCCTTCAACCAAAGAGGATTAATTGAAACAACTTGAAACGGATGCCTTCATTTTCAAGAACGATTGAGAAAAAAGACGAAACTACTAGAGCCATTTTAAAAAGAAGTCTTAATCGACGACGGAAAGTTTTAAAAAATTACAGCAAAGTGCTAGCTATGTCGTGTTTATGGGTAAACCGTACGCTTTCATAAATGCAACTTTACCATTCCAGCCGAAATGTTTGCGTCTAAAAGTACAAATGTGTTCGCAATAGGGTCGAGAGTTGAATAGTCCATCCTAGGCCTAGATACTTCCCTACACAACCCATAGTGAGAAAGAATATTTCGCTTTCCTAGCGGTGGCCCACTCGCGCATTAAAATTGCGCTGGGACAGTTCCCTCTAGTAAGAAAGGAGATAGAAAAATTCGTCGGTGCAAGAGTGCCCAGTGTAAACCCTATTGCGCCTAAATATAGATATGAGAAATTCTAGCGGTCCATTGAGCTACTGGAAAACGCACTCAACTAAGCCCTAAGTGGAAAATAAAAAATAAAGCGAAAACAAGGTATACTGTTTAAGCGCTCATAAAAAAGATAATAAGAGCAAACGAATAGAAAAGTCTAGAAGTTTTATGAATATTGAATTCGAGAAAATTAACACTGCCGCGTACCTTTTCCAACAATCCACTGCAGAACACCCAAGTTGAGCAGCTCTGTCTTCAAGTTTTCGTCTGTGCAACGAGCGAGCACGAAAACCAATGCCTCCAGTATTAAGGACGACGGCTAAAAGGGCTCGCTCAACCGCTGACACCTGAATGTGCATGGAATAGAAGGAAACAAACCGAGAGCTGGTCCTTTGCGAGATCAAATACTATCTTCTTCCCTGTCGATTCCATCTTCTCAATATAGGACGTGAATATTTCCCAGACCTAGACGAACAAACCACATCAGGATATCTGACATCAAACTTGTAATGATAGCGCTAAAGGCTAAGGCAACAGTTGCTTACCAAGGTGGCGTACTTCTTCTGCTCCTCATTTTGCTCGAGCTTCTCTATCCGCAGTAACTGCGAGAGCAATCGAAGTGAATGCGCATCAATTTGCATCGAAATGAAGTCTCTCGACATCAAGTATATCACAGTCGCAGCACATAGGGCAAGGTTCTGAACGAGGTGATATAATAAACATTCCTGAGCGCCCGCCCAATACGGATACGCAGGCAGCCTGACAATATCAACACAGCCCCAGGGCTATGTTTGGCAGTGAAACGTCTTACACCTAGAGTTAGCAGTTAAAACAACACTCAGAAAGGTAAGCACTAGTTCCAATACAGGGAACAATCTTTCTGCAGTAATATTACAGCAGCGTTATTTAATATTAAAACTAAAACTCAAACCCTGAACAGAACTGTAAAACCATGTGTAAAGCTTTTGTATTGCATGCTGACGCAGAAAAAGGACATTCTCGATTACTAATTTAATGATAAGTATGCCGGTGACCTAACCCTAGGAAACCAAAGTCCACAAGCGCTTCCTCCGTCGGGGCAGCCTTTTATTACTATTGCGTCAATCGCTATGACTTGAATCACTAGAACCTTCCGACTACTAATCGCTGATGCAGCACTTACAGAAGGTGTCAGATGACGTGCAAAGCAGTGTTTATAATTTGTCACCAATGCTAAAATGTGAAGGAAGTAGACATTGATTCTATAGTCATCACAACAGGGGCTGTTCACAGTTCGCGTCAGCATTGCAGCAAATGATCACACGGGCAAAGCATGCGTGTCGATTCTTGTCGACAGATCGCACGCCATTGACCGACACGTACGGCTTGCCCGTGTGACCAGATGCTGCTGATTAGTAGATTACTGGATGCAAATACATCTATTAATTGAAGCATCTCATTTGGTAGCAAATAACACATCAATAACTAAAGACGAACAAATTGGCTACTTGAACATCAACATTTACAAATGAATACGGCGCAGGAATAAATCAACCCAGAAACAACAAGTACTACGGAACGAAATATTCATCTATCGCGTTTTTAAACGACAAAATTCCGTTCGGAAGTATTCTTTTCTTGCTGAGTCGGATGTAGTCAGAACGTTTGACATGCGGAAGCACTAACGACGAAGCTCCGCTTCTAGTAAATGATGTTCTGTGGGTACAAAACTGATCAAGCTGTAAACAATGACATCTTGAACAATTTGACCTCATGGAATAAGATGAGGACAAATTTACTTCTTCAGTGAAAAAGGGTGTGAAGTTTGAAACTAGCATTGCCATCCAAACGCGCCTTCACTGAATGAAGTTCCTCACAACCTGTTTTCTCATTGATAATTCGCAAATTGGTCTCGTACTATGAAGAGGACCACAGTTGGCGACCGAAGCATGAAACATTCCTTACGCTTGCCGTGACACAAATGAGGTAGGAAGACTGCACCACCACAAGCAGTTCACACACCTGATCACTTGCCGCTTCAGCTAGACCCTTGAAAACGCTGGGTACAAGACCTTCACTGCGGACGAATTGTCGAAACTCGGATGATACGCACTTTCTTGCTAACGTCACGGCACTGAAAACGTCCAATCGTCTGCCAACAAGCTATGTGCTAATAGGTGCGATGCTTACCTTAAGCATTTGATATTTACAGGAGCACCTCCTTTCATGGTGCTCAGGATGTACTCGATATCTTGCTTGAAGTCGTCGTGCTCACCGGATTCCAAACACTGATGCGCTTCCTTAACTCGATTCACCCTCGCCGTCTCGTTTCTGCAGGTCGCCTGCCGCTGGAAATAATGTGATTGAAGGATTCTCCTTCAGATCGACGTGCCACTGAACTAAAGCTAACAGGACTAATAAAAACACCAAAAAAAATCGCTCCATAAAATATTAATAATAAAGACCCTTAACACCTTGACGACCGCGCGTGCCTTTCGTGTGTCCGGAAACAATATTTTATTCATCCCATTTTTAGTTGATCTCGCTCTTTCTCTTGTTTAAATACTCCAACACGCCTATCAGCGGGTTCCGCGCATCGAGGGATTTCCCTCCTCTCCACCTTCCAGCCTCACTACTACTTGTTCAGCTTTCTTCCCTTCCTAATAAAAAACCCATCTTTGTAAATTTTAAAACCTATAAATCCCTAGATCATCAACGTTACCTTATCATTACCTTTGCGCTATGAAGCCACTCCCCCTCTCCCTCCTCTATATTCAAATCGGCATCCTCTCCAGATCGTTGAAAGACGTTATTGGTTCGAGCTGTTCTGCACCTTGGCCCGACAGGTTGTTCGACAACTCTCCTGAGGCCTTACAGTAAGATATTTTATTTCATTATACCGGCAGAATGGCTAAAGGTCACCTTTGCTCCCCGTCCTCAAACGGTCAATGTAAGGAAAAAGCAATGTTCTCGATAGGCACTCAGCGCCTGATCGATTTTGCCCACCTAGTGAAAACCTTCGGTCACACCATCGGACTTCCATTACTCCCATGTACGCAGCTATAAGGCATTTCCTGAGCGTCATCGACACTCAAACAAACAGAACAAAAACGGTCATGGGCGAAAACCGACAACACCAGCTAAGAAATGGTGATATCATGACCGCTGGTTCAAAATCTTCCACCTGCTGTGAAGTCTACCCACCGGCCAGCATAATCGCGCGACTCTCAACTCAATCAGTCAAGTCAAGCAAAATACGATAACACTAGTCGAATCCTTATCACTTAGATCGATATAAATCGTTCGATCGAAGCTTTCCACATCTGCTGTAAAGCCAATCCCACTTCTGCGACGTCTGCAGACTTCTGACTCCGAACGCTCATTGCGCCAGTCAACCTCAGCGACACATCTTTCGAATTCCAGCGCTCGTTGCGCGTGTTGACGCGACTCCACAATCATGATTCTCACTGCGATCGGTGGAAACGAGGTATTTTCGGTGAATTTATATTTAAACGAGTTTTGATCAGTAAGTCGTAGCGCGTTATTACAGGTAGTTCATCGAGAGAACGGTTCCATTTCTCAAGAGAGTACGCACAAGATGGCAGTAACTCGCAAAAGAAAAGGATTATCTGAGATTCATAGGAATCCAGCTTATTTTCATACGCTGAACTACAGATAAGGTTATTGAAGCAGCAGGCAGCGAGTGAAAAGCGAATAACGATTACATCACATGTAGCGCGAAGAATGGAGCCGCAATTTGGGAGGAAACGTCGCCTTTTTGTATTGTCGACTTTCCAGATCTCACCTGTGGCAACGAAGATGTACAAGCAGCTACGGTCGCCGCTGTTCGAGGATCTTCTAGAGACCCTATCCTGCCGTCGTTTTCCTCGTCGTCATTTTCCGTCCATTTGTGCTGGTAAACTGGGCGGCGTTCCTTGGGGGCGATAAATTTCGTTGGAGCTGAAACATCGAATCAAACGCATAATAATGACATATAACCTGATAAATCAAAGGAAAATGGAAGAGAATACAAAGCACAATAAGATGTTGAGCACACTAACAATGATGTCCCATCAACAGAATGATTTTAAACGTGAAAATTTCGATTACCCCTCCACCCCCTTAAATGTACTGATTGAGCAGAAGCATTTCACGTCATGTCGTCAACCGCACTCAATAGAAAAGTTCAAGTTTGGTGATCGATCTTCCGGGAACTAGAAAAAAGATTATCACTCACATGTAGGTCTAGACGATATTTTGGTTCTTTTAGCAGAAGGTGGAGGCGAATCATCGTTATCATCGAAATCGAATGCGGAGGACGTCCGAACTGTACTACCCTGAGGAGACTGTGACGATCGGATACCAGTGGCGCTAAAAGCGCTGAAAGTGTCTTTCGTTGTAGCAGTGTAGATTACACCTTTGTTGAAGCCACAATCAATTCTTCATTGTATTAGAAACAACATGTATGGAAAGCGAACGAATTATATCGGAAGGCAAATGAGCAAATGGAGCTGTATAAACGTTCGCTTAATCAACACCGTAGCGTAAGAGATGAATAACCATAATTCGTCTAGTTCTTCCAGTGTTAAAGTGGACCAATAAAATTGAAAGTGACAATCATAACACTTTCCCCAATGATCGGATGTCGTATTAGCCAAAAACCTTTTATGAAAGTATTTCAAAGGAGTACCCCTTCATTTCAACTCTACATATCAGTTCCAAATTGGAAGGTTCGTTCTACTTCCCCAACTCGTTTGCTGGAATAAGGTCTGTGGTTGAATTCCATGAAACCGACCAGGACTGTCGAGGGGATGCCCTACGTTACGTGTCTTCCCTTACTGTAGAAGTCGGTGCGCCGCGCACGAATACAGTAGAGTGGTCACTTCAGCGCCCGTTCCGGACGAGATTTCACGAGATCGCGGCGTGAGAATAGCAGAGCTGTTGCGAGGAAGCATGAAACGCTTTCACAGCAGTCGATCTTTTCACTTGAACTAGAGCTGCATCATATCTGTAAGTTAATTTGGATCTATCCTAGTCCGGGGGGCCGCATAACTAAAAAATATTACATGTGACAAACTCACTCAAGACTTACAGGGCGACTCCTACAGAACAACACAGGACCTAAACAAGAAAAAGTCACAAAGAAAAAACGAAAAAATTGCATTTGTTACGGTTGTAAGAAGGCACAGCTGTGTGCCCTCCTCACCATGTTAGATCCTAGCTATAACATGTCAGGCGGCCGTCAGCACGCGGCATGCGGCTTCATGCGCCCTCGCCACCATGTTAGATCCTGGTTATAACATGTCAAGCGGCGGTCAGCACGCGGCGTGACTCTATTCCGTCGTTCTTTGTCCGCCGAGACGGTTGTAAACCGCGGCGATTTTTTATTTATTTTTTGTTTGTTCGCCCGTTTTTGGTTTCTTTTAGGTTAGGTTTCGTTCTCTAGGAGCCGCTCGGTAAGTATTAATTTATTTTGTTGCCTAGTTTTTAGTTATGTGGCCCACAGGCTAGGATAGATCCGTTAATTTCTATAAATATTAAATTTCAATGAAGGTAGAAGAAAATGAAAAGCTAAAAAATGGCTTCACCCTGCAGTTTCATGGTCCTTTTTTGTCGACGAAGCCAGTAGCTAGTCCAGGTCATCTTTTCAACTTTCTTCTATTGTCTTTTCCTGCTTGCGTTGTCTCTGCTAGTTTCTACATCAGGTTGTTTTGACCCTTCACTAAAGGGTTTTATATGGTGAAAAATCCTCCCCTGCGCCTCTTGACTGAGTGTATCAAAATGCAAGAAAACTAGGGAAGAAGGGCAAAGACAATCAGATAAAACCCGTAATCACTGTATTGCACAGAAAACTGCCCACGAGTCAAAATCAATTCTGCCCGTCTGCGAAAACTCGTCCTAGGCGGACCCAGTAGCTGGTCACCCTGCTGTGATAAGTTCAGGCGATTATGTAACCGCAGTCCAGAGAGGCAGCTAACGTCCGAACCCCTGTCGTGACCAATAGCAATAACAAGGAGTTGACGTACCTATTAAGAGAAGCAGTGGACGACGATTGGTTAGTCGAGCGTTCAATACTAGGGACAGGCTGACTGTCTTCATCACTACTGGATAGACCCTATAACTAATTCTCAACTAGCTGCAACAATAGAAAGGTGTCTAGGAACTCACATTGTCATTTTCAATAGTGCCATCTGTCGACGTGCTTTCCGGAAGACTTATTGGTGGAGAAAACACCTGCTTTGGAGAGTCATGCGTGGGTTCAGCGTCAGAAACTTAAACGAATGCCATTAAAAGACATAAATTCAGTCACATTAAGACTCTTGTTACTCAGACAAAAGTCGGTTAGTGACCGAGCATGGCAGGGTTTGGAACGCACTGCCCGGATTGAACCTTGTCGTGTCTCATACACTAAAACCTTGCGTGCCTCATACACTAAGTTGATTAATGAGCGACCCTGAAAGCATTTGGAACCGAGCACGAAAGGCGGCCACAACCCCGCTGCGCAATACCAACAATGCTTCTGGGGGAGTGGCCGCCTTTAGTGCTCGGTTCCAAATCCTTTCATGGTAGCTTACTAACTTAGCGTCTGAGACATGGCAAGATTCAAACCGAGCAACCCCTTTCATGCTAGGACACTAACCGGTTTTTGTGATTGTGAGTAGGTAGACTAGAATCCTGAATAGCAGAGGAGAATAGAATCCACGATCCTTGCTTTTCATACTAAGATGTGGGTATCAGTAACCTTCTGTTGCGAGATGTTTCGATAGGAAACCTAACATCCTTCTCAAACTCAAAAGCATCTTTTATTGAAAGGCGCTTTGAACCTTCACGAAAATAGGAACTAAAAACAACCTGAAGGAAGAGAGTCCACTGTAGGAGAGTCAGCTGAAACACCTGATGACTGCTTTTGCGCTTGCCACCGCTTTTTCGGCAATCTGAATAGAGAAAAATGTGAACGAACTGCTGGAAGCTGTCCTAGGGACTGTTCATAGTACGCGACGGGAGCGACTGATTGACTAGGCAAGTCATACGTCTCGACTTTTTCCGAGCGACCGCCGAGCAAAAAGCGATACGTATGATTTTTCTAACCGAGCAATCGCTCCCGTCGCTCCGTCGCGAAGTATAAACAGGCCTCAAAATGAAATACTTGAGGAGCCCATTCTTCATCTTCAGGCGGTGAACAAAGTTAGCATGTTGGAATGTCTACGAGCACGAAGACAAGGGGAGAAAACCGAAAGACTGAATGAACTCACGGCTTGGAAAAGGCGGCGTCAAACAGAGCAGAGGCCTTTGAGTTTGGTCCAAAGCTGCCGTAGGCTCGATGCTCGGAATTTAAACCTTTCGAGTAGGACATTCTGGACCCAGTCGAGCCTAACCTTAAAGATTGAGGACGTTATCGTAGACGTCGAATATACAAAATGAACGACGTTCACAACGACTAGCACCAATAACAAGGTAATGCCGAGACCGGAGCTCTGCTAGACGTGAGCTGAGTAGCAAAAGCCGAATTAGAAACACGCTTCAGAGACGAAGAACAAGTCATTTCAGTTTCGCTGCCTCAAAAGTTGAAGATTTATTATCATTCAGTCAACACTAACAGCGCGCCGATAAGTGAGACCTGATACCAAATATGTTGGAGCAGCTGCAATCTTCACTGCTAGTTCGGCTTCTGCTTCTTTTCACTATGCGTTAAAAAAAACAGCACTGGCTTTTGGCTATGCTTTTCGTCTGAGTCTCTTCGTCCAGTGTACGAAATAAATACATAAAAACACAACAACAGCGATAACTGTCACCATAACAATATCACGCCACTAAATTAACAATAACATAGGCTATGGGCTCGCAAAATAACATTTTCGACTACAAGGCACTTCATTGCTCAATGTTACTACGTCGACGGGGACAGCAGCTGCGCCTTCGGCTTTTCACGCCAATTGGAGTCGAATCGATTGTGAACCCTACTCGATGCGCAGGCAAGCCAAGCCCCCCATTTTATCGGGGTAGCTGAATTGCAAGGATATGGATTTTCGTGGTTAGCAATTCCGGATTCACGCGGTAGTCGTGTCTCTTCTCTTGATTTCTTTTTAGGACGGAGACCAGAGGAAGATAAAGTCCGGGTTCGTCAAAGATGACGAAGCTGTCACGTGGAACCGCACCCACATCTTATAATTACATGTTACACGTGTTTAGAAGAAAGCTCAACTAAAACAACAAAGAAGAAGTAACAACACAACACAAAAGGACACAAACAACTCCCCAACCATATGACAACATTGTAATTGAGGAACTAAAAAACGGAAGGGTAAAGGACAGCATTTTCATTCCCTTTTGAGACGCGCCATACATTCCACTTCAACGAGATGTCGTGGAGGTGATCTGGATACGTATTTGCCCATACAATGACGTGCGGTGGCCATCCGATGAACAAGCCCGCACTTTGTTCTCTCCAGACAAGGCTGTTACCAATCCGCCGACCCCGGAGGGATGGTAGGTTTGGTTGGCCTGGGGGGAATTCCGAATCAGGAACCTGATTTCGGGTAAACGCGACAGCCTGCTCCTCCTCCGACTGCGCTACATGTGCTCAACTGATGCATTATAAAATGAAATCCACAAACATCTAAGCCACCAATTGAGAATGAACCATGCTTTCTTGAGGACGTTTTCTTAAAGATCACGGATTCAACTGCGCACTGTCTTCTTGCAAGTGTCCCTAGAAATTGCTGATGGAACGCTCATGATTAGTCCTTAAAGGTTGTGTGGTTGAGTGGCTACAATATAGAAAATCGGAATCGGGGGGAAGGGGGTGGAAGGGATGTCTGCTTAAAGCATTGAAACCCTTTCATAAAGGAGGAACGCATGAAAACAAAAGGATTGAGTCTGGTCGTAAGGACATCCTTTACACAAGTATTTGTGAGGCAGAAAATTCTTCGACTAACCGCCAAGCGCGAAGCCACTAAAATACTAGTCTGACCCCCTCGTAAGATGCCGATCTCCACTTAACGTGCTTTTCTCGAAACACTCTTGCTCGTCACCTGGGGCAGTCGATACGGAGAGAGCATTTTCGACCGTTCAAAGTACTTTAAATAATTTGCGAACTATCAAAAAATGGAAAGCCGCTTTTTCTGATCGTTAACATTCCAATGATAGGCTTTTAACTGCTTTTATTAGTTTTCGGCGCGAATAGGCTCGGAGGGGACCGCCTTGCAAGAAAGCCCTATACAACGTTTTGTTTTGTACGAAATGGAGTTCTATGCAGCACCGTTATGTTCTACACAATTGATGAACTGATATAGGCCGTTTCTGATAACTGGACATACATGTGTCTTCGAGCCGAGGCGAGTATCCACTGAGTGCAAGGTTACCTATCTACTGACAAGTGCAAGGAATTTCGAGGCCTGTCTTATCTAAATTGAACTCCAGTTAGTTACTGAAGGTTTTTTTTTTCAATTGAACTAATAGTTCGTGGTGAGTCATACGTTTTAACGAAATTTAACCACTTATCGGAAATTTAACGAAAACTTTCCATTAAAAATCATTAAAAATTTAACGCCCAAAACTTTGTGTGCACCCCTGGTAGCAACACACCGTTCTAAAGCTATCTAACGGTTCCGCGACACTTCATAAGGCCTCCATGCTCAGAATCCATCATCAAAACTGTGTTCTGTGCTGGCCAATAGCATTTGAAAAGCAATAGGAAATGCGTGCAAGGACAGTTCCCATTGTTTTCGACTCTTTCGTTTCCTACTGTTGTACTTATTCTGCAGTAATTCCAGATGGCTAGGTGTCGCTATGGCAGTTTTCTATAACAGGAGGCGTTCTTGCATCCTAGTTCCAAATGGCAGCTAGCGTTAACAACTAGAGAAAATGGTCAGGAAATGCTCTCTTATATTTAACACAGAAACGGAAACTATCGAGCAACATGAAAATGCTAAATAGTGAAATCCTAGTAACTTAGGTTGATGAGGATATTCAGCTTTTGTGGAGGACTAGGCCTTTTGCAGCAGCGTTGAAAACCGATGTTCAGACCTTCCAAGTGCTTTTTTTTGTGAATCTAAAAGGCATGCAAAAATAGAGCTCTGAACAAGCTATATTCCTGACAGATTCGTGTTTTCATTGTGATAGAAGTTAAACGCGTCCGATAAGTTGGCGATTTTAATCCTACAGAGGTGCAGCTAACACTGGAACCCCGAGCCTATTTTCACCCAAGTCTATTTTGTGAAGCAGTACGAAGCATTTTAAAAATTAATATTAAATTTCAAACTATTTGCCGGATGGTTTACGTTGCGGGGTTCTTATCCAATAAGTTTCCTATAAATGAAACGATTTTAAGATAACATGATTAAAGCGTAGCTGTTGCAGTAGCAGTGTAAGAGTGAGGTATCTGGTGCCCAGGGAAGCATTTTCCCGCCGTGCTCTTTTAGCATGTTTTCCTCACTGGAAAACGTTAATATACTACTACTCTTCCTTACCTCTCTTACATAGCCGTCCGGCATACCTTTAACGTTCCTCGCATAAGACTGTTATTGAGACAAGAACAGTACAGAGAAATGGAAGAAAGAAAACCAGTCTAATAATCTGTTAGAAGAAAATGGGGGTAATAATGTTACCCAGCGAGAAAATGTCAAGACCGCGAGGCCGAAGTATGCCCGGCCAGATAACCTCAGAAACAGTGTAGTGGCTTCAAGTCATCAGTTATGTGTAGTGTACAAATATAGGAGTTCTAAGGGGGTTCGGGAACTAACCCAATAAAAGGAGTTAAGACAAAACTGAAAAAGTAGTGAGAGTAGATAAAAAAGAAAAAAGATGATGAAAGAAGATGAACCCCACTGAAACGAAAATCTGAGAAGAGTGGCAATTATCGAACAAGGATGATTGTAAGTAAAAGTGACGTCGATGGTGAGTATCTGAAATATGTTGCTTCATATGCCGTTACCTTAAATCATCGATCGTGACCCACATATAGGTAATCGGTTGGGGCAAGTCTAGAATGAAACACCCATAAAACTCTTAAAACTTCTCCATCCATGGAATTTGTTCGAAAACCTTTAAAGTAAAGAAGTCGAGCACTCAATCATGTGTAGTGCAACTGCAGGGCGACATATAATCCGCTTTGGTTAAAAGTAAGTAAAAGTAAAAGTGCCAAACGGGAAGAAATAAATGGTAGATCCTCTTCTAGGCTTGCACCAGTCGTCCCATACCACCGCCGCTTTCCCTCTTTATTCTTTACTTAACCCAAGCTGTGAGTGATACGGTCCATCGTACACAGTTTGAAACGTTACTATGTCGTTACCACTTCTTTTCATAAGTAGACAGCGATCTATCCTAGTGGGAAGAGAGAGGATGCTCCACGCCGCGTGTTTCACAAATGCGGAAAACTGAATGTAAATTATACCGAGAGAACATAATGAACTAGCCTATGAGAAGACATTTGCCCCATCGTTTCAATGCTGGATCGCTCTTCACGTGCGCACACCATTAAGAGAGATACTAAGTGACACCTACTCCATAAATCGAGTCCAGGCATGGGTATACTTCAGTCCGAATAGCCCCCCTCAACCCATCCATTCCACTGTAGTCTTGCTTGGTTCACGGAACACGAAACAGGTCGTGTCGTTCCGCAACGAGGCCTGTCATACGGTATGAAAAAGTTGTTCATTTTCAAGGAGACCCGTCGCTACTTCGGCAGGTTTACTCGCAGCTCACCTCACTTGTATACGGCACGTGACACAACCATAATTCAACCAAGCTAATTCGGGTCTTTCTTGACCCCACACATTCACATCACTTGCAACATTTTTAACAAAATACACTAAATAGAGCACAATTCTGGTTAGCGGAGAGATACACAGCCTCCAAGATGAGGACATTTTCAGTATTTAACATTGAACAGGCCAATATGTTGCATGTTTCTAGCGGTGGGCCTCTTCTAGACTCGCACCGTTGGCTCTAGTATAAAAGGAATGTAAGAAAAAGTCATAATCACTCTTGCGAAACACTAAAGCAATGCTTACAGGAATATAGTTCTTTGAGCCGCTCAACGGAGGCTTCTTTGAGAAGGCCTAAAGAAAGATGCTTCCACCTTCTGGGCACTTCAGACCTCATTTATTTATGGGCCAAAGGGCGCGCTAGTACAACAATAGAGCACAACAACAAAGAATAGGAGGCAAACTCTTAACTCAAACAAACTCAACAGTAGACACTACAAACTCAAAAATGATTAAAACTAGAGAAAGCTAATATATACCTGAAGAGCATATGCACTCCGAGTGCTCGCTTACAATATAAATTTTATAGACAAGAGGCGACAATGCAGAAGGGGTATGATATTGAATACTAATTATTATTATATAATGCTCATGATACTGAAATGGAAAATATCCCCCTTAGCCGCATAGCGGCTGAAATAGCAACAGTAAGGTAGCGGAGACGGAAATGCATCTACACATTTACCAATGACGTAGTCAGTCCCATAATAGTACAACGCTTGAACTTCTTTTTCAATAGCAAACTGATTGTCCCACCCCTGCCTAGGGTGCGTACACGGCGCAATATGGATCGGGGGGGGGGAGTCATCCAGGGGTTATCCGGCTTCGTCACACGCACATGAATGCCCAATTACATTAGGAGTGGCCTAGCTCAGATCATCGTTGACAACTACACCAGTTCTGCACAGAATTCTTGATTTAAAGCAAAAATATATAGAGCTGGATTACATGGTGACCCCTCGAGCCGGTCAGCGCCCACCCATTTAATCTATACTGGGCGACAAGGGACGATCCCAAACCGGATAGCCATCTACTAATTATCTATCACAGCTTAAATGTCACCGTACTTCTAGCAATACTAGTCCTAGGTGCCAATAATTAAGAATCTCTCGGGCCATGAACAGATGCTTCTAACGACACATTCTTTCACCCACAAGATGAGCAGGGAGACACAACTCCCTTCAGCAGAGACCGAAATTCCGTTAAAAAACCGGCGAGTTCCGCGACAAGCATCGAACGATCCGCTGGCTCGGTGCCAGCCAACCTGCGGCGGCAGATCGCGTCGGGACCCGAGCGGTGATTTGAACGCAATTGGCCGCGTGCCAAGCGGGCGTGGCGGCGTCATTGATTCCCGCGCGTCCGTCGCGGCTTGCGGTGGGCCGGCGTTGCTTTCCGCAGAGCATTCTCGTGCGATCATCTGCTGAGGGGCAATCGCTTTTTTGGTTCGTGTGAGAGTCGGTTCTTCAGTGGATTCCCGTTTTGTTTTGGAGGAAAAGTCACGGAAATGTCAGGAGTGGAGTTTCGAATTACTGGGAAGAGTCAGGAGTCCTGGATTTTCGCAGTGTTTTCAAGCACGAGATGTCTGCTTAGCCAGCACGCTGACAAGGCGACCTTGAGAATCGTTGCAGATGGGGTGGCTTTAACCGCCGAGATTGACAGCAGTTGCATCATCGTAGATCCAAGTCCTTGCTTCAGCAAGTCGCTTTACGTTCTTCGTTGTTGGTGCTTCTCACTTTATTTTACACTATTTTCAGAAGAAATGGCTGGAGGCAAAGGTAAGGCCGGCAAGGACTCAGGAAAGTCCAAATCGAAGGTGATTTCGCGGAGCGCTCGCGCTGGTCTCCAGTTCCCAGTGGGACGTATTCATCGGTTCCTGAAGCAGAGGACCACGTCCACTGGTAGAGTAGGAGCAACCGCTGCCGTTTACAGGTGAGATCATCCTTCAAAATTATTTTTCCACCACAGGTGAAGCCACTTCCCACAATGAAGTCGTCCCCTATATCAGCATTCGGCCGACCAAGTCCTTGGTTCTCTCTTTGAATTTTTCTAAATATGTTCTTGCAGCGCGGCTATTCTGGAGTACCTTACCGCCGAAGTGTTGGAATTAGCTGGTAACGCATCCAAGGATCTCAAAGTGAAGAGAATTACACCGAGGCATCTGCATCTGGCCATTCGAGGAGACGAGGAACTGGACACACTTATCAAGGCCACAATTGCCGGAGGAGGTTAGACCTTAGTGCCCTCTCATACCTTCAGCCCAGCTCCTTAAATTCGTCATATTTCAGGTGTTATCCCTCACATCCATCGCTACCTGATGAACAAAAAAGGACAGCCGCAGCCCGGACAGAAGGTCGCTCCGCCACCATAAGTGTCTCTATGTGTCTGTTTGTTTACTAATGACGGAATATTCACTGTAACTACTACTATCAATTTTGTTATCGGAGTTCTGATGCCTTCACGACGTTTTGATTCCGTACATTTTTAACCATTTCATAGCACTTTTGAACGATCACCATCATCAGTCATCGTAACCATTTGTGTCCCGTCATTTTGGAATAAATCGGATTTGCACTCAATTTATGCTACTCGTACCTGCCCTTCTATATTCACCGATCTTCTTTGTTGTACATTTTGCTGGAATCTATGTTGTGTTGTACCTTATAATGTTTCACCGTTGGAAGTAAAGATCTCTGTGGTTCTACGACTTTAGGGCTGGTGGTAGATGGTGTGCACGTAAACCGATTGCGCTGATAAAGAGGAAAATAATATTTTGGCCATGTTCGAGAGAACAATGCAGCATCAAGATAGAAAAATAAGGATGGGTTTTCTTCCTAGTTGGATGGGACGTCCAGTGTGGTGCCAGATTACCAAAAGGTATCTCGCATACCTGTCCCCCGTGGCTCACGAGGTACGCGAGACAAAAGGAGGCGAGCGTTAGCAGCTTGATTGGGAGAAGGTATAGATTATCGGATGATGATTAGATTCCGTATCCTGTTCAAACGTCGGCCAAATAGATCATTCGGTAATGGCATTTTAGAGGAAATCACGCTTATCTGAATCATCTTAAATCCGGCTCTTTAAAAATGCCATTACTCGAATGATCCATTTATCCGGGGTTTGAACAAAGTGATGAAGCTAATGTATAGGAACGGGATTGCGCACGCTGCGAAGACCGTCAGTGAGACCGTATTGCACACACTTAGGTTGGTCTCACTGACTAGGAAACCTCCAGGCTCAACATAGTCTCTTGCTTATTGCACTGGAGCACTGAATGGGGAAATAGAGCTGTATCGGTCGGGTAGACAACGTCACCACATGTCCACAGACCTCACCATGCGTCGCTAAGTTCGTTTTCGTCACCAATCAGGTAAACAGGTTCGCCCACCCAACGTGAGTTGTGCAAGAGTTGCAATCATGTACTGATATGGGTCATTTCTCATGTTCAGTAACGGAGTAGGAGGAATTGAGCCTTCAAACTGATCATACGACTTCGCTCTACAAACAAATCGTAGGATATGGGGGTTATGTGGCCAAAAAGCGACTAAGGGGGACGTATAGCTACGTGCAAACGCCTGCTTTCTCCCGAATAAACCGCTAGCTAAGATCAGCAGCAGTTAAGATGCAGACGTAGCGTAAATCTACGTTAGATGGAAGAATGGCAGCATAAGCAGGGTACGCCCCCGAAGATGAGATCAGTGGGACATATCCAGGGGTAAGAAGCAGTGAATCGATCGATTCCAGCGAACTGTAGATGAAATTGAAGAAAAAACGGGCCTCGAGACGGGGTGCCGAACGTGACGCAGACCCGGCAGGCGTGGCTGTATCGATCCGGCGACGACGACGGTCTCCAGCCGGCGCCAATGGCCGACTGGATTTCCTTTTTCACTCGTTTTCGAACGTCTCCACCTCAGCAGCCGAACTTATTCTGAAGCCGTCCGTGAGCTCTGCTAGCTGGGGAGCAGACTCACCTTCACCTGACTTTTTTCGCCTTCAAAAAACCGCAATATCGTTATTTTAATTGTTCTTTTAGAGCGTCGTAAAGTGCAAATGTTGTGTCAAGGTGGCTGGTTCCTTCGGACAGTCAGCGGTTCCGCTTCCCCACACAAACTGCTAGCTTCTTGTCTGTAGTAACTGGCATGCGACGAATGTCTAATTGTCGCGAAATAATTGTTCACAATGGCATCCATCTAGTGATGGTGAATAGGTGCAGTTCTAGTTCGGAAATTCACCTATTATCTACCTATGTAGGAAAGGCGCAGTGGGGAGGCGCCGGCTGTCGTCTGCAGCCTGGATGGTATGGCGCGTGGTTCGGGTTCCGCTCAGGTCAACTAACCCTCTCATCACCTCGGTTAGTGGATGGGTACCAAACTTACCTGGTAAGGAAAAAACACTCAGATGTTCACTACAGGCTGTTGTGTAAGCTAAACAAGCGTTCAGACTGCTTTCACGATACTCCGAAGAAGTAAAATGGCATATTCTAAAGAGGCATTGATTAACGGCGCCTTTTGTTGGTTTATCTTCATCTGTAAGATAAAGTTAGGGCAAACGAAAGCACAAAGATCGTACAAAGACAGCACACAGCCCAAGCTATGGCGATAGTAGTCTTGGAATTTTCCCACGGGGTCAGCTATCTCCTGTATGCGTTCCACGGGGGAAAGCCTCACCATCCTGGATTAGGGCTGCACCTTCGAATAATATTCAGAAAGGTGAAGATTGCCGACTAGGAAAAATTAGCGCAGTACAGGCAGTCGAAGGAGGCACCGGCTGTCGCGTGCGCCCCGAAACGAAATCTTCCTGGTTCGGGCACCGCCCAAGTCGAACAAGACCTCCACCCATCCAGAGTCGGTTAATTGGTACCAAACTTCTGGAAAGGATAAAGCACTTACTTGGCTGGCCACCGCATGTCACTGTATTGGCCAAACATCCATATTGTCTCCACGATATTTTAGAGAAGTAGAATGCGTGGCGCATCTTCGCAAAGGGATTGACTAGCGTCAGAACACTGACATTCATTCTCTAATCTCATTGATTCGTTCGAAGTTTTCTGTTCATACTGCACAAGAATGCACTTGTGTAATCTTACTACTGTAAGGCACCAGCCAGCGGCGCAAATAGGGTCCGGGAGGGGGGGGGGGTCACCATAGCATATCGCGGCGGGTCTCTTTGTTTCAATTCGGGCCTGTTCATACATCGCGACAAAAGCGATAAGGGTGACTGGAGCGACAAGAGCGACTGGGGCGACGGACATGGTGTGGTGTACGTAAATAATTGCGTACTCCACACTCCGTCCGCGACGAATGTACTGTGAAGTGCGTAATTATTTACGTACACCACACTACATCGTCGCCCCAGTCGCTCTTGTCGCTTTTGTCGCTTCTGTCGCTCTTGTCGCTTTTGTCGCTTTTGTCGCGAAGTATGAATAGGCCCTTATAGATCAAACAATGCTGTAGTTCTGTGCAGCACAGAACTACAGCATTGTTTGCTTGTTTTCTTTACTATCAGTATGCTTTGTCTAGTTTTTTTCGTGTTGGTGACACTTTCTATAAGGTGACCCTCCGGACCCTATTTGCGCCCAGCCAGCTATGTACCTTAAATAATATTGATGGTAATCCTTCATCAGCAGAAGGGAATCACAGGAGGGACAAAAAGTTTCCGTGACATTCGGACACCTTTTACATCAAGTCTAATCACAGGAAAGAAAAAATATCGGGAATAGAAACTAGAAAGCGAATTGAAATAAGCCTTGATTGGTCGAGGGTCACTTTATTGCCCGCGGGACGGGCCTAATGGTGAAAATCTCTTGGTGCTGTGGTCACTCATCTTCGTAACTTCATGTCGATCCTTAATTCTTTTTTCCTTTTTCCTTATCTTCGTAATGCTACAATATAGGCGCGTATAGCGCAGTCGGAGGAGGTGCCGGCTTTCGCGTGCAGTCCATGCCAGGTTCTTGGGTAAGATCTCAAGCCCAGGCCAACCAAACCTTCCATCCCTCTGGGTCGGTGAATTGGTACCAGATTTGCCTGTGTCCGAAGGTCACCATGAAAGGCTGCCCGGCGCAAATAGGATCGACGTGGGTCACCATATAGAACAGCCCTATGTGCTTTTAGAAACCGGAAGTTTTTTGCAGCACTGGTGTGCTCTACCCATACAGTGAGTAAACTGAGGTAGGCCATTTCTGATGTAACTGGACATGCATGTGCCTTGTTACCAAGGCGTACAACCACTGAGTAGGGGTGAACGACCCCCCCCCCCCCCCCCACCCTATTCGCGCTGGCAGCCCTATACGACGTTCTGTGTTGCACGAAATTAAAAATTTTGACTGCGGTCCGAAATATTTTTTGAACGAAGTTTCCAACCAAAACCTACGCTAAGTCTGGCGGATCTATCATTTTTCGAGAGAACACCGTTAAAACGAAAGAAATGCCAACAGGTTGGTGGGTTCCAGCTAGGGAAATTGCAAAGAAATATTCTCTCGCATACAAGATTAGTGTCGCTCTGTATCGCCTTTGTAAAGTAATTCATTTTCAATTTATTCGCCGTTGTCAAGAGGACTGGTGACGCTAGGATAGATCAAATAGGGTAGGTATCAAGGGGCCGGACCTCAACTCCCGCCGACACATTTCCAAAATTGTCCTTTGCTGCAAATCAAAAAACTCGTCTAAGATACAAGGAAGGCTGCTTTGCTCCTCATACTGACAGTAATTCAAGTCTCCACCCTGGTTATGGATGGCACGAATCATATCTGCACGTAGAAATCACAAAAGTCGGAAAACGTGGCTAGATGTGAATGGATGGCCTAACCGTAAGCAAACAAACCAGAATGAGTCAGCGCCTGTCACTTACCCCCTCCGGAGCTTATTGCGCGTTCTTAGCCCGAACCTGCGTAATGATAACGCCTTCCAAATACAAGGTTTCCGCTGATACTCCCTTCGGGTGCTCGTCGACTTCAAGGCGGGAAAGTTAAGCACGATCCACTAGGACGTAGGAGGTAACACGGTATCCGTAAAAGGTAACATGGATGCTTTGACAACCCATCGCGCTCGTCAAAGCATCCATGTTACCTTTTAGCTGGGCTTCCTTCCCACTATGTTCCATCGATTTAATGGTAATAGTGTTTCTGATGTTTGGTATTGATGCTGTAGACTTTATTGAACATGCATGCTTATTGATTGAACGGTTCAGAGTGACCCATGGCGAAAGTCATGGTTTTGTTCCTTTTTTGTCGTCTACTCTTTCACGAGGCGAACCATCCATTCCTGTCTTTCTCAGACTATTAGTCGGGCCATTTCATAGTTTCTTCGGCTACATCGTGAAAGCTCGGTGCCAGGCTCATTCTTCATTACAAGCTTATTGTTCATTGCACATCTCGTATTGCCACGGCTGCGCCGTCTTGTCTTTCAACGATGAACCGAGTTTTTTGCAGCGAAGCAGTGGATGCCTCCTCAAGACGTGGCGGGTCAGGAGCGGATAGCGGGCGATGTACAGGAAGAGAAGGTTCTGAAGAATAAACCTAAAGGTAAGTATTGTTGATTTCGGCGTTTTTTGCTTTTTTTGTTATTGTTTTTTTATTCTCCAACATTTATCCTCTGTTATTACTCTGTAACGTTGCTTAACTTACCAGATCGGACGGGATGGCGTGCTTTCAACGTGGTATGGCCTGTAACAGGGGCGCGTGTAGCGCAGTCGGAGGAGGCGCGACTGTCGCGTGCACCCGATACCAGGTTCCTGGTTCGGATTTCCCGCCCAGGCAACCAAGCCTTCCATCCCTCCGGGGTCGGTGAATTGGTGCCAGACTTGTCTGGGAAGGATAAAGCGCTGACTTGTTCATCGGTTGGCCACCGCAGGTCATTGTATCGCCAAATACGCATTCATGTCGCCTCCACGACATCCCGGTGAAGTAGAATGCGCTGGCGCATCCCAGAAGGGATTGAGTAACGCCGTCCTTTATCATTTTATTACTCTGTAACATTTAACAAAAGAAGAACGAAGTTAGAAGTCAGAAGAGAAACTGAGGCTTGCACTTGAGGGTCTCGATAGATCTACGAGCACAAAGTGTCACTTTTGATTTCCCGCTCGCTGATAGTGGAAGAGTCCACTTTGCACTTTTGTTATGGAAATTAGGTATAGCGTACGGAACATTTCGCCTAACCTTCAGACGAATAATCTTCCCGACACTGGCGTTTTGTTGTTACTGCTGTTAATGTAGGACAATGTAGGCAGGGTCCAGCTGGAGAATTAGCCCTTAAATGGTCCATCTGAGTTTAATGCAAAGGTAACACCCCTTGCGCGTAGAGTCATGAGTTCAAATAGGATGTGCGTTTGAACGTTATGCAGGAGCAGCGGTCATTGTCGTTGAGTAAGCGGTTCTACCAAATTCAGTCAACCAATGGTCATGTGTGGTAGTGTGGTAGGACCGCTCACTCAACGACCAATGGCCACGTTCGACTTGCCTAGACTTGCGTTGTGTAGCTTCAGCTGATAGGGTCGTGATATGGGTGATATGTTGCTGTTTTCTAATGTAAATGGTGTACGAAGGTCGGTCAGTCTCAGTTACTCACATCTGGCCTTACATTCATGTACTCACATGGGATTAGCCAGGGCGGCGACGAGTAACTTAAGTTTGCTTTCTTTTAGTCTAACCTAGGGGCATTCGATGTTGGTGTACATACTATATCGGAGGGAACGTACCACGGTCAGGCAACCGAATCGTTTTCAGCAAGTAAGTTACGACAGCAGCAGCTGCCTGCATGGCAACCTATTCTCACTGCTTCTACGGTGATTCCGACAGTCATCGGTATTGGAATAGTCTTCATTCCCATTGGTGTTGTGTTATTTATTGCGTCCGAAGGAGGTCAGTCAACGTTTTTTCAACCTTTGGCTTTCGATTTTCAAAAATAAATCTCAGAGTAGAGGGGCGCATTGCTGGAAATCTCCGAACAACTGTTCGACAGTTTCTCAGTTCCCAGTCAGACATTAAATAATATCGTACACATTCTGAAGGAAACAGTACGAAAACTGTTGCTCAGCAGTTGCTTTTCCGGGCCGTAATGCGCGTTGGAGGGGGGCAGTGGGTGCGCTTCCATCTTCTTGAATGTAGCAGTCGAATGTGGCAATATTGAATTTCCTTCACTGTACACAGCATGATGCGCGCTTGCGTGAAATGTAAGTTGCAATGAGAAGGGCCGAGGTTAAACGCTACGTCACGAACTATACGGGCAGATACTCGTCCAACATGTGAAAAATTCCACGTCACGGCGTACTTGTGTTTGAGTACTGGGGCCATATGCTTGCGCTTCCCCGTTGGGGAAATCCATTCAATATCAACATATCTAAACGGGCCCCAATCCCCCATCGGGGGGGGGGGGGGGGAGGGACTCGGGTAGACGAGCATGATGGATTGTCCCTCCCTCCTTTAACGCGCATTGTCCCCATGCATACAGCATTTAGTAGGTATCTAGGATTTATCCTTTTCGTGGAATGAGGAGACAATGTAACTCTCGCTATTTTCAACCAAATAAACGAAAATGAGATCAAAAGAAAGTAGTGGCGCAGATCATCGCGTTGTCGCCCCGAACTAGGATTCCACCAGTGTAGGTCCTCTGCGGTTCACGCGTTGTCGCCCTTGTTGGAGGACTAGTGAAGTCAGCCTACTACTATCAGAAAAAAGTCGGTTACTAAGCGAGCATGAAAGGGTTCGAAGCAGATTTACTGCTCGATTTGAAACCCTGCCGTGTCTCAGGCACTAAGTTGGTTAGTAACCGACCATGAAAGTATTTGGAACCGAGCACGAAAGCTGGCCATGCCTCCCACAGCACGTGTTGCTATTGCGCAGAGCTCGGTTCCGAACCCTTTCAGGTCGGTTTCTACCCAGCCTAGTGTCTGAGACACGACAGGGTTTCAAGCCGAGCAGTAAATCTGTTTCAAACCATTCATGCTCGGTTACTAACCGACTTTTGTTGAATACGTTCAACTGGAGATGACGACTCGGACGAAGAAATATGTAAATTAGGAGTCCTATCTGTGGAATCTGTATTTGTAGAGAGGGGAGGGGACGGTCGCAGAGAAGAAAAGCAAGTAATATGGGCATGGGATGGTCTGAATGCAGAATAAAATTAGGCGCTATATGGGTTTGGAGGGGCACTTCTTCCTACGCGTCTGTTTCTTGGATGTAAAGCTCACGTAGGGTACCATGTTGCGCGATGTCACCCGTGGTCCACCTCATCCTATGTTACGAGTCCTCTCCAAACCCATATAGCGCCTAATTTTGTTCTGCACTGAGACCATCCCGTGCTCATATTACCTGCTTTTCTTCTCTGAGACCGTCCCCTCCCCTCCCTACAAATACAGATTCCACAGAGAGGATTCCTAATTTACCTATTTCTAATGGAATATGAACCTCTAGGGCGCAAATAGAGTGGGGGCCACCGTTGTAGGATAGCCCTATGCAACGTTGTGTGTTGTTCGAAATTAAACTTTTTATGCAGCACCGGGGTTTTCCACCCCTATGTGAACTAAGCTAGGCTATTTCTGATGAAATTAGGCATGCACGTGGTTTCCTACCAAGATGACTACCTACTGAATATAAGGTGACTCCCCAAGCCTTGTTACGTCAGCTACGGTACAAAAAATGAGAACGAAAAGTGGTCATCACGAGGGCTCACAGCCCGTCATAACACGCATTGCGTCGGGTGGTTTAGAGTGTTGCCTTTGTATAATAACCTGCTTTCAATCTGGTCGCCCTTCTCGAAAAGGCAATGTAATCCCTCTAGTATAGATTCGCCTTCCGAGATAACGTGAAGCGAGAACTGGCCTTAACTAGGCTTCAAGAGCAGAGATAGAATAAGTTCCATTTTGAGAAGTGGTTCTTCACTTTCTCTAACGACATGGCTGCAGGAACTCGTTCTAACGTATGTATTGGCGTGTATTTCGGCCTCAAAATTCCCAACCTGTAGATTCTGTCGCAGTTGCTAAGCAAAAGTTCGTGTGAGATTAGGTTAGGAATCACCGTAGTTACGAATATCCTCATGTTAATACGTCATCTGGGAGTGCTAGGCTGAGGAATGGTGGCGTGGTAGGGCGACCGGAGGAGGGAGAGAGACGTTCTCGAGTCACACCAGGACGACCAAGCCTTCCATCCCTCTGGAGCGTGTCCATTGGCACCAGGCATGGATGAGAATGATAATACATTTCATTGGCCGGCCTCCGCAAGCGCATTAACAAGTGCGCATTCAAGTGGCCTCCCCGATTTTCCGTGAAACTAAAATGCGTGGCTCATCCCAGACATTGGTTGATTGGCACAGTCTTTTCTCCTTTCTCCTTTTCTCCTTTAGATAAAGCGGTGCAAATCAAGGGATGTTGGTTCGGGTATAAGAGCGCATAAGAGAAAAGGGTTGACAGCAGCCAATCATCCTCTTGATCGTTGCTTCGTTTTCGAAGTGTTTGTTTCAGTGAAGGAGTATACACTCGACTACACGAACTGTGCTATCGAAACCACGTGCTCCCTATCGTTTAACATTACTGAAGATATGAAGGTGAATTGAATTTATCGATTGTATGTCCTCCTATGTGCCTCTGACGTTTATTTCCGTGGTTTCTCAGCTGCAATGAGCTTCGCCGCTCTGACTCGTAGTACAGCCATGTGCTCGCATATTGATTCAAGGATGTGGAATAGTGTTCGTGTTAGCTGTGTATGGTTGTTGGGCAAAGTACGTCTCAAGCCACGCACGTCGTTCCTTTTTGTTTGCACACTCTCGCAGCCTGCCGTTTTGATCATCTGAAGCACGACTCCGCGTAAATAACGCGGGGAAGCGTAACCTTGTAGTGACCCCTAGCTGCAGTGAACTCTAGCTGACTCCGAGAATGTTAAAATATTTTCCTGTCTAAGAAGATTGGTATAAATTTTTTGAAGTTTTTAAAAACTCAGCTGATCCAATAAGTGAAGAAAGACACTGTTCGAAATTTGATAAAATGTTTATTTCTCGGAAAGTAATGGTCTAAAGCTTATTTTAACGTGCAGAAAGCCAGCAATTTTTAGTGCTCAAAAAGAGATTGCGCCATACACTCATCCAGTAGGCTTCCATTGATTGATGGCGAAAATTCTGTTTGCATGGAGTTACGCACCTCTCGACGGTAAAACAAGCATAATTGTGTAAGGCACATATCTTCACTTCGCTGTTCCAAGCAGGAATTATTTACGCTTCCAATCAAATTCAAATCGCTGAGAGCTAGACGAGTGCACGGCGCGGTCTACTAAACACGTTAGGAATGCGGCCTTTCTGTGCTCTTGAATAATCTTCAAACCACCATTTGGATCTATTCTAATAGGAGGGGGCTCTCCACTTTCACTGTTTAATAACGGCAGCGAAGTTATTAATTATAGTTTACAAGGACGGCCTACGAGAGGACTCTTCTTTGCGGTATCCTAGCCTCAAGAGACCATACTGCTTATTTGTTTGTCTGTTGTTTGTTTCATTTTTCTAGCAGTCTCCTTCCAACTAGGATGGGCCCCATCATTTCCTTAAAATACGTTTTTTAAATAACTTTCCAAACAGTGCGTTCATTCATTGGAATCAGATTTTTTCATTTATGAAAACCGAACATGGAGGATTAGTGCGTTCATTCATTGGGGCAACTGAATTCAAAAATTTCAAAGAGTCACACTAAATTTTCCATGGACGAGAATTTCTCTAATTTTCTCGGAGTCTCTAGTGTAACGTAGAAGAAGCTGAATTCGACTTGGAAAATGTTCGTTTTGACTTTAAAAACATCACACTTTCTTAGAAGAGAGTCCATTTTGACGTGAAAGTGCTACATCTTGAGTGTATAAGAAAAAGGAACGATATAATTCTTCTCGCAGAGGTGTGTGCAATGAGCCGCATCATTTATCTCGTAACAGTTGCACAGCCCGTTTCTCAACGTGTTCCTAAACTCGCTATCAGCATCAGAAGGTGCCGTATATCTACACAGTGGTAATAAAGTCTTCGATTTTCAGGGTGATGTTTATATCTATTACTATTTGGAGAACTATTTTCAAAATCACCGGAGGTATGTAAAGAGCAGAAACGACAAGCAGTACATCGGGAATTTGAACGTGAGATTTTTTCTTTCTCTTCCCCATTTCTGTTCACTGCTATGATGTTCTATATAGTAGCGTTTCTCGATATAGGAAGTCTCTGACTGTGAGCCATTCGCTTACTCTGACGACAAGAAACCGATTGCGCCATGCGGGGCTATTGCGAACTCGATGTTCAACGGTAACATTCCATTTGTTGACTAGAGCAGGTGCCTTCCCTCCGCTAGTCGTTACACTTTTTTGACCAAGCATTTCCTCCCTGTCGTATAGTGTGTGTTGCAGATACGTACGAATTCTTCTACCTCAAAGATGGGAGAACTCCGGTGCCTGTTACCAAGAACGGGGTATGTCCGGCGATGTTGACGAGAA
This sequence comes from Heligmosomoides polygyrus polygyrus, assembly GCA_947396885.1. NCBI lineage: Eukaryota > Metazoa > Nematoda > Chromadorea > Rhabditida > Heligmosomidae > Heligmosomoides > Heligmosomoides polygyrus. The sequence continues at coordinate 30,696,897 of OX377201.1, read as the reverse complement.
TTGCGCGATCTGTAGTTCTCTTTCTCAGGTGATCTGGGATGTGGACAAGAACAAGAAATTCAAGAATCCGCCGCTACCAGCCAGCGGACTGCTTTGTGATGCGTTCAAGGTTGGTGGTTTGTCTCATTTTTTACCTCCTCTCATTGTAACAGTGGGATATTCATTCCTGAACTGGCAATTCGTACAGGATGCTGCTACATCTATAAGGCCTCAGCTTCTAAGGGAAAGTCATTTTTGGATCTATCGTAGTCGGTAGGGGAAACCCTAAAGCGGTTATCCCATGCAACACCACGCGGTTCCCTGAATTTAAATCGAAACGCTGGTACCGTGGAGCAACAGCTGATGCTCTCGTACAAACTCAACGCAGAGAATGAAGACTCACAATCACTATTTCCCTTCCGATAAGGATATTTCTCTATATCTTTCAAAATCTGAATCTTGCTTCATATAGTTTCACATATTTTCAAGGCTTTTGTTTATTATTTGTGTTACCCCTACTGTGTTCATAAAAAACTTTGGCGCCGGCTTAGGAGGGTGCGCTTCATCCTAGCCCATGGATTTCTACAATGTGCAGCTCCCCGTATCACAGCAACGTACACTTTTCTTGGCACCCTCCACACCAGCTCTAACTAGGAGAGCCTCCAGAGTGGCGGTTAGCTTTTGCGATGCAATTTTTACAGGATGCAGTGTCCCGTGTGGGGAGTCCAAAACCATAGTTACTTTTTTCGGAATGCTCTTCTGTGATCGGAAAAAAAACGTGCGGACGCGTGAGCGCGAAGTTCATGGCGCTTTGCTGCCACCCAGCCCGATGTGGTCGTTTGGCACAGCGGTAGCGGGGTCTCGTCGGACGGAGCGGGTCTCTGACGGAAAAACGAAACGAAAAACGTCTCGGACGCACCGAGCGGGTTTGATGGTTCGCTCCCCGGCGTGTAGTGGTTTTGCACACATCGGATCGTTATTATTATGGCTTACGTGATCACAGGAGTCAATTTGTACACGATTAATGCTTTTAGAATTAAAAACCTAGCCTTTTTGGGCTTTCATTTGAGTTACCTCTCAATGGATCGTATTTGCACTGTATCATTTCATTGGATCGCTCACATAAGAAATTTCTTGCTCACATGAAGTGAGTGTGTTTATTGCTGACAATGATAATCAACAATTATGATACAGAACTATGAAACATTTAAAACATAATCGCTTATCACACCAGCAGCATCTTATAAGAACAATCTTCCTCTCCCTGACAAGGCATCATTACTTCTTCTTCTTCGTTGAAGTCATAATCTGTAGGCCTATGTTAATACTAAAAGCATTCGTCGTGTAAAAATTGACTCCTGTGATCACGCAAGCCCATATAGTAACGACACGATGTGTGCAAAAAACTGGCAACACAGGGGACCGAACCATCAAACCCGCTCTATGCGTCCGAGACGTTTTTCGTTTCGTTTTTCCGTCAGAGACACGCTCCGTCTGACGAGACCCCGCTACCGCTGCGCCAACCGACGATATCGGGCTGGGTGGCAGCAGGGCTCTATGAACTTCGCGCTCACGTGTCCACACGGTTTTTTTCGACCACAGAAGAGTACTCCGAAAAAGTAACTATGGTTTTGTATTCTACACACGGTACCCTACATATTGTAAAAATTGCATCGCAAAAGCTAACCGCCACTCCGGAGGCTCTTCTTGTATGGGGCCGTTCGGAGCAGGATCGCGGTGCGACGCGACGAAGTGATAAATATCTATATCGATAAGGCAGCGCGACTAGTCGATATAAGAACTTATCATTACGTCAGGTCGCGCCGCAATGTAGCTCTGAACGTCCACTAAGATTGCATTGGAGTATAAGACTAAATAATAAGAAAAACAAGGAAGAAAAGACGACATCACAACAGTGACTCTCTAGTGCTCATTGCGCCAAAATTTAGGAAAAAAAGGAATATGATACCGTCGTCGTTACGGTAGTTTCTTATTGGCTGTTACCAGAAGAAATGAATACTTCATTCGCAAGAGAAATAAGCGCTTTCCGAAACAGTCGATAAGGGAAGACGTCAATGGCGTAAAAATCAACTAAAGCTTAGAACAATTGTTTGTAAGGTGTTCAAGTTTGATAACGTTAATTCAAGAAGTGCCAGGCTCTGTCCGATTGCAGCAAACAGACAATGTCACGCATGTGTGAACAGCTTCTTACACGAGCACGGCTTAAAAATGAGCTCGCTGGATTACTCTTTTCGGGCAGTTTTGGGGAATAGGGTCTGTGCTACTTTAACAAAAGTGACAAAGCATTGGACGTAGGGTACTTGCGGCGAGCCGACGATGCGTTTCCCCGTTGTCTTCGTATTCACATAAAAAGAGCTGATATGGATTACGAGGGAATCCATTGTGTTTGTAGCATCATTGTTCTTATTTTGCGTGTGAATGTGTCAAATCTCACTGCGCATTGCTATTTCGATAAGCCCCGTTTACTGCGGCAATGCTTTTTACCCACTCTCTAGAGTGCAGTCAGTGAGGGGTTTTGCTTAGGTGTTAGAAGGATAAAGGTGTCATATGTCAACACTTCTCTGGGTTACGCCGCGCATTCTACCTTTGTGGGATATCGTGAAGGGAATTTGAGTGTGCATTTGACCTAAACAATGACTGGCGGCGGCCAGCCAATGGACGAGCAGCGTTTTATGCTTCCCAGAGAAATCATGCACCATTGCGCGTGACCTGGAGGAATGGAAGGCTTGGTTAGCAGGGAGCAACCTTAAGAAAACGAAAAGCATTGATAAATCCATAGGATCATGGTGCACACAACGGCCAGGGCCTCCTCCTACTGCATAACGTGCACCCTGCTAAAGGACTCTTTGCCGCAATCTTATAAGTTCTCTCGATTCGTTACTCACGCCATATTGGAAATAAAGTGTTTAAGAAATTCCGGGTTCCCTCATCTTGAAACCGCGGAATTGTTGTTGTGTACTTCTTGTGTGTTCTTTGCCATGACATTTTCTGGTGGAATTTTTGTTTGCTACTTCAGTCTGGATGGCAGCGCAATCGCTACTCGTCACCGGTGGAATTCTGTGCCTCTAAAAAGGCCGCTGACAGGGTCAAAACGTTAGGCCGTAAATAAGGGTTCTATCAACAAAAAAAACCCTCATTGGCAAGGAACATGCAGGTGTTCCAACCCAGCATTAATGGGAGGATTGGCGACACTTTCTAATTCAGCGTGGTGTCGTGGAGCCATTGTGAATGTCCCGTAAGCCCTAGTTTATACTTGCGGCACGGTGGTCGGGATAGATATCGGCCGGATGGCGCGAAAAATCGATAACTACGGCGATCGTGGTGCCGCGCCGCGTGGCGGCGCAAGTATTAGGTTGTCCCATAAATCCCCGCCGTTTTTTCAACTATTCACTGCAGATTTCGCCGGCAGTCTCTTGCATAGCGCTGCATAGCTTTCGAAAGAGAATGGTTTGCTCTATCAGAACATATATTGCATTTCTTTTTTCATCATGGATTTTGTCAATTTTTAGGTCGTTGAAGTGAAAAGTGAAAAAGTGAAAAACTAGCCATATGCGCACTTGTTTTCTCCGCTTAGATTTGTAATTTTTTGCACAGTTTTTTGTAGCGTTTGGAAGACAATGTTCTGTACTACAAGAATATGTGTTAGTCCTATTTGCCCATTTGTCCTTTATTGATTTTTAGGTCACCAAATTGGGAATTCCGACTTTTCCGCCCGAATTTTTACCAAAACTCCGGTTCTGTGGTTGAACTTTTTTGCTTGGTGTTATATGTCGTTTGGAAGAGGATGTCTTGCTCAGTAAGAATTTGTGTCGCGTTTATTGGCACATGCTGATTTCTCTCGAATATCAACAACTGAAGGAGGAGAAGGAGTTGTTGGTGAAGACGATTTTTCTCTTTTTGGCATTTTGTTGATATTCAATAGAAATCAATGATCGCGACACGTATTCTTATAGAGCAAGACATTTTCTTTCGAATGACATATAACACCAACCCAGAAAGTCCAACCACAGAGCAGGAGCTGTCGGCAAAAACAACCATCCTCCTTCGGACGTCCCAATTTGATGGCCTAAAAATCAATTAAGGACAAGTGAGAAAATAGGACCTACACATATTCTTGTAGTACAGAACATTGTCTTCCAAATAGTATAAAAAAACTGCGCAAAAAAAATTACAAACCTAAGTGGAGAGAACAAGTGCGCAAATGGCTACTTTTTCACTTTTTCACTTTTCACTTCAACGACCTGAAAATTGAAAAAATTCATGATGAAAAAAGAAATGCAATGCATGCTCTGATAGAGCAAATGATTCTCTTTCGAAAGCTATGCAGCGCTATGCAAGAGAACGCCGGCGAAATCTGCAGTGAATCGTTGAAAAAAACGGCGGGGACTTACTTATGGACAACCTAATATAAACTAGGGCTAAAAGACTTGCAGTTGTCGACCGGTGGTCTCTCAGAGGGTCACTCTTCTTAGTGGCCTGGTGACATAGATTTAGAGGTGCACGCTGGGCTGACCTATAGGAAAATCTTTTTCAAATCATGAGCGGAAATTGACTGAAGTGTTTCGTAAAATGGAGAGCATAATGCTTCTCTATAGATGGGGTTGCTCTAAAGTGGCAAAAAGCAGCGTAAACAAGTGCGCATGTCTTGCGTTTCTTTATTGCGCCTGCACACCCGAATTGTTCCAGGACACTGCGAAGCCGCCGAATTGGAGGTTTGACCCGTGCACGATGGACGGTTTCGAGAACGTCGACTTCATTGTGTGGATGCGCACTGCTGCGCTGCCGAATTTCCGTAAACTGTGGAGATTGGTTGACCGCACGGGCGAGAATCCACTGCTCGGCTCACCGAAGTTCTCTGATGGCCTGCCTGCTGGCCAATATGAAGTGGTTGTGCGTTCAAGTGAGTCGATTGAGTGTTGATGAGCCGTAAATGTTTGGTAGAAGAAGCAGATTGTTATCTTTCTAAGTCGGCTTTTTAAATTTTGATTATTGCTCAGACGGCAGGCGAATTAGATGTCAAAAATGGGAGGAAGAAAGCAATTCTATGTCTTGCCTAATCGGGAGCACTTATCGTTGTTCTCCTATCGTTCGGATAGACGGTTGGAGCATGGATTACGCATGAGAAAAACGCGCAGATGTTTAGAAAGAAGATATCCGGCCTTGTGCACGTATTTCTCCTGTCCTTTACTGTCTCAAAGCAGCTCGAGACAGAATGCCAGTTTGCGAAGTTGACTGATAATCTTTAGCCATAGGAGAGCGTATTCTGTTTCAGACTACCCTGTGACGGTATTTGGCGGACGAAAATCGATCGTGTTGAGTACGACGAGCTGGGCTGGAGGAAAGAACTCGTTCCTAGGTGGATAGCTATGTCTCTTGTGCGCGTAGGATTCATTTTACAACGGCGTTAATTTTAGGTATAGCGTATTTGGTAGTTGGATCGCTTTCAATCGTCCTCGGAATTGTCTTCATTGGCATTCACATCAAATTCGGGCATTCGTGAGTTTTTTCGTTGTTTGTTAGTGGTCAAGGAAATAAGCAGTGTAACAGTAGCGGTAAGATGGTAGCTTCTACTGACTGATATACGGCCGTATTGTGTCACGTCGCCATTGCACCGCATGCAAAATGTTTGCCGCCAGCAGGGGTCGAACCTGCGACCTTGGGCTTATTAGACCCACGCTCTAACCGACTGAGCTATGGCGGCTGACGACGGCGACGCGGCGCTGCCGTAGAGGAGCGCCGTGTCGTCGTCGATAGTGCGATTAATTGAGCCGGTGCTCTTCCACGGCGATCGGGTGTAATAGTCGCTGCCTCTTCAAACCTGATTTGCTAGCCGTAGCTCTCGCAAAATCTTTGTCGTTGATAAGGATCGAACCTGAGACCGTAGTATGGTGTTGTGTCCACCACCGGCTTTGTAGAGTCAAAATACTGCAGTGGAATAATCAGACCAATGAGTAAAAAGCTGAACCGAAGAAGATTAACGCTGCCGCACAATTAGATCGATCGGAGGATCACTTTGGAACGTTGCCACGTATGTCATGTGAGTTTTACGCCGCGCTCATGTACTCTGCGTCTGTGCTGGGCGAGACGGGTCCATTTTTGACGAAGTTGGCTGTCCATTGAATACAAAGAGACCCCGTAAAGGACCACTCGTACTGAGCTGTGATAAAGAAAGTCAAGGATGTGTCAACAACAAAGGTCTATGTACGTACCCAAGTGCTGCGACACTTCTGGGGGAGCGTTAAGCACTGTCACAGTTAGATTTTCTTCTTCTTTGGTTTTCCCATAATGCTTGAGTTAAAAGTACAGCGTTTGTGAGACTTCCCAACGCGGTTCAGCATCAACTTCCACGCTGTTCAGCTTCATCAACTTCCTCGAACAGTGTAGATTCACTGCTCCTTCCCTTATGTTGAGGGACATCATCTTTTAATTGCCCACTGTTATATCAATCGTGCCCTATTCAACACACCACTGGTGTTCGTTTTGGCCAGCACCAAGTTTAGCTTTTTGATCAGCACCAACCTTAGCTAGTGCGCACCATTAGATGTTGGAGCGCTCATATGAAAGGTCGTTTTAACCGCGTGGATATGCCCCGACGTTTAGACTCCAACTTTCCAACCGAAGCACTTGATTGTAGTTGTCGCTTGTTGTTTTCTGGAACTCACCGTCAGTTTGATCGGTGATGACGTGGTTAACTCAAACTTAATGGCGAGTTGTTAAGTCGAAAGCGCCAAATTTTCAACGCTCGTTTCAAAACTCCTCGAATATTTTGTCTGACAGCCGTCACAGTCCATGCGACGTTGTCAATAAGTGGTACACTATCACCAGCTGACTGACAAGCTCAGCTGTACACTGGTAGATCCTACGTATTACCACCTCAACGGATGAACGTTGATGTTAATCAATCCTTGTTTCGGATGCGCCACGCACTCTATTTTTACGGAATATAATGAAGGCGCTTATTTGGTCCACGCAATATTGTCTTGCAGTGGTTGTTCGATAAACAAAAAGTGTTAGCTGCGGCATCAAATCGGCTTCCCCTCACAAATGGGTATGTAATACTTTAAGATAGTGAATGGTCATCTATGGAAGATGCCTTGAATCCTTTGAAAGGCCGTCCATACATCGCGAGCTATTGCCATGCAGTACTCGCTGCCGCAAAAGGTGACACAACGCATGCGTCGATGAGAAGAACGCGGGAGACAATTCTTTTAAGAAAAGGTTTCGAGTTGAGGGCGTGTCGTGGACAGCATGGATCTTGCGCAGAATGCTGAGCCAGATAAGAATACAGTACGATCCTTGGACAGTTCCATTAAGACAATCCCAACAGACCGATTTAGAAGACGACAGACAGGCTCTGTGAAAGCTTGAACATGCACGACATGTTGCTAAGATTTCATAATTTACACGTTTATACCGGACCACTAATCGCGTTGGTCGCGAACTATGAACGGCCTGAGAAGTCGGTCGAGACAACGTGACCAGGCGCCTAATCATGATGAAGAAGTAACAAAGATCAACGCAACGATTTTGTAGATCACAGAATATGAAGGATAACTAGGCTGATAAGCATCGCGAGACAGTTCTGACTAAGCTAATATTGCCTTCCAGGGCGCGTCATGGCGCAGTCCGAGAAAGTGCCGACTGTCGTGTGCACTCTGACACGAGGTTCTTAGTTCTGGTTTTCCGCCCAGAACAACTAAGCCTTCCATCCCTCAGCGGATAATGAATGATAATGATAAATAAAAACAATAAAATGAATTAATAAAATATTGGGCGCGTGTAGCGCAATCGAAAGAGCCGCCAGCTGTCGCGTGCACCCGATACCAGGATCGGGTGATAGTCGTTAGTCCCGACTCGGATGCGCACTGACGATGCCGACAGTGCCTGTGGTGCCAATTAGCGTCGACTCGCACCGTGCCACCCGCCGCTTCGCGACGATCACCAAGGCAGCCCTCGCCGCCCTGCGATGGTGACCTAGCCGAGCACGGGAGCCTGCAGATGGGTGATAGTCGTTAGTCCCGACTCGGATGCGCACTGACGATGCCGACAGTGCCTGTGGTGCCAATTAGCGTCGACTCGCACCGTGCTACCCGCCGCTTCGCGACGATCACCAAGGCAGCCCTCGCCGCCCTGCGATGGTGACCTAGCCGAGCACGGGAGCCTGCAGATCGACCGCGACCCCACCGAGGCCGAACTTCACAGACCGACCAAATTTACAGTTACAGCGGATAACTTATTTAGAGGGTTTACAAAGGCAGTGCAAAGAGTTGTACTGATGCGAGTCCTACACACTTTCATGTCAGAATTTCGAGCTCTATCTGATGGACTGTACAAGAACACTTAAAAATTTCTCTATAGGAATATTTTGACGCAGGCTTCGAGCCAAAGGCTTCACGAACAATTAGGCACGCAATTCGTAGACTTTATAATAAAAATTTTATGGTCTACCTGAAGGGCTGTTCAAGAATGCTTAAAAATTTCCCTGCAGAGACATTTTGGCGAAGGCCTCCAGATAAAGAGCACGAACAATCCATTTAGTAGAGAGCCCTCCTAGGAGAATCCTGTTCTAGTTTTTTCATAGTATTCTTCAGGTTTTTCTAAGATCCTCTTCATCTTTATGAACCTTTGTGATACCCAGTAGGATATTTCTCGAGACTAAGACTGAATAGGTAAGAGTAAAAATTCATGGTAATTGAATTTTATCACACAACATATCAAATTGTTCTTCCTGTGGCATGCCAGTAGAATAAAGTTGCATCCTTCATGAATGAAGGAAAACTTCTGAGGAGGAGCACCGTTATTTTAAGCATCAGTAATCATTTAGCCTCCAAGTTTATGCTGCCCTGGAAAAGATTTTTTTGCATTGTTCGTGCAGTCTTTATCTAGAGGCTTTCCCCAAAATGTCTACATGAAAATTTTTAAGCATTATTGTACAGCCGTAGACCATAAAATTACAAAGCTAGACCAAGGTAGACCATAAATTTTTCATTACAAAGTCTACGAAATCCATGCCTAATTGTTCGTGAAGCCTTTAGCTCGAAGCCTGCGTCGAAATATCTCAACAGAGGAATTTTTAAGCGCTCTTGTACAGTCTATCAGATAGAGCTCGAAATTCTGGCATGAAAGTGTGTAGGACTCGCACCAGTACGTCTTTACGCTGCCTTTGTAAACCCTCTAAGTAAGTTATTCGCTGTAACTGTAAATCTGGTCGATCTGTGAAGTTCGCCTCAGGGGGGTCGCGGTCGATCTGCAGGCTCCCGTGCTCAGCTAGGTCACCATCGCACGGCGGCCAGGGCTGCTTTGGAGATCGTCGCGAAGCGGCGGGTGGCACGGTGCGAGTTGACGCTAATTGGCACCACAGGCACTGTCGGCATCGTCGCGCGCATCCGAGTCGGGACTAACGACTGCCTCCCACCAGGATCTTGGTTAGGATTTACCGCCGAGGCCAACCATGCCCTCCATCCCTCCGGGATCGGCAAATTGCTACCAGAGTTGTCCGGGAAAGGAAAATCGCTGACTTTTTCATTGATGGGACACCTCAAGTCCTTGTATAAGCGAAGAACGCGCTCGAGTTGACTCCACGACATTGCATGGAAGTAGAATGCGTAGCACATCCCAAAAAGCGATTGAGCGACCTCGTCCTTTATCCGTTTTATTATGAAAGGATAAAGGACGGCGTTGCTCAATCCTTTTTGGGATGCGCCACGCATTCTAGTTCTACGGGATGTCGTGGAGGCGTTTTGAATGTTGGCATTTGGCTGTACAATGACTTGCGGTGGCCAGCCGTCAGCATGGACAAGTCCGCGCTTTATCCTTCCCAAACAAACCTGGTACTAATTCACCGACCCCGAAGAGATGGAAGGTTTGGTTGGCTTGGGCGGGAAATCCGAACCAGGAACCTAGTATTAGGTGCACGCAACGGCCGCTATCTCCTCGACTGCGCTACACGCCTCTACGATGTCATGTATAAGTAGAGTGTGTGGCGTACTCCAAATAGAGACTGTCCTTTCTCCTTTGTTGTTTATTGTTGCCTTCCATATTGAAAGCGACTTAGTCCATTAACGCGTTTTGTTTTCAGCATGAGCGAGTTGAGCAACGTTGGACCTGCGCACTAACCGCTCGATCGCCGTAATTTGTACAGCTGCATTCGATTGCTCCAGATGAGTTCACTGTCGTGTCGTGTCCCTCGTGCTCATTAACTGTCCAAGTCGCCGTGTATGTTACCCGTTCTGCCGTGTGTGCTCTCTCTATCCAGCACACCGTTGTTGTTCAGCTCACACAATGTGAAATCAATTAAGAATCGACTTATATTTATCCAAAACTAAATAGCAGCTTAATACAGTATTATTTCTCTTAAGAAAACCCACGCATGTCTTCTTCTTTCATCCGTTGAACACTCACTCCGATTCTGAGATAGTAACGCGAGCTAACGTCGCCCTACGAGTGTTTTACGTCCGTCGTTCTGTGATACAATTAAAGGATTCCTCGATGTCTTGTAGAGACGCCTTACAACTTGTGATCTTGCAACTTGTGTTATACAACGATTCATGCTGTTTAATCCCATCGCTTTAGAAATAAACATTTTCGACTTATGTGTGCTGTTCCTCGCGTGGCGTCGCGCAGCGTGGAATCGGGAAGGCGATGCTCGGAGTGACACGACTCACGCAAGTGAGAGAAGACCTCCGGAGTTCCGATCATCGTTGACGTTAGAAGACCAGAGACGCTGTCGTATGCGCCAAGTCGGCGAAAATTAGGTGGTCGCGTAACGCGCTTCACGGTCATCTGCTGGACGAGATCCGTCACCGACTGGATTCCGCGGGATGTCAAGAGAACACCAGGGGTGGGATTCATCAACGACTTACATGACTTCAACAGAGAATTCACAGCGGAAAACTATAACGCGGCTTATCGCTCACCATATCGCTTGGTAAGCCGCGCTATTAGAGATTTCGGCTGTAATTTTTTCTGTCAAATTGCTGTAAGTCGTTGATGAATCCGGTCCCAGGACGCCCATTAATGCGTTGGTAGAAGCTCTTCGTGAAAGACCTGAATGAACGGTATGATGCTCTCCGTGTCCCAAGAGCGAGGAGGATCCCTTGGAACACTCTGGTACGCGACAGGGACAAAAGGAGACGCTCGCTCGAGCAACTCTGATGATGATCAACGGGGCGACAGGTGATGTACTATTTCTCAGAAGTAAGAACTGTTATCCGGTGGAGAACCCAGCAAATCATCAGTGACAACCCGTTGTTCTTTGTTTAGAGTATTGGGCTCTTACCAGTTAGCAGGACGAGGAAGTGGCACTTGCAAGGAGTTTCAGCATGCGGACGATCTACCGTATCTGTATCAAAGCTGGGCACATTCTAGAAATAATTCCTTCCTCCCCTGACACGGACGAGAGCACATAACTCTGCCAAAGCATCCGTTGTACGTGCACAGACACGCATTCTAGTAACTACAGATTACGTTGATGTTTGATGGGGACGATCAGGAAAACGCAACATCAAATGGGCTGAACGGTATGAGCCATCTATTAGGGTGGCCCGAAAGTCTTGAAACAAAATTTTGAAAACTTCAGAATTTTCTAGACAATTCAAAAATTCTGGGCCAGTGGGGATCGTGTAGAAGGTTCCAGAAGCTTACGCTGTATGAGTACACAAGGGCCCGCAAGGTCATTTTGTTGACATGTCGAAGGGACTGTAAGTCGCATCACAGTGCATCGCTTTTTCACTCGCTTTGATTCAGAGATATGACCCTCGAAGACGGAGAGCGCAGTGGACGACCTGCTATCGGTGGTGATGGGTTGCATCTTGCTATCAAATCCAATCGAGAAGCAACTACGCGGAAACTGGCAGCAACGCTCAGCTGCACTCACTGCACCATCGAGCTGCATCTCCACGACCTCGGCTATCGAAAAGTTTTGAAGAGATGGATCCCTCGTATGCTGACCGAGGCACATAAGCAAGTGCGAATGAGCATATGGCCAGTTACTCCTCGCGCAGCCGCATCGAAAGGAATTCCTTGAGGATCTAGGGACTGGAGATGAGAGCTGGATAGTCTTTGATAACAGCGCACTCATGCCGTCTGGCTCTCACTCGACGAAGAACCACCAATCCAGTCGAAGCCAGACCCACACCAACGCAAAAATTTACTTTGCGTTTGGTGGGAGGCGAAAGGGCCAATCTACCATGAGCTGCTGGCTGCTGGCAAGCCTTCCATATACATTGATCAGCTTCAGAAATCCGCCGATGCAATGCGAGAAAAAAGCGAAAAGATCGAGTGTCCACCTGTTGCACAACACCGCGCGCCCTCACATTGCATCGACACCCTGTGAGAAGATAGCTGAACTTGGCTGGCATCCGATAGTCCATCCACCGTATTCGTCGGATCTTGCGCCATCGGACTACCATCTGTTGGGACCGCTGAAGCATCATTTGAGAGGGAGAAAATTTGAAAGCTATTATGAGCTCAAAATGGCAGTCGACAACTTCTTCAAATACAATTTAGTAATTTGAGGAAGCAAGAAATTAACTTTTATGGTTCGTTTCACCACCTTCCTTCAGATGAACCTTGTAAATTATAACACCTCCCGGTGAATCATTAGTGAAGAAAGAGGTGCTATAATTTTAATATTTATTTTAATATTTATTTATTGTTAGTATAATATTTTTATATTTTTTACTGTTCATTTAATTATTCTAATTTTTGCCAGTATAATTTTTTAAATTTTCTTAAATATAAAACTTTTTAAACAAAGATATTTATTGAATTGTATATATATTTAATTTTAGACAAGAATTTACTACAATTTATTTCAAGTCGCAATCCGCTAGTTTCTGGACGAAAGGAATCAGCGATTTGCCGAGCAGATGGGAGAGGGTTATATCGCTCTATGGTGAATATGTTGTTGATTTCTAGCTTGTATTTAGAAAACGATGCTTGAATAAGAAGGATGTTTTTGTCTCAAGACTTTTCGGCGAGCCTAATATTAAACTACCAGATACCGTGCCTTATCTATCTAACTGCACCTAAAAAGTACGTTCTTCTACAAGTGGTACCATTGAGATGGTAAGTGCCAACTTGTAGGGAAGGGAAAATCTGATTTTCAGTGCACTGCGCTTTTCGTCCAAGCAAATCTTTTGAAGCGATAGAAATCATGTGTTCTAATCAGGCGAATGGTCATGGGAGATTCTGAGGGGGTTCCACACGTTTCCGCGCGGGTATCAATTCTAGAATTCTGTGAATTTAGTGGAGCCACATATGAACGCTGCTCTACCAACTAAGCTTTTCAAAACACTTCCCGTAGCAGTTGTCACCAATACCTGATTTCGAGCAATGAAGCTCAAGATCACCTTCCCGCATGACAACTGGTGACCACATATGGCCGTTGTGACCATGCGAATTGTTTTGGAGTCAATGATAAGGACAAGAGATGGTGCTACTGCTGTTTCAGATGCGCCGCGCATTACACCTCTACGCTCCATTATCATGGAGTCCATTCTGACGCCGCATTTGACCCACAAGGTGACTTGATATGGCCAACCGAGGGGCAATTCGGGGTTCTATTCTTTCCAAACGAGTTCGGTACCGATTCATCGACCCCGAATATGTTCCTGTCCTGGGCGGGAAATCGGAAGAAGGTATCTACTCAACAGCTTCGACTCTCAATATCACGTCGTGAATGTAAGCCGGAGAAGTCTTGATCATGCAACATGTCATCCACTCTCGGCTCTCTAGAACAATAATCTTTCTCACTTCTTGGAACGCCGTCATCACGGTGAAACAAACTGTGCCCTCGCGAAGTATCATGAACGGCTGGATCGCTTCAGAACGTCAGAGCTTCCGTAGCTATTGGTTCCTACATCTTCGGAATAGATGAGGAACGACCGTCTGAAGAGATGGAGCATTCCGTTCAACGGAGGTGCTGCAGCTGCGTTTTATGTAAGGACTGAAATCCGTCAAAAACCGCACGGAATCAGCTGACGAGCCTATATACTACGTGCTTACTCACTGCAGGAGAATAACACATCAATGATAGAGGAATTCGCCGATTCGCTCTAGAAATTATGCCAAAAGCCTAATACCTATTGCAAACAATGCAGTGAGGCGGAAGTCGAGGAGTAGGATATACCATTTTCACGTCAAATCGGACACTCTTCTAAGCTCGCCTAAGACTTTTTAAATCAAAGGGAACTCTTCCGAGTTGCAATAACCTTTATACAGGTTGAACTACAGACTCAATAACATGGTTATAAAAAAATTTTGTTTAAGGAAAATTTAGAATATCTTTTTTGATTTTTTTAACTTTAGCTGCCAAATGAGTGGAATAGTTTTATAAAATTTTTACTTTTGGGGAAAAATAATATTTTGTATTTTGTTTTAAAGCGCAGCAAAGCAGCAACCTTAAAGTGATCTAAAAGACCGGATTGGGCCATGCACTAGAAAATCGACTTTTAATTGATTGATATCGTCATGTGGAGAACTACGTGCTCCACATGACGATGAACTTGGCCACTGCAGCAGCTGGACAACCTTCTAGTGTTTGATGTATTGAAATTGAAATTGAAAAACTGAAATTTTCCTCGAACAAAAAAAAACCGTAGACAATGCAACAAGTACAATTGTCAAGAACGCGCATACCTCGTAATTCCATGTAAACAGCATTTACACTATCAATCAAATAAAAATCGCGACGAGCTTTTCGAGTGCATGGCGCAATCCGGTCCTTTAGTACACTTTATGGTTGCTGCTTTGCTGCGCTTTAAAACAAAATACAAAATGTTATTTTTCCCAAAAGTAAAAATTTTATAAAATTATTACGCTCATTTGGCAGCTAAAGTAAAAAAATTTAAAAAAAAACATTCTAAATTTTCCTTGAACAAAAATTTTTTCTAACCATTTTATTGAGTCTGTAGTTCAACCTGTATAAAGGCTGTTGCAGTTCGGAAAGTTCTCTTTGATATAAAAAGTCTTAGGCGAGCTTAGAAGAGTGTCCAATTAAGTTTGAAAAGTGCCCAATTTAGTTTGAAAAGTGTCCAATTTGATTTGAAAAGTGTCCAACAATTCGACCTGAAAATGGTATACATGCCCCTTTTCTGGGAGATTGATGAACACAAGCTATTCTCCATATGATTGCGTGGTAGCTCAGGCGGAAGAGGTGTCCGCTGTCGCGTGCACTCATTCCAGGTTCCCGGTTCGCATTTCCCACCCAGGCCAACCAATCCTTCCATCGCTCCGAAGTCGATGAATTGGTAGCGGACTGTCCGGGAAGAATGAAACACTGATTTGTTCATCGGCTGGCCAACCCAAGTCATTGTATAGGCCAGATATGCATTCAAACTGCTTCGACGTCCTGTGCATAGAAGCAGAATGCTGACGCATTCCAAAAAGGGACTGCCTCCGTTTGTCCTTATCCTTTAAATAAAAATCAAAGATCAACAAAAGCCGAACAGAATAAATTGACGTGCCTAAATAATTTACACTTGCTCTGCTGATCGAAAGCAGCGCATCAATGGTATTAATTAATGAGTAGTGTATTCACCTTTTAGCTCAACAAAATAAATAAATTCTAAAAATATTCCACTTCTAATTCTAAAAATAAATTCTAACAGATAATTAATAAATAAATAATTAAAAATGAATTATAAAAATAAAGTCAATCTTAATAGGTATTCTAGACACCTCAGTAAACCGACACAATAGGAGTAGAACTCATTCGGCATCTCTATGAGATTGATTAACAACGGCTACTGCCTCTATTACAAAAGGTTCGAAGTGGTGATTAGTGCTGCTCAAGTTGAAGAACAAAGTTCCTTCTTTGCTCGTGGATAACCGGACAATTGGCTGGATGACCCCTGTGTTCCCCCGTATCATGCCTGGTGCCGGCTAATCCGCAGCACAAGCGCTTGGGAGGCCATGGGTCTGGAAGATTTACCACCGACGACTGACGTCTGGCCAAGCGAAAACGACATCGTCTGGGCCATCCGAGGAAACACATCGAGTTCTCCGGAACTGCGTCAAATGCCTTACAGATCACTGACAATGAGTCTCATCAGTTTTCGAGAACAATGTGTGTTGCATTTCTGAGTGCACATCCGTACAAAAACTCTCTTCAGCTTCATCCAGATTCACTCGTTATACATCACATCTATCCATAAGCTTCTTTCTGCGTCCTGAAAACGTTTTGAGAGCCGGGATTCACTTTTCGACTCTTACGCCCCACGTTTGCAGATCTTGTAGACAATCATTTGCTGCATTTCTGGAACGTAGGAGCCTCACATTGTACCGCAGAAAGTGTGATCAAATAAACAATTTTTCCCTCTAAGAGTGCAATTTACGACAACTTCGACGTATATTCCCTTCAACAAGAGCTGAATCCGACCACAGCCTCTGAGCAGTTCCTTTGTCGAGTCGATTACTTTTTGAGATTCCATCAGAACCAGTGATGGCCAAAGTTCTGCTAAACCTGGCGCAAGGCCGCATAGCACTTGACATCGAATCAGTGGAGAAAGACCGGGAGCAAACAATGGAACGAGGCGTCCAATAAGCGCTTATGGTGGAGGCCCTCGAGAGCTCCGCTCTCTTTGGCAGGCAGCACTCAAGTCGAAAAATGCGCACCGTTGGAGTGCCATCGAATGAGGGCCGAATAGGTAGTGATGTTGCAGTGAGCCCAGCGAGGATGCCAAATGGCGGATCTAGACGTTTACGGTGTCAGCCCCGGGAGACCACATTCAGAGGATTGGCACTGGAGCAATGATACGCAGAATCTAGCGCTTTTTACACTGTCCAGAAAAGGTGAGCTCTCAGAAATTTTCGTAACAGGACACATAGCTAAAAAACCACAGAGGTAACTGTAAGTACCTGGTTCATATTCACGTGATTGGACAAAAGAGCTGGATCTCGTCATAGAATTTTGATATCTATCTGGTGAAAGGCCTATTTTGAATGTCATTGTCGCTGCTACTTCCGTATTTCCGAAGCACATCACATATAAGCTCGAAATGTTGCTGCTCCTATTAGGCGTTGAACTTCTGGTTGCCCTTATTTGGCTCACATCTTCGAGTTTCATCACATGTTTGCAAAGACTTCGTTCAGCATGTGCAGGATAATGAAAGGAGCAGCAACCTTCTGGGATTTCTTCCTTAGTGTGATGCTGAGGTTCAGTGAACCAAACCTCAATATAAAGGAATTTCTTCAATGGAAGTGACAAGCTATGCCACTCGCAGCAAAGTGCGATTCTGTATTGACTTCTTTGACCGATTCCACTTTAGGTTTTGCTAGACAATACCGCCTTTTTTTGCAGCGTCTCAAGCGATTGCTACTTCTCTTAGTGAGGTCTGGTGGACGACATCAGGATAATGAGGAGTGCGACCAAGCACACACAGCAGCCTGCGATTGCAGTTGATAAGCGCCACACGTCGACGTACACGTTATCTGACCGACGAAGTGCGACTTCTGCCGCTAGATGTCAGGAACGTCATCATAAACCGCTAACTCGGGCCAATTTCCTCTATCGCACGCGCCGATACAAGGCCCAGACCGCCTTTGTCGGGCGGCAATGAGGTCATGCATGACTAGCTCAACAGGATTACTCGTAAATATCGCCTGTCCAGCTGAGGTCAGAAGGCGCGGCATGCAACTTGTTCACAGTGTAGGACACTCACTCTCACTCTGAATGCTGCTGTAATGTCTTAATTGGCGTTTGCATGGTGATAGAAAGTAGTAAGTGTGAAAACGTCGTTCAGCCAGTGACTATATTTATACTTGGAACCTAATAAAATCACGGCCAGTGAAATGGTACGATTGTGTAAGGTTGACAGCAATATTGAGGAGAAGCAGAACAGAAATGAAGGCCTT
The DNA here is from genome assembly GCA_947396885.1 of Heligmosomoides polygyrus polygyrus. Taxonomy (NCBI): domain Eukaryota; kingdom Metazoa; phylum Nematoda; class Chromadorea; order Rhabditida; family Heligmosomidae; genus Heligmosomoides; species Heligmosomoides polygyrus. Next base: position 30,679,041 of record OX377201.1, on the reverse strand, counting down.
CTGGTCGAAAATAGCTGTGGAGGGGGTAATGTTGTATTCACTGGGATTTACACATTGGATCCGACGCGGATTCGGATATTTCGAATCCGTCATTTTTTCAAACCTGGTTGAAGGGGTTATGCAAACAATGACATTTTTGAAAAGCGCCGCATCTAGGGTGATTTAGATAAGAGCAGCTTTAGCATGAAGGATTTTCTTATGGTCCAAATCACTGATTTATCTTCAGATTTCACGTCGAGTATCCGAGTCGGGTAGGATGCCAGATTTCTGATCAAAATCAGTTATTTAATTTATCCGAAATGCGATTTGGTGAAAAGCACCCCACCTGAATTGCCCAAAGATCTGAGCTTTTCAAAGAACCCGTTGTTCGCATGATTCATTCAAGTAGGATTTGAAAAAATGACGGATCTGAATTAGCCGAGTCGGCGTTGGATCCAACGTCTACTGGGAATCCTCTTGTGTTAGAAGGAAATTGAATATACCCCAGACCGCTCCGGTTCACTGCAGTCCGGAACAGGAGTACCCCATACTGTGTAATGTGAAATTTTGATTCAAAAGGTGACCCCCTCCCCCTCTCTTCTCCTTTGCGCTGAGGTTCTTCATGCAAAAATCGTCCACGTTTGTCAGCGAAAAAATAGTGGCCGCATTCTTATTCACAACTGAAATAAACAACAGCGATTGTGAAAATCGCATTGGCAAAACACATGTTGTTATATTTAAATACTGGAAACGCAATTGTAATTAAGTCAAGGAAAATTGGACCTCGAGTCCTTGTTTTTGATAGTCTTCGCCACACAAAGATTCGAAAACAGTCTTTAAACACTAAATTGGCATGGAGTTGTAGCTTAGATTGACCAACAACAAGGACAGACAGCTTCAATAGACTGCTTGGAGCATTCTAGTTTCTGGGAAATGCTTAATTTGCCCGAACAATTGCTGTCTAGCTACCAAACATTTGATGCTGATGAACGCCACTTGCATAAGGTATCCACATAGTCATTCATCACATCAAAGTTATTGCACGAATAGCACTAATGAAAAGTGAACACAAAAACATGAAAGGATAAACAGAGTAGCTGTTCATGCAGAGGGATTTTATATTCAGCCCATCCCAAACCTAAGTAACGAACTTTTCTGGATTGCCAATTCGGAGGCCGAACTGGAAGTTCGTTACTGAGAAGTGCAGCTCTTCCTCATACGCTTCTTCCGCTATAGTGGTTTCTTTGCAACTTATTTTTGTTAGCGGTCGTGCAAAGCGAAAATTAAATTTATTTCTATCTTTACATATGTTTTACTGGGTTTTTATCCTTTTTTGTTTAAAAATGCTCCCTCTGCGACAATTTTCACGCCACCTTCATTTTTCGGGTCTGCGCAGAAGAACAATTCTGGAGCAGGACGTTCAAATTTAAGGAGAAGCGCCTTGTAGACTCATTTCAATTGCATCCGTTGAGTGTTTTAGGCCGTTTCTTCGCAATTTATTGGCTAGCCTCTCTGTCTTAACAGCTTGCCCCGGCCCAGAATAAATAAAGAACGTTGAGCCCCAACTACTCAGCTGAAAAAAAATGTTCAAAGTATAGGTTGATCTGCTTTCATATATGCCGTGGTTCTTTATAGTATTCTCACACTACTGATTTATAACATATAAGGTTCATACCATACACTTTGTGTTGTGTAACACTCCACTTGATTCCAGGGAAAATGAGACAATGATTCAAATCTTCCAAAGTTGAAGACTTCTCAGGATGATTTATTACTTCCTGTTAATGTTAAACTCTTGGAATTTGGGAAAAGAACTCTAAATTGGAGAGCTATGTATAGGCTAATCGGAGCCGATCATTGAAGCCCTAACAGCCACGAAAAGGTGTTGTTCCCCCGATGGCTGTTTTATGGCAGTTGAGAAAATGGACAGTTTTCAAGTGTACCCTGAAAAAGAACCGTGGATAACACTACCGAGTCAATCGTGAACACCTCTAATATTAACCACCTCATAGTCTGACATCACTCGATTGGGTACTCCCAGCAGTCATATGATAGTTAACGAAGTCATTCAGATGGTGTAGCATTGCGATTGTATCCCGAAAACATAAATGGAGTGCAGACGTGTTAAGCACTAATTAGTAGCGCAGGCGCTGACCAGAATCCTTCTCGAGTTGCTCAACCTGGTCTGCCTGGAAGTTTCGACTAACCTTAACCGCAGGTTGGCCGGGATCGCATCACAAAATTTTTCACCGTGAATCGATTTCTCATAGTTGGGTAATCACGCTGGAATTGGCAGTTGTTCAGAAATCTACAGAAGACGGACGCGCGTTTCGAAAAATTCCTTCCTTGGAGGCGTTAGAAGTCAAGTTAGCGTTGAAGACGACTGTTATGCTAGTTAAATTGGGACACAAGCCGTTAGCAGTTGTTGAACACATAAAAATTTGGATCTCCGGGTATGCGTCAGCAGATTCTTGTCGAGATTAGTGGTCGACAGGAATCAAGCCTTAACAGAGCAGATCTGCGCCTACGATCAAGCCCAAAGACACGCTACTAATCGTAAGTTCTAAGCTTCTAGCTGGAGAGTTACCCTCTTTGGCGAAAAGAAGCACTTCTGGCCTCCGTTTACTATCCGGGCAGTGCATCGTTGCTGCCTATTTCAACAGAGCACTTATAATATTCTGCGTAGCGTTATCGAAACAGAAGAACCTGGAGTCCTGGAAATTCGTTGACAAAACCATTGACGCCTTTCGGCGCCACGCCGTCTATCAAGCACACGAAATTTGGGATCTACCTTAGTCGGGAGATAGCAACCGTGGAGTGTTAAATGCGTACGTCATCTTATGGCAAACAACTATTGTGTATTCCCTGAGTTTAAATAAAAACCTTCACATAATGGGAGAGCAGCTGAAGGTGTCGTAAAAATACAAGCAAGATATTGGAAATACAAATCACTATATGCTCCCTCCGATTAGGATAGATCTGAAATTTGTTGAACAAACGCTTTTGGGCATCCATGATTGGCAGTTTAACGTAAGTAGCTTTTGTTTTTTGATTGCGTACGGGTATGTAGGGGTTTCATAAATAAGCTTTCTTGAAACGCTTGGAAGAAGGTTCACACAGAAGACAATGGTAGCCTAAATCGAATTTTTTGAAGACGCGGCCAGGTTCCGCTCCCTTATAGCCCATTTTAGTTTGCACGTGGCATGGAAAGCTCAGCGCATTCCGATAGAAGGATGAGCACATGGTGAATGTTTTTGTTTCCTTCTCCTTTGCACCACAACATATGCGATGCTCAGATGAGGGTTGACGTCTGGGAGGAGAGCTGGTTGTTGTCAACGATTTCGTTCCAAACGGAGTCGTGAAGAGTTGTGGAGAAAACCAAAGAAAATTTGGTTCTATCCATGCCTTGTCCTCTAAAACCATCTTGACTATTACATATGGAAGTGGGAAGAGTACGGAGACAACTCCGATGTCATAGAAGACTACCTTTTGCACAAATAAAAATCTACTCGTTCAAAGAATAAGATTAAGATTAAAAAGTAGGATCTGGTTTTGCTCAGAAAATAGAGTACCCGATTGCTATCAACTGAGACGCCGGCAGGGTCAGGCTTAACTATTGTTGTTTCTTTTTCACAAATAGGGGGCTGTCCTCATCTGAGAAGATACTGAGAAGAAAAGCAGTGATCTTCCATCAACCTTTAAAAAATACTCAAAATTCAGATTAATCCATAGCATATAGTTGACGCAGGTGTTGTCCGGAGATTGTCTATGTTTTATTTTTATGGAAAGGTCGTACCAATTACATTTAACGATTTTTTGTTAATTAGCTTTCTTGTTTTGCTGCTCTATATTTGTGCTCTGCCCCACTCGAAGACCAGCGCAAAATAGATGAATAAGCTTTTCGTCCTAACCGACATCCTAATTTAATAAGAGACGTGGACTTTTTTAAAGTTGCGTGACTGACTGTGAAACTTGTTGAAAGTTTGAGTAGTTGCAGTCCAGGGTTAAAAGCGAGCTCCCCGTGTAAACGGGGAGCTCGCTTTTAACCCTGGACTGCAACTACTCAAAAAACGACGGGGGGGGGGGGTTGAGCCATTTGCGATCAGCAGCTGCAGTGGTCCTTGTTGGATGTTATTTTCCATTCGCTCTGCAACAGTGTGAGCGACGTGAATCAGCGACGTTCCCGTACCTGCCGGCCCAGTCGGCACAACGTTTGATGGCGGTGTGGTCAAATGCCTAGCGCACTCTGATACACAGCAACTGCGCGTTCGTACTTGCTCTTGAATCCTTCGGTCAGATGCACCCCGCACAAACAACTACGTGAACGCGAATTGGACTACGACTCGACTCTTGGCACAGCACCACATACTTCTCTTTGAAGACTACGTACAAAACGATAAAAAATAAGGGGTGGCATTAATCCCTTTTAGAGTGCGCCACGCACCCTACTTCTACCAGGATGTCGTGGGGCTATTGATTTATTTCTTTATTCAAAGCGCATAACAGTGCGCGAATATTAAGCATTAAAAACAAACAATGTTGTCGTTAACGTTAATCCTACGTTCGTCCGATAGTGGAGTTTGGAATAACAGTATGTAACCCATTTAGAAAGAAAGACATAGAGCTGTTCGAAAGTGTTCAAAATAGTTTCACTCGGAAGCTATATATGAGATGTTTTGAAAGAGATTATAACGCCGTTCCGAACGGCATAAGGAGTGCCAGGCACCTTGGCCTTCAAACCCTTCAGAACAGACGTAGGAAAGTAGATCTGATTATGATGTTTAAGATCCTGACAAAAAGCGTTTCAATTGATCCAGTAACTTTTTTTGGTGCACCACTGATGACGTCAAGAAGGGGAAGGATCAGACTTTATATTCCTGTGGCAAAATCCCAGATTAGGTCAAATTTCTTTACGTACAGAAACCTACGGGAGTTCAACAAATTACTTAGTGAAGAGGAAGATATCCTAGGACTATCTGTTCAAGCTTTTCAAAATCTTATTACTCGCAAAAGGTTTAGTTAAATTTGATGGTTGCTGCTCTGTTCAGTTCTGTTTGTCAATAACTTATTCTATCCCAACAAGGCTAACTAAATTCTCTTTTCTTCTCTCCGTCTCCTGTTAGTTTTTCAAGTGTTACTGTTTGTCTGATGTTTGTTTTTGACACGTATCTTTTTAGATTTTTTTACGTGTGTTTATATTACACGTCAGTAAATAAATAAATAAATAAATAAACCATGACAATAAATAACAAATTATTAATTAAGCTGAATATTCAGGAACGAAATCCAAAAAATACCAGCAAAAAGAAGAAAAATGAAAAAACCAAAGATTACGACTTGATTTTTTTAGAATCAGCAAGAAAGTGTTCCGTAGAAGATTTTTCAACGTCTTGTAGGGACTAGTATTTTCCTTGCCGAAAAGTAGTATAGCATTTAGTATTTGGTAAAAGCTTTAGAAAAAGAACATAAGCTTAGAAAGACAGTTTTGCAGTAAAGACATCTTGCTCTTGAACTATAAAATGCGCTAAGCCTACGACCTTCTAAGGGCACGATTCCGGGGCGGGTCCTGTTTCAAATAATAGAAAAACAAAAAAATTTGAAGACACATTCAGCCCATGCTATGACTTACGGTAGTCAGCCGACGAACAAGTTGGTGTTTTGTCCTTCCCAGTCTGGTACCAATTCAGCGACATCGGCACAGGTCCAGGTTATTGACCTCGGTGTTGGATCATCAAGTGACCCGTGGACACTCTCCATGTCCTCTCATCTTGAAACCTAGGTAGCCTTGCTCACTGCATATCCAAGGTCCACGAACCCCGAGTGGTATACGCAAATGTTCGTTGGTTTCCGTCAGTTTCTAGGTCCTGCTCGGTGTTCACACAAGATATACCTTACCAGCTGACTGCCACCAGGGACCAAATTCGTTAACCGCTTAATGGCCGGTAACGATATATCGGTTGTCGTGTCTGTATCTCTGCATCTCTCTGTATCATATACTACGCAGGTCGGTATGGTGAATCCGCGGTAAGATGATACCAGCGGTATCGTTGATGAATCTGTCCCCAGTGCTATAGAAATGACCTGTGCTACTTGATTATGAGGGAACGATCGCCACTTAATTATAGTGAAGACGAACGGATTTCCCTTTCTGTTGGACAATATGTTTTAATGGTTTTGATTACATCGTTTTCGTACTTTGGAGTCACCTGTTTAGAATTAATTCCATTTGGAATCTAGGCTTACAGCAAGCAAAATAAGTCTGGGGAGAGGGATTAATGTCGTCCGTCGCGAATTTCTTGAGATGGTTTTCAAGGGAAGTAAGGACACTAACTTTAGAAAAATCCAGTCTCAAGAAATTGCGATGTGGACTCCGCTCTCTAATTATGTGCTACCAAAAGATGTCTTTTTCCATCAAAACTCAAGAGGGTTACTATGTACAAGGATCTCAGGCCTTACACTTCAACTGCAACTTCTGATGAGCGAGTGCCAGTGGATCAGAGTTGATCAGCGGAAATCGATCTATATTTTTTCCCATCGTGAGGTACATATAGGGTAGGAGGTAAGTGGCGTAAAACTCGTTAAGATTCAGCGCGTTTATGGCACGGCGTTTATTCTAATTTATTCTGCACAATAGCACATTCTGAATTCACAAATAATCAAAAAGTTCAAATATTTACACTTAAGAATTAATAACGCAGATAGCTTTATGCATTCATTGAAAGTTATAAAACCGTCATCTTCACTGATGACTTGGCGTGAAGATGTAATAACAACAAGGTTCGTTCGAAGATAGGTTGCAGAATGAGCTACCAAAAAAGGAAGTTAAGAAAATAGAAATAAGTAAAAGAAATAAATGAAAATAAAAATAGAAAAATAGAAATAAATAAATAATAAATAATAATAAATAAAAGGTATCTGCGTACAATTTTACAATAAGTTTTATATCACATTAATATACCACATTATTACTATGTATAACCACCTTAGTTCGAGGTGGTAGGAAAGCGGCCTAGAGGGCGTCCGAAGCAGCGCTGGTCTGACACGTTACGCATGGACTTGAAGGTTGTAGGCGTCCACCCTGATCTAGCGCTGGATCGGGAGAGGTGGCGCCATGACACCAGAATAGCGGACACCGCAACGAAGCGGGATAACGCTGAAGAAGAAGAAGAAGAAGAAGATTATTACTATGTATAATCTTAGAGCAAAACTCGTAATCATGTGTGAGTTCTACCGCATGTAGACAAGTTAAGCACAATTTTAACAACCAGCTCTACATGGATAAGTTCGATGACCGGAGAGCGGATTCGTCCAGTAGGGCCGTGCCTTACGCTCATTTTATACTAAAAGAGATGTTAGACTATAGCATAATTTCAGGCTCGACCCCTCTCTCAAAATTAAAGACTGATTGTTAAACTGTCCCAGTTAAAAGTCAAAATAACCGAATCCAAAAAGTTGAGAAGATATCTTCGACGCTGCAAAGCTTTTTGGTTCTCTTGAAACGCATCGTAGTATGTAGATTCACATTTTAAAAGCTCAGAATACGGAAAATAGGACCCTCAGAAATCTGTGAATATTATCCTCGGCTCAGATTTAGCTGTTGCTTTGCCCAAAGCAATATCCACACGACCGTCCTAGGCTGTTAATTAGTTACGGGCACTTCGCATTTTCCCATTCCATCGCTTGCGTTTGTGACTTCTGGAGACAGGCCTCAGCGACTGAGTGACACAACGCTCGCTTCGCTCCTGAAATGGCCGAGAAGTCTCCGTTCCCATGCTCGCACCTCCACTATCCGCACCTGACCGGTGGCTGACAAGCGGCTGCGCGCTTCCTACCCCCGGGTGGAATTCCCGCCGGCGAGGGCACACGACGAACCGTTCCCATGCTCGTCAACTCACAGCGAGTGACAAATAGTCGTCAAGCGGCTCTCGCTTTGGTCGGGAGAAGCGGCAGGGGTGATAATAACACACTCAGAGCTCAGCGCCACTCGGCGCCCGGCTCTCCCCACGGCCAAAGGCCCCGCGATCAGCTTCTCGACGGCACTTGCGGAGCTGATCTGCTGCTTCCGCCGCCGCCGACAGGGCTGTCAGCCTGTCGTGACGGTGTTTGCACGGACCGACGTGCTGTGCCACTGATCGCTACGTGCGAAGAGAGTATTTCCAGAGCGATTTCCGGCCAAAAGATCAGCGAATGTGGCGCATTCCTTGGCTGGACCTGAGGGCGTCATTTCTAGTGTCCAGGTCTACGAACTTCGAATTATTGGGATCTGAAAACTTTTTGAGAAGCAGTGAAGACAGGAATGTTCGCCGAAAGTGACGTAGCAGACGTCATGTTGTTCTCCATTGGTTTTATCAAAAAACAAACTGGAAGGGACGGAAAATGCAATAGGTCAAATAGAGCCAAAGATAATTGGAACTGACACAGTTCTCTACCTTTACATTGTCTTTCAAGACATATTTTCAAAAGAATTTAAATCGAGAACAAAAAGAGCGACATTAGTCCACACTAATCACTTCAAAGACGTATCACTTCGATGACTTTATGGCACTTAGAAGCAGGTGTTGTCCACACAGAAACTTATGAGTAGTAATCAATTAGCAAGTCGGCATTTCAGTTCATCAAATCCTCTTTTGAATGACGCTGGACGGCATAAAGGACAATATGGCATAGAGGTTATTGTTACCGACTCCCTTTTGGGAGCATTCACCTTCTACGGGAGGCGATTTGAACGCGTATTTCGCCTGCACAGTTACTTGCGGTGGCCAGCCAATGGACAAGTCAGTGCTTTATCTTTCCGAAAAAATAGAGAGAAGTCTGGTACCAATTCACTGACCTTGGAAGCAGGCTTATTTGAATTACCAGAATCTGAAATACTCGTTTGAGGTAGTTCGAGTTTTAGGTGGATTAAGTTTAAACATTTATGATGCTGACGCTCGTCGCGTGGATCGAATCCTTTTCTTCTTTTTTTATCCTTTCCTTTTATACATTCATTTTATAGTTTCTTTTTTATGTAAGATCTCTTCGTTTCATTGATGAGCCACAGGGAAGATGTTACATTTACAGGTTCGCATGAAGGCAGTGGCGAAATGGACCAAAAATAAAAAACAAATAAAATCTTTTATTTTTTAGTGGTTGGCCTGGGCGGGAAATCTGAACCAAGAACCCGGTATCGGGTGCCCGCGACAGCCGGCGCCGTTTCCGACTGCGCTTCACACACTGTCTAATGCACGTATCTTCCTCCACACTGGAAGGTACATATAGAAGGAGATAAAAGAATTGGAAACAGCAAAATCTCTATGTCTGAAACGGATTTATTTAGGAAGCGGGGGTTGGAGGAGACAGACCATTCTGCTGTTTAACAACAGCTACAAGATGGAAGTGAAATATTTCACAGAAACAGTACGGGTCAAATAAAAAAAGACCTTTTATGCGACCTCCCGGTCTGAATACACTGCGTTTTTTCGCCTCTCTCCATTCTGACTAGGAAAGCGACTAAAAAGGCGGTTGACTAACAAAATTATTAAAATCTCTCACTTTAATGCATTCCACTGAAAAGCTGTCGAAAGCAGGCTTCTTCATTCCTCATCAAAGGTTCCTTTAAGGTTTCCTTGGCAAAGATTGGTAGAAATTTAGACGAAGAGATCGATATTCAAAGGAAGCCGACCAAAATATTTTCGAAAGTTCGAATAAGACTTTTGGTGTCGCCAGGAGTAAGCCTCATGTGCCATAATTTTTGTGGGAAGTACCACACCCCTTCTTCCCTTTTTGGAGAATGCCTTCACGTCCTTCGAGGTATCGCTATGAGAAAGTTTGGATGCGTACTTGCTCAACACAAATGACGACTTACAGTAGGCACCTGATAGACAGGGTACTTTATCGTTTCCGGATGCTTTCTTTTTGGCACCAGATCACAAGCAACGTACACACGCCCTCTCGGCTGCAACGAGTAATTGATATTTCTTGGAGCTTCTTTTCTTTGACTTTGTCTGGGAACTAACCTCATCACTTAGTTTATCCCATTTTACTGTAAAGCTTCAGAGTAGCCGGCTAAACTAACAACGTGTGCCTCATCTTTAGGACAAGGGAACAACTAACATATCTTCATTCTTGAGTAATTCTGCCGAGCCAAACCACAAAGATTTTTCTTCGGAGCAAGGGTGCGAAAGTGATAAGTGGTCTCCGAGCCCGCGCTCACAGCTGGATCGAGTTCGTGCCATGACTAGAGCCAGCTGGTTTTTTCTCGGCTCTGCAGCCAAGCCGACACATCTTTTAGTACTTTAAGAAGGACATTTGCTGTGTATTCATCGACTGGCTTCAGAATCCATTTTAGAATGTAGTAGTTGCAGAGAAGGGACTCGATTCGATCTGAAGATAAGCAATTATTCGAATTTTCGCAGGATAACGCAGTGTGCACAGCAGGAGTGGAGATATGAGTAGCAATAAAGTTGGAGAATAGCGGCTGACTCTATGAATTGCCTGGGAAGGCTGGTAATGTGAATTTAACGCCTGAAGTGCGCTATACTTTCCTTTGGCAATTAGGTCTCGACGATGAGATTGACCATAAAATCGGTCTAATGTGCGTCCGATAGTGCGTGCATGAGCAGAAATGTATTATGCTACAGTTGGAGGAGGTGTAGGCTGTCGCGTGACCCGATGCTACAGTCCTGGTTCTACTTTCCCTAGCCTTCCATCCCACCGGTTGGGGAAGGATAAAACACTGATTTCTTCATCGGCTGGCAAGTCAGCGTATAGGGCAAAACACATTCAAATTGCCTCCACGACATCCCATCAAGTAGAATGCGTGGCGCATCCAAACAGGGATTAATTAACGCCCTTCTTTATCCCTTTTATAACTCTTGACCATTGGTATACATTCAAAGCTTTCACTCCAACGAAAATTTTGAGCCAGCCTCGCTAATTGAAAAGAATAAAAGCACGGTGTGCCTAAAGTATTTTGGGACCCGCCGGATTTTACAGTCACGTCTGATCCCTTAGAGGCACATGGAAGAGGCTTTTGAATCACCTACGTGCCTATTTAAGCCTATTTAAATGCCTATTTAAGAAAATTGTTTGGCTTATTCTGGGAACCATATCAGTGTTCCTCTTTGCTTCAAAAGTTGCTGTTTTAAAAAAGTTGCAAAACGGTGTTTGCTAGCTTTATTCGCCTAATAATATTCTTACGTTCTGCAATCTGTATTTTCTCATAGGACTACAGTATTAGTCAGATCACTGCAAGCAAGTAGCCTTACCGTAGGCAATGGTAACGTAAGCAAAGAATACGTGGACTCTGGCATGAATAATGTTCTAGGGAATGGGTGCTTTCAGGAGCAACCGAAATTCCCGATCAAATGCTACCCGACATCTCTGGAAAGATCAAGACCACTGAAAGTCATTGAACAGGCTAATTACTCGCTCAACACGATGTCCTGTAGAAATAGGATAAAGGATAAGAATAAAGGATAAAGGAGGCGTTACTCAATCCCTTTTGGGATGCGCCACGCATTCTACTTCTACGGGATGTCGTGGAGGCGATTTGAATGCATATTTGGCCATACAATGACCTGCGGTGGCCAACCGATGAACAAGTAAGCGCTTTATCCTTCCCAGACAAGTCTGGTACCAATTCACCGACCCCGGAGGGATGGAAGGCTTGGTTGGCCTGGGCGGGAAATCTGAACCAGGAATCTGGTATCGGGTGCAGGTGACAGTCGGCGCCTCCTCCGACTGAGCTACACGCGCCCTTTAGAACTAGGATACGTAGCGTATCCCATGAGGGAATTCGCTAATGCCGAGTCTCGTCCTTTTATTCCTCCAGCGAAATTCGTTCGACGTTATGCCAGCGCTTTGTGTTGTTTCCCATTCTGCCTCAAAACAGCTGTTGTTAAGAGAAATCGAGAATATTAGCGATATGGCTAACGAATATTATTCAGACCACGGTATTCTTCTTGCTAGGTCGGCACGCACAGTAAACACCATGGGTTCTTTAGTACTCGTTCACTACATCTCGTGATGACTGCTGAGCGCTAACAGGGTAACGCTTAGGAAAAGACAGCGTTTTGTGCTTCCCGGACAAGTCTTATGCCCAGCTAGTGACTCAGGAAGGATGAAGGATTATATCTGCTATAGAACGGAGATCACAGGAACCCGGATTAGGAGCGCATGTGAGCAACACCTACACAGGTTGCGCTACCACACGTGGTTTAAAAATGATAAAAGACGGTGTTACTCAGTCCCTTTCAGGATGCGCCATGCATTCTACGTCTATGGGAGTTCATGAAGGCGATTTGAATGCGTATTTCGCCGTACAATGACTTGCGGTGACCAGCCGAGCGCTTTTCTCTTCCCAAACAAGTCCGGTATTAATTCACCGATCCTGAAGGCATGGAAGGCTTGGTTGGCCTGGCTAGTAAATCCGAACAAGGAACCTGGTATCGGGTGCACGCGACATCCGGCACCTCCTTCGACTGCGGCACACGCGCCATGATGTTCATATGCTAAACCTCTAGGTGTAGGGAAGGGAACTACGACTGCCTAGACTGCAGACATTGCAATTGGTGTGCATTGGCGAAAGCGTAAAACTCGGAAGGAGAGGATTTCTATTTGAGCAGAATATTTGACGACCGTTGGAAACCATTACGAGCTAAGTTGCACGTATATCAAAGTGGTTTATCAAAAGTGGTACTTACTTACTTACTTACTTACTTACTTACTTACTTACTTACTTTGATGGTCCCTTTGTCGGCTGGAGGTCTTCTCAGCGGGGACCACAACTCTTCCAGACCGCTCGATCTCTGGCTGCTTGAATCTAGTGAGGCACACCCCGCTCTCTGAAAGATCTTGAGAATGAGTCTGCCCATCGCGTTGGCGGTCGTCCCAGTGGTCTCTTATGGTCTCTCGGGAGCCATTCTGTGACACGGAGACTCCATCTATCGTCCTTTCGTCGAAGCAGGTGTCCGGCCCAGCGATATTTGGACTTCTTCATGTACTGCAGCGGGTCTGCTAATTGCGACTTTTCCCGTAGCTCCGAGCTTCGTAGGCCTTCTTGCCATTGCTGACGAAGGCTTGCTCTTAGAAGACATCTCTCCAGTGCACGATGCGTAGTTTGCATGCTCTGGCGATTGTCTTGTTGTCGGGCCAGGTTTCCGTCGCGTAACACATCGCAGGCAGTACAGAGGCGTTGAATATCGAGGCCCCGAGGCCGGCATCCTTGACCTGATCGGTGACTTCGCGAATCGAACTGAAGGCTGCCCATGCTGCGCGTCTCCTGCGCAAAAGTGGTACAACAATCAAACTGCGATAATTATAGAAATATGGAGGTTTTTCTTTAGTTTAAATAACTAATTTTATAAAAATAAAAAATACCGAAAATAATTATATTTTTAATTAGAAGAGATACTTCTTAACTGATGAGCCTCGGGTATCCATTCTTTATAAAATCGTCTTAACTTAAGAGGCGAAACGAGTAATTTATAAATTAGTGTTCGTCTTCATTATCTTTTCCTTTATGATGGAGGAGGACCTAAGAACGAGAATAAAGTACGGTCAATCCCTTTGAGGGATGTGCCACGCGCACCACTTCTACTGAATGTTGTCGACGTAATGTACTTGGCCGCTGATGGATGAACCAATGTTTTAATCTCTCCAGACAAATCTGGTGTCAGTGCAGCTGTCACTGAGGATGGAGAGTGTGGATGGACCAAGGGGGAGACCCGAATCATGAATCTGAATCTCGATGCAGGGTTCACGCGGCAGCCTGCGCCTTTTGCAACTGCGCTACCATGTGCGGAAGAGCTTAAGAAGGCCCGCAAAATAAATGGGCCAACTAGTTCAGCCATTGATAAGAAAGAGGTCTCGCCTAGATCCATCACATGGACTTCCCATATCTGTGAGAACTCGTACATCTCCATTGACCTTATCTGCACCTCGAACAACGGCGATACCACGATCAGCACGTCATCTGGGGTGTCTCCGCGGCGGGGAGTCCGCCGACGGCACGGTGGCCGACGAGGCCGTCTGACCCGCTGCCTCCCATGGCCGCCCCGCCCCGTCGGGCTTGCGCCATCGCTGCGTCAGTGCGTTAGCGTAGAGGGCCGTCCGAGGACCATGATGAGGGAAGCGCTCTCGAGCTTCCTTCTCCTTGCTATTCCGGCGCTATGCCTCTGCACTTCCTGTGAGATGTTAAAGAAATCTCACTACGACTATTCGACTTTGCTGAAGAAAGGAGCCGGTAAGTGGCCTCTGGCTTTTACACTATTCGTTGTGACTTTACCCTTCTATTATACATTTCTTCTTTCGTTTCACTCACACACTATGAAAGAAATCGTAGCTGCAACGGTATTAGAGGCATTGAAGGAATTGCTTCAGAAGAACGAACGCTAGACTCTCGCTTTGTATTACGGACCGTATTTCACTTCATTTCAGCACGTTCACCACAAGTTTATGCCTTTCAAACAGAATTACTGCAATTATGCGGTCACTAATTAGAATTTCGACAGGAATCTCGTTGAGCGTTGTGCTCCGTTCGGTTCTCATATGCGTCACAAAAACACAACGCGACCGGGCCGGCAAAGGCTTTGATACCCCGATCGGCTCGTTATTATAGGAATTCTATTGTTCGGATAGGACAATGTCTAGCTATACAAAAACAATAGTGCTATAAAAGAATAATACCACAATATTATAAAACCTAACGACTTCTAAGAGACCATAAACGTACAATTGTCTTTTTAGAGCTTATTACGCTTTATGTTTTTTATTTTTAGTTTGTTACCCATTCTACCTCTGTTCAAAGCATTTCATTTTTCTAGACGAAAATGTTCACTTAATTACCCTGACTTAGTTCCTCCCATGTCGATGAGCGTACCGGACAACGAGAATTCTCCACTGATTCTGTCTTGTGCTAGTTTTTCACATTCGTGTCTTGAAATACTTAGTAGTTGAAGGTCCTTTTCGAATGTTCGCCTCAACGTGTTTCTCGGACGACCACGAGTATTGCTTCCACCTTCAGGAAATGCGAAAGATTTAATTCACATTGCTAGATTTCTGCTATTGTCGCAGACTTGCCTCTAATTCCGCAACAAGATCGTTTTCCGATAAATCCTCTGTATGATGTTGAGAATGCTTGCCACTTGTCTCGTTTAAACACTAGCAACATTTGAAACTGCTATTGCACTAACTCATTTTCAAAGTAAGCTGAACATCGTAGTAATATGGAAGGTCTTTATCTTTGCATGAACATGTTTTTCTGGTAAGCGAATGCATTAGGGAAATTCAGTTTCTTTCATATGATCAAAAGGTTTTTAGAAGGTGAAACAACAAACTACACAAATTTGCAAATTATGTAACAGGAATGAAATGCTTTGAAAGAGAAAAGGTAGTCTGCTGGGAAAAGTGTTGTGAAAATGCTATCAGCTGTTAAAATGTGGCAAAATGTAAATCTAATGGAACCTTTTAGGTGCCTCTAACTTAAGAATGAAGATGTAGCAGTATGTCGCCTGTAATGGTTTCGCTTCTGCAAAAGTTCTTCTCAGTGGTCACCCAGTCTTGGAAATAGCAACATTAACTGCCAAATAACAAAGGAGGTCGGGGTTTAATGGTAAAGAGAAATTCAAATTCATTGATGTAAATCAGGCGGCGAATTTTACTCAAACTTTTACTAAAACTAACTTTTACTAATGACTCCGTTTTTAAACTACTCCTACGTGTGAGAAGTTTGCAGAAAGGCACCGCTCACTGTAGGTTCCAAAGATTCTGTAGGGTACTTGTTTATCTTGTTCGCAACAATGAATGACGTAAGTATTTCTGTGAGGTCCATACGATAGCACAGATGCAAAAACAAAATCTGAAAAGAAGGGGAAGTAGTGTTTCTAGGCTCAGAAGCAGCCAGATATTTTCGGACGCTCCTTCATATTTAAAAACGTGCTTTTAGCGCTTAGCGTCATTTGATAAGGGCTCGTTTGAGAATGAGCTAATAAGGAGCATGCTAAGCAAGCAGAGGAGGTGCCGGCTGTCGTGAACACCTCGATTCGAGATTCTTGGTCCGGTATCAGCTAAGCCTTTATCCCTCCGAGGCTCGTGAATTTATTCCAGACCTGTCCAGGAAAGGCAGGACTCAAATCTATCCTAGTCGAAGGGGAGGCATGTAGTGACTTGCGTCCCCAATCCCTTTCCTGCCTTTCTACGATAGCTTCAGTTGCTGTCCCATCATGAAAGGACTTCACTTAAATTCAGGGACATCGTTGTGTGGCATGAAATGACATGAGAAACTGACATCTAACGGTTGCCTCTCCCGACTAGGATAGATCAGAACTCTGGTGCCAATTATCCATCGACTAGCTGTTGCAAGTCATTGTGAGCTAAAATACGCATTGAAGTTCGCTTCACGACTTCCTGTAAGAATAGAATGCGTGGCGCATCCTACAGGGGATTGATTCATATCCTCCTTTCCACTTGCTACCGTTATTTGAAAACGAATGTTCTTTTTGGAAAGAATCCTTCATTCTGAAATGATTTGTTCTTAATTTTCTTCTAAAAAGCAGCTTACGATCAATACATTTGCACCAGGCGGGCCGAACTTGCACCCTCTGCTCTCCCTCCATCTTTCCTTCCTAAATTGTTTGTTCGTAAGTTGTAGTTGTTTTGTGTTCGTTTTTTGTAGTTGTTTATTTTTTATTTTTAAGGAGCTTTAAAAAATGCCGCCAGCTCGATTGACGTCATTTTCCCAGCCAATAGTTTTTTATCTCTATTCCCTATTATCAATACAACTAATCGGCGTTTCTGAAGCTTTTTGAAGCAGCTGATGGATTTACGTATTTCAGCGACGGACTTAAGCGTCTGTACCGGCAAGAACGCCTGTTGCACGAAGAGCATAGAGGACGAGATCCTCGAGAGTTCGGAGAAGATCTTCAGGGCACAGCTTGAAGACAAACTCATCGTGCTCAGGCATCTCATCAACTCGAATCTGAGCAGCTTCAAAAGTGAGTGGCGCCTGCTCTACAGCAACCGCTGACCTCTCCCTAATCGCCACCAATTCAGCCTTCTTCTACAACTCACTCAACGCTTGCCAGGAGCACCTGGACGCGCTGTTCGATCGCACCTATGGACCATTCTATCAGCGCAACAATCAGGTACCTACTTGGTCCTTGAGCATGGCCTCAGGAGAGGGAGCTTTTCTCGATTGTGGCAACTTCATCTGCAGATCTTCGACACCTTCTTCAACCGTCTGCGAGCGTACTCGTCGCCATTCTCGGAGGCCAAGGTGCCGCATATTGTCGATCGGCTGTTCGAGGACATGTTCGTCATCATGTTCCAGCTGATGAATCCTATGGTGAATTTAGTCTTCTAGTTAGAAATTCGCTGAATCTGCAAAGTACACCTGTCACTCGCAGACCTCCCGTGTGCTTCTGATAGTTTTGCACCCTTCCTTCCTCCTTCTAAATGATTTTGTTCTTTTCTGTAGCATTTTTATCCATTTTCTTTCACAAATTTCTGAATCCGTCGGCAGAACCTTGAGAAGAACCCGACATTTTTAACAAGTAGATTTCCGAATTTCCTTCTTGCGGAGACATTGCTAATCCTCAGTGTCTGAAAGATGGCTAAAATATTTAGTGTTCCAAAAATAGTCATTCTCCTAGCTGCTCGTTTTGATTCGCCTCTACTTCAGTTTTCGTCCTGCATATTCGCCTACCATCCATTTTTTCACAGATCGTCGGCAGCTTTCTTTGCTTTTTTTTCATTTACCCTTCGGATGAACTCCGGTGACGCCACGGATTAGTGCTGTCACCCGACAAAAACACATAGTGAACCCTTAGTCACACAGAAATTCGGAGACTATGAATGCTTCGAAAACGGCGGAAAAGCAGAACGATGAGGAAAGGAGAAAACTATGTGAACCCCTTCTTCCATCGATACGGATAAGGTTAGAGTGAAATTCAATGGAACTTGTCTTATCTCGTGGTAGTGAAGTCGGGAGAAGTGCCGCTGTTGCGTGGACCAAAATCGAGGTTCTTAGTTCGGGTTCCGGTCAGGCGATTCCTTCCCTCCATAGTAGATGGATTGCTAAGCAGACTTGCTCCACGATACTCGTTAGAAGTAGAGTGCGCGGCTCACAAAGGAACTGAGTAATGCCGTTCTTTGTCCTCTACCCTATTACTATGGTTCATTGTCAGTTGAAACGGCACAGGTGCTAGTAACCAGCAGAGCAGAACTAGGAATTCTGCTCTGATGGAGAGACTATCTTTCGCACCTGGAAACTTTCACACCCTCATTATTCCCCTGCCTGATGTCCCTATGAACTAAAATGCGTGACGGATTCCAGACAGAAACTGATAAAAATGGACCTGACCCTTTATCCGCTTCTTAATAACTTTCCCTTTCTTCTCACCTTCTTATCTTATGGTAAGTGTATGTGGGGGCTAACTTCGAGAGTCGCACATATGCAGCTTCGACTGCTACTCCACGTCAATTAAACCTCTCCTTCTTTCTTATGGACCCCGATTCTGGAAGATGTTGCTAATAATGAACTGCATTCTGTTGTTCTCTGTCAGATCTGGAAAGGATCAAGATCTACTCAATATCTATATTGTCTCCTGAGCGCATTTTCTAGATTTTTACTAGGTAGATCACAAAGTAAAACTCTGCTTTGCCTGAAAATGTCCTTTCCAAGAGTTCTTACCAAAAGAAAACCTCTAGAAAGATAGGTTGTTGCGTGCCAACATCTAAGTGCCTCGCTGTCCTGGAAACTGTCGTCTAACAAGCACGAGCGCTTTCGAGTGGAATACAAGTGCATGCTTGCTTGAAGTACTGGTGAAAAAGAGCCCTCACCTGCTTGTGTCTTCAGTCTGCTTGGACTCTGTCAACACCGACTCTGACTAGTGCTTTCAAACAGTTTCCTCCAGTGGAGTAACAGCGATGTCAGCTTCTGCTTAACCTTCTACCTAATCGAGTGAAAAGAGGTTACCCGCTCACAGTAATTGTTTAGAAGCATTTTTGCTAGTCGTTTTGGCATTCGTCATAGGAATTTTTGTGCACGGACAAGAAAAGCAACTTTTAAGCTCAGTAGACACCCATCACACCTTAGCTACCTAGAGTTTCTCATTCGCAAGAAAACTTTCCCACTAACCAATAACTTATAAATTTCAAGGTCGATGCAGGAATCTGGCGCAGCTTAAGTAGAGAGAGAGAGAGAGAGAGAGAGAGAGAGAGAGAGAGAGAGAGGAGAGGAGAGGAGAGACCAAGGTCCGTAATACTGTAGGCACTCATTGACTAACAAGGTGTTCAGTGATGGAAAACAAGAAAGAGTTACAGTATAAAGGTCGGCGCTAGTCAATCCATTTGCCAGATGAGCCACGCATCCTACTTCTATGAGATATTGTGGAGGCAGTTTGGGTGTTTCTTTAGAGTATTAAAAGTCTTTAGCCTACTAAATCACTCCCGGCAAGTTTGGTGGAAGGTTTGGTTGGCCTAATCAGAAAATGCGAACCAAAGAACCTTGAATGGAAGTGCACGTGGCAGCGGACGCTTTCCCGAACTGCGCTACCCTCTGACCTTGAATAATGAGGTAGTAATCCCGGAAAAGGGTGGGCCGTAAAAAAATCACCGAAATCATTGCATAGCAAAGGTGCGAAGTATGATGTGTAGATAAAGGCTATTGCAATTCCAGTTCAGTGAAATATGCTCTGGAGAATATTGGAACAGCTACAGAGCAGAACAGACCGAAACCATTCTCTTCACGCCATCTTTTATGTTCTCTTCTTTTATTCCTTCCATAGCATTCATAGCTAGCCATATGCAACACTCATAGGCGAATAGGAACAAATTGGCAGAGTTACTAGCAAAGAGGTCCCTTTGCTTAGACTGCCTTAAAACATTGTAGTCATAGCTCATGAAGAGTTGAGCAACTGCTGGCGGCAGCTACATCTGGCTGAGGGGAGTAGCCATACCGCGGTATTCTTCAGTCCAGTCACTTCTCATTCATAAGGTTCTCGCTTTCTAAATCCCTTCAAGCTCGTCGTCTACACGCTCGCTGTGGTTTTCGCCTATTAGGAAAGAACCAAATCCGATCAGATGGAGAAACTGCAGATCCTCCGCCCCTTCCAATCTGAGCAAAATCGCAAAAAGTCCACTCTCATCGCCGACGCTCCTCTTGGAAAACTTTTGAATTCTGAACGAGGTTTTTGCACGAGGCGTTGCCGGCTGACTCAAATCTCCAATCTGTTTCCAGCACACGGTGACAGGCGCTCAACGACGTTGCATGATTGAAGGCATGCAGGAGATCGCACCGTTCGGCGACGTTCCAAAAAAGGTGTGCCATCTAATTTCACCACTTCCGCCGTTACCGTACACCTCCTGTTCCGCTCCGGATCCGAAGACACCGTCTTCAGTTGCAGATCGCGGTACATATGGAGAAGTCGTTGGTGTTCTGGAAGCAGTTCGTCACCGGTCTCGATCAGGTGCACAACGTACTCGAGGGCTTCATGAACGTAGGTTTTTCCTTTGACACGTTTGGTGAGCCTTTTCTTATCTAGCAATTCTATTGCTGAGAGCTGTTTCTGGGGCAGTTCTTGCGAAAGCACTTTAAACGCTTCGAGCCTAAAATTTCCGGCGAAATGACCCTGGCCACCTCATTAAGTCGGTGCCAAAATGTCGGGCCGGAAACCCTCCGACACGGTCTGACCTGGACACCTGACCAGGGGTGGGGCGGGGAGGAGTACGGTAGAAGACTGCCTGAATCACATTCAAAGCTGGGCCGCTGGAAATACCATGCAGGGAGCTCGTCATTCTCGCCGTGCTCTGCTCGGCGATGCGTCACTTGACGATGAAACTCGCTCCTCCCGCCGGACTCCACCGTCGACCTCAGCACTTCAGAGGCTCAGCCGATACGCGATCGCTAATTACACCATTCCCGAATTCATTCGTAGCTGCGGGAGATCTCTTAAAGGTCACCCGCAGCGTGTACCGTATCATTCGGAATATCTCGGCTGCATTTTCATGTCCGAAATCTATGAAGCAAGGTCAGGGGATTGTGGAGGCACGGTTGAAGAATGATAAGAATAGCCAATAAAAATAGGGACGAAATAATTTTTCAAACGAAAATGGTTTCAATATTGATAGTGATCGCGTTTCGAGGTCTAAAGATATACAATGTTAAAATGAATAAGAAATGTTTGAAAAAGTCTTACCAACCCATCCATAGAAATGGCCCAAATTTGACATGAAAAATTGAGGCAAGAAAGCACAAGATAATAAAAGATAAAGTATAAAGAACGGCGTTTGTCAACCCCTCCCTTTGGAATGCGCCACGCATTCTACTTCTACAGACATCGTGGAGGTGATTTGAATGCGTGCTTGGCCATGCAATGACTTCCAGTGGCCAGCGATGAACAATTCAGTGCTTTATCCTTCCCAGCCAACTCCGGTATGAATTCACCGACCCCGGAGGGATGGATGGCTTGGTTGGTCTGGGCAGGAAATCCGAACCGAATAGTAATTTATCTTAACTAGCGCACCAATGGAACCGCTTCCCAAGTTTGTCAGAAAATGGCTAATTACGGCGAACAGAAGAAAAACAGAAAGTTGTTGTCAGAAACCAGACCATCGCGCAATGAATTTAATGATTGTTCCATTGCTTGAAAGTCTTGGCTATTTCTAGAAATGGCAAATTTTTGATGAAAAAACAAAAAAATCCCTAGCGTCAGTGGCTGAGCAATCGACTCTCCAGATGTCGACTGTTCATTTTATAAATCACCCTAAGTATACGCTAATAAGCGCGTTTTAGCGCAGTAGGAGGATGCGCCGGCTGTTCCGTGCACTCAGTTCCAGATTCTTGGTTCGGATGTCAAACCCAACTAACTGGACTATCTCTCTCCGGGGTCGACGAGTCGCTACCAGACTTGTCTGGGGAATTTGATTCGACCATCGGCTGGCCACCACAAGTCATTGTTTAGGTCAAATACGCATTCAAATTGCATATTCGATATTCAGTAAACGTAGGTAGAATGTCTGGCGCATCCCGCAAAAGGATCGGGTAACGCCCTTACCCTTTATCCAATATGCTTTTGGGCACAAAGGAACCTCGGCGGGTAAGTCGAAGCTCATTCGGTGCGGTTGAGGCGAGTCCTCCCTTCACAATGAGTCAGTTGTGCACCTCCAGACGGTCCAAATTCCGCGTAGCCTCGTCCTCATTCGGCGTCGCCACAGGAGAGCTCCAAGAAGCTTCTTCTGTCCCGCTAGGTCGTCAGCGATGCACCTGTTGTCGGCGGCTACCGGCTAATTAGAGAAACCCAGCCGGATTAGTCGCCTCGTTGCCGTAATCGTCGAGCTGATGAAGATGAAGCTGCTTCGGCAATTACCAGCTCAGAAGATCGATCGGCCTCAGAGACCTTGATTCCGAAGGAGGAGGCTGTCCTTGCCGATCGATGAACGGACCTGTTCCATCGGTTGTCGATCGATATGAGCAGCTTTATTGATGGGCCGCCGCCTACTTGGCGCTGATGACGCAACTCGGTTATTTATCTCACTTTGTCGTCGTCACCGATACCGCCGACGACCGGCGCAGTAACCAGGCAGATGTCATCCGGGCTATCTGAAGATGTGGGAACCAAGATCGAGATGTGGATCTGCTCCATGGGATTTATCGATTAGTGTCGATGCACCAAGTTTTCCAAGATACGGGAAAATGAAGCTCTCGAATGTTCGAAAAATTGCTTTGTATGAGGACGAATTCGTGAACTACTTTTTTGCTTATTTCCGAAATATTGAAATATTACACGAGTGACGGTATTCCACTAGAACCACGAATAGATTATAGTCTTGAGATGTACTCGGAAAGGGGTTTCGGGTTTAGAGAGCACATTAGGAACGGAAGGATCTAGCCCAAGACGTGGAAAGGCTGCGGACCTCAGGGATGGTCCATCTGTTACCCAGAGTACCCAGAATTTGAAATCCGAAATCGTCCCGCAACAGATTGCATAGGGGCATTATTTAATGCGTTTTAACCAGATATTCCAGGCTTCCGTGTCCAACGAGTGCAAGATCAACCTGGCGAAGATGTGGGACTGTTCGATGTGTTCGGGACAGCCCGAGGCTAAACCCTGTCCGGGACTCTGCACGAACGTCATGAAAGGCTGTCTGGCCGATTGGGCCGAGATCGATCAGCAATGGAACGCTGTCATTGGTTCGTTCACTTTACAGTATTCGATTTTCTGCAAGATTATTCTTTAGTTGCTGCTTACCTTGGTGGGTGATCTTAAAAAGTTAGGAAAATTGTTTAAAACTATTTGAAAATTTTAAAACTTGGTCTCAGCGTTCAACGAAGCGATTGATCGTAAAAAAATGGTGGAATATGTAGCAAGAAAGAGCTGTCAAATAATTTGAATAATGAAGTTAAATTGAATTTGTGTTATCTTAATCTGAAATCTGGAAGGCTAGTATAGTACTGCTTCGGTAGGCCGCCATACATTATTCATCATTCAAAAGTCGGATTATTTAATAACTGCATGTGTACTTTTTACTATAACGTGATTTTTAAAAGTTGATCGCCTGAGGTCCACATTTTGTGGCCTTTTCTACCTTTCAGAGCTTTCTATTATACTTTAAAAACTGTTAGGATATTCGAAAAAATGATTAGTAAAATAAAAATAATAAGCAATAAATAATATAACATATAATGAAAAGTATTAGGTTGTCCCGTACGTCCCCGCCGTTTTTTTTTTCAACGATTCACTGCAGATTTCGCGGCGGTCTCTTGCATAGCGCTGCATAGCTTTCGAAAGAAAATGATTTGCTCTAGTAGAAAATATATTGCATTTCTTTTTTCATCATGGATTTTGTCAATATTTAGGTCGTTGAAGTGAAAAGTGAAAAAGTGAAAAAGTAGCCATTTGCGCCCATGTTCTGTCCGCTTAGGTTTGTAATTTTTTTTCGTATTTTGTAATTTTTCGCGCAGTTTTTTATTGCATGAAGACAATGTTCTGTACTACAAGAATATGTGTTGGCCCTATTTTCTCACTTGTCCTTTATTGATTTTTAGGCCATCAAATAGGGAATTTTGCCTTTCCCATCCGAATTTTTACCAAAACTCCGGTTCTGTGGTTGGACTTTTTTGCTTACTTTATATGTCGTTTGAAAGAGGATGTCTTGCTCAGCAAGAATTTGTGTCGCGTTCATTGGCTCACGCTGATTTCTGTCGAATATCAACAACTGAAGAAGGAGAAGGAGTTGTTGGCGAAGACGATTTTTCTCTTTTTGGCATTTTGTTGATATTTAAAAGAAATCAATAAACGCGGCACACATTCTTGTAGTACAGAACATTGTCTTCCAAATGCTATAAAAAATGCGCAAAAAATAACAAACCTAAGCAGAGAGAACAAGTGCGCAAATGGCTACTTTTTCACTTTTCACTTCAACGACCTAAAAATTGATAAAATTCATGATGAAGAAAGAAATGCAATACATGCTCTGATAGAGCAAATGATTCTCTTTCGAAAGCTATGCAGCGCTATGCAAGAGACCGCCGGCGAAATTTGCAGTGAATTGTTGAAAAAAACGGCGAAGACTTATGGGACAACCTAATATTAACACTGACAATTTAAAAACATTTTTCTTTTTTCGGAGACCTTCATTTTCCCCTCTTCCGTCATATTTTCCTAAATTCATTTTTGGAAGGCAAAACTTCGTGAGTGGATTTTTCTGCCTGCAGTTGCTCATGGCAAGCGCAAAATTTTCTTCTAAATAGATATCTAAAAATCAGACAGATATCTAAAAAACCGCCTTCGATTTATCGGTTGAAATATTCTATAGTCTTCAAGGCAAGAGCACCTAAACGGCACTAGCAATTCGTATTTATTTCTTATTAGAACTCTTTCCCGTCCATGGCTCCTTCTTTGCAGAATTTTGAGGTGTGGAACGACTTACAATGTGCAATCTCAAGGACACCCTTTCTTTAAATGGCACATCAGCACCTATTGAATGGTAACAGTTTGTCCCCCCCCCCCCCGGTTTCTCGTTAGTTCGGCCGCTCGCCACTCGCTCGAAGTCAGGCCTTCGGCGCCGGCTTTGATGGCTCAGCGGGTTTGAACTTTCCGCGCCGCGCCGATCGTCGACACCCCTACTTCACTCGGCGCCTTTAGTGACCGAATTCAATGACGCATGCGGGCTGGCTTTCAGCAGAAAGGGGTCGGCCTTTGTCGAGGTGGGGATGCTGCATGGCAGGCGCGATGTCCATGGGGCTTCCCTTGTCGGTGACCCATTTTCCGAGTAGCCTGGCAAAAGGCGCTGCAGTCTGCCGTTCTCAGGCCTGTTGCCGAGTAGCGCTAAGAACTTCAATAAATATTGTCACTCACCGCTTGACACCGGTTATGCAAGGGGATTAGGTCTCCGCGGGGGACATGGCAGCACTGCGCCTCCTATGGCGCTTGGTGCTCTTAGCTGATGCCCAGGTGGGACCGGCGACGAGTAATTTGCTTGGTCATGGAGAGATTTGCCACAGCGATCATCAGCTTATGGTCACTAAGGTTGAAAAGCTAACGTTCGACCTCCTAGCCTGCCATAGGGGGCTACACTTTGAATCCTCAGACAAGGTGGGGCTAACCGTCACACAAATGTACTATGAAATGAGCTCGACCTCGTCCATAAATCTTCGGCATACCGAAGGCTTAGATAACCAATGTAAGATAGGCGGCATAATTGGATAAGGGATAGGAGGCATCTTCAGATGCCAGATTTATGAATGACTTCACCCAGGTTTACCCAGGATTATGTGGGTAGAGGGTGTAAATTGGAGCATTACCTGGGATTCACAAGAGCGTGGAGGTGGGTGGGCGGTGAAGAAGAATTATATCATTCACTGAATTATATCATGTTATGAATACTATACACGCCCTCTCCCCACTATCCTCTGTTGGTAAACTTATTCATTACCAATAACCCATTGCCTTACCAATTGTGAATCCAGCCTTAGGAACATTTTTGGGGGAAGGTAGGGTTTGGGACACGTTTAGAGGGGGCCGTTAGACATAGCCATACATCATCGAAGCAGTCAATTATCCTAATCTTGCTGGGTAAAGAAGGCTACCGAAGAGTTGTGTGACTGTGGACCTCAATTCAGCGCTTCTTCTGTAGGAATCTGGATAGATGATTGTTTGTGCTGCTCCATCTGAGCGTGTTTCTTCAAGACGGTAAGGAAGGTACAGCAGGGTAAGCAAGGCCGTTTACCCAAGGTGAATGGAATGGTGAATTGGGGTCGACGACTATCTTAAAAAGCGAACCCCTTGGGCATTATCGATGTAATTCACAGAGGATAGATATAGATGTCAGTGGTCTTCAGTCCTCTTGCGGGATACGCCACGCATTCTGCGTGCTTCCATGGGATGTCGTGGTGGCAATTTGAACGCCTTTTTGGTCTTTACAATGGCTTGCGGTGGCCACCCAATGGTCGTCAGGATTTAATCCTTCGCGGACAAGTCTAGTGCCAATTTACCAACCAAGATGCACGTGTCAGCCGGAGCCTCCTCCGACTGCGCCACCATGAATTTTTTCATATTTGTGACTGAATAAAGTTGTTGGGAGCACCTTCTTTATCTTCTTCTGTTTCTCTCTCCTAACACTGCTCCTTCAGATGCAATGCTGAAAATCTCAGCACGTCTTCGCGGCGCACAGAATCTTCACCATGCTCTCGAGCCTCTACCCGTCCAACTGAGCGAGGCCGTCATGGAGATGCAGGAGCGCGGCGTAACAGTGTCTAACAAGGTTCGTTATGGTGTTTTGATCCTTGTACTGTAAGCGATGTGCCTTCACCTGTCTTTGAGGAGACGGCTGTCATCAATAGTCATCAGCTCTTTCAGAGATAGATAGATTCAAGATAGCATATGGTCTTTATTGCTGAGCTGCTCCTCTTTATTCAAGAACTACTTTCTCTACTTGAATTTGCTGACAGTACTTTTTTCAACGGTTTGCCCACCTTTGTCAAAATTGGAACTTTGTCGCGCTTCGCTGGCCCATGCAGGTACCTCCTCTGCCGCTGCCTAAACCCGCCACCCTGCTCTGTCTTGCCCTGGTTCTCATGTACGGTAAACCTTTTGATGGGCTGTCAGCTTGAATGAGTTGATTCCATTCTTCTTGCCACAAAACGGAAGAAAGATGATCGGGTACATAATAGGCTTCTACGTGGTTCATCTCTATATAAAATTGGCTTGACAACAGGGAGTAGCATAGATTTTTGTAGTTTTTCTTAAAGAAATTTCTGAGCTTCTTATCGGTAGACAGATTCGAACTAGATCAACCTCCTGAGTCCTTCATGAATTTTCCATGCGTATCAGCCCTCTCCAAAGGGCGGCGATGACTTCTGACGGCGACCGTTAGCGGTGGCAAACCGTCAGCGCGGCGCAGACAATGCGCAATGTGCTGTTTGCCGGCCGCACAAGTCGTAAAACCGACGGGTCAAGGACCACAACAAACAAATTTGCGTATCAATCAGCGAAAATCGTGGTCCCGCATGAGTTATCGCTTCTTGCGGATCACTGAGTCCGACCATCTCGCCTTTGGGCCAAGCGAAAGCGAGGAGAAAGGCGCGGTACTGCGATCATCGAAATCTGGAATGTGTGAGGTTGAAGCTGCTAGAGGTTCAACTCGGTAAGCAGATAGTATGTGGATTTTGTTAGCTGAGTATAGCTACCTCAATGAATTAATAGGGGCTGTCGCTGCGGTCCGATGCAAGGTTCTTGGTTCAGATTCCCCGCCACGGTCTACAAGCCTACCATTCCTCCGGGGTCGGCAAGCTGCTACCAGACCTGTCTGGAACGATGAAGCGCTGACGTGTTCATCGGCTAGCCACCACAAGTTACTGCATAGGCCAAGCACGCATTCAAATTCCCTTCACGACATCCCTAACCAGCAGAATGCGTGGCGCATCCCGCAAAGGGATAAGCTAGCACCCACTTTTATCCCTTTGTCCTTCATCTCAATTGACAGAGCATGTGGTACAGTCTGAAGAGGCGCCGGCTGTCGCTTACGTCCCGGATCAGCGTTCTAGGTTCAGGTCTCGTCCAGGCCTACCAATAAAACCTTCCTACCCGCAGGGAATTGGTACTACAAATGCTTTCACGGTATCCCGTAGAAATATGATGCTTGGCGCACACCGCTAAAGGGACTGTTTAACGCCAACTTGATCTTTTATCCTCCTTTATAAAATTATTAGGAAGTTAGCATATGGTAGGTGTCCATTCATTCAAGTTGCCTCCATGATATGCCGGAGAAGTGTCGTAGAATATGCGGCGCTTTCCTCAAATGGATGATCTCAAGCCGACCTCTATCCTTTCGTTCTTCATCCCAATTAACAGAACGTGTGCAACAGTTTGACGAGACGCCAGGCACCTTGTGCGTCTTGATCGATGTTCTTAGATCTGGTCCAGTCCAGGCCAGGCAAGCTTCGTCGATCCCTTCGTGAATACAACGCTAAACATTCCCTTGGCTGGCAACCGCAAGCCGTTGTACAGGCCAAACACGCATTCAAAATTCCTCCATGATATCCCGTAGAAACAGGATGCATGGCGCATCCTACGAGGATTAACTAACGCCAACTTAACGGCCTTTCATGCTTTACTTTAAATCCATTGGGCAATTAGGATAAGGTCAGCGTCCTTCCCAAGTCATCCGTCTTCCACGGCTGCATGCCACCTAATCACGTAGTCGATCGGCATGCAACTGACTAATCGAAGGAGTCGCGGTGGGGCGAAGGTGCGTATTATGGTGTCGCAGTGACCCGTAGTGAACACACGTGAACGGGGCTTAGCAATTAGGCTCGGCAGATACTGCAGAGGAGACAGGTCGACATGTTACACCGGACAAAAGGCCTAGCCGCTGCTGGGAGATTTATCGCCAGAACAAACCCTTTGGCACAAGTGCGCGGATTGCTCGGAGCCTTTTCAAATCCTCGCCGAAGCTGTACACCTGCCGTTTCAGGTGATCGCCCGCTGCTACGCAATCGACGACGTCATCGTCCGCGCACCTCGTCATCTGTCGCCGTCGCGAGGACGACGACATCGGCGTGACCTGGTGCTGCGCAGTATCACCGAACGCGCTGCCAACTACGGAAAACTGCTGGGCACGCTGATGAATTCGTTCGCTGAGCGGGTGAGTCTTCGCGAGAACGTTATCAGCGGATTGTGAGGCGATAACCGCCTTAACGTCAGCGCTGCTCCTCCTTAAGCCTCTTAGCCTCTTAGCTAGGGTGGCAAGGCATTTGGCCGCGTCTCTATGTGGTCTCGTTTCAGCTGACCACACTTCGGGGATGGTTTACAGCGCTGCCGAGGAGCTTCTGCTCCGACTCCGGCCTGGTGGCTGCGGACGGCGAGAAGTGCTGGAACGGTAGCGAATCCTCCGCCTACACAAAAAAGGAGGCCGGAGACGGTCTGGCGATGCAGAAGGAGAATCCGGAGTACCAAGCGGAACGCTTCCTGCCATATAGAGGTGAGGATGTTGACACCAACAGGACACATATCTATGGCTTTGTTAAGGACCTCAGAATTTGAACATTTACCTATATATTTATTAGTTTATTGACAAAAATGAACATGACGTAAAATGAAAGTGAAGATAGCTTTTTTGCAGCTTTACCCAAGCTGAAGCATGTCTAGGTGTTATTCTGCAGTTGCCATATATACTACAGTCACGACAACAACGGTTAACGTCTTTGTTTTGAAAGGAGCGCAGAGGGAAAACTGAGTAAAACTACGACAGACTTAATCCCTCTAACGGTTAGCCGTGCTCATCAAAGGGATCTATTGTTGGCGAAATTTTTCGCTGAGAAATTCCTATCTTCTCTGAAATTCCGACACCGGAGGTAGTTTCATTACCTGAAAGGTTACCTGCCATTACGACGGTGATTGACAGTAGTCTCTAAGTGTTTGATGCTACCGTTCAAGGGAAGAAAGGTTGACAAAACGGATCTGACCGTTTCTCTTTTTGTTTCTCTGCATTTTTCGCAAAAGAATTTTTCGAGATACAAAATTTTTTGCGGCTGTAAAAGTAGAGAGATGTATACCTTAATGACAATTCAGGACAAATGTGTACAGTTTCTTATCCATTAGAAGCCTTCTGGGCTTTTCAGTCCTTTAGAATATCGAAAGTTCAAAGTAAATCACGGTCTTCCTCGAACCTAAAAGACAGCGTTGTTCAGCCTACTCTGCCCCAAAGCACGTAGTAGCGCAGTCGTGAGGGGCGGCGGCTGTCGCGTGGCTGGATTAGAGTTGGTTGGTTCGCATCCCGTCCAAGTAAACCAGGCCTTCCATAGCTCACTGAGAAAAAACGTTGTCTCATCTATAGGCTGGGCGTCGCAAGTAAAGACCAGATCCGCATTCAAGTTTCCTCCGCGATATCCCATAGAAGTAGAATGCGTGGCGTACTCCAAACACGAACCGATTAGCGTCGTCCTTTATCCTCTTACACCTTCTCCTAAATAGCATCTCCTTCAGGTCTGTTCGTCGATGAACGTCTTCGGCTAGGAATGCTGGCGTTCCGTCTCCAGAACGCTCTTCACGGTCATAACTACACCAACTATCAAATTGAGGGCAGCGCCGAGGGCGATGATGAAGACTACGTATGTTTTTCTGTAATTCTTAGTTATATGACGGAGCGTTTTTTAGCGAGAGGGAGTTGAAATAGTTCAAGCTACGGTATTTTCGCTTGGAATCCAAAAATTGGGACTGCTTTTAATTCGTTTTCCTTCTTCGGAAAAAAAGGATGTGGCAGCACTTATGGTGTCATTGCGGTAGCCCTTTCTTCGAAAATTTGCCCACAATTTAGCACCATTTCTATAAATTTCGAGTAGACTTTGGGAGTTTTGCTAAACAATTTTTAAATGATAAAAGCTTGCCTTAAGGAGATTTTTGATATGGAGCTAGCAGTTAAGCTGTTGGTACAAGCTGTACCATTACAAAGTTGTGTAACGGCAGCTGAACTTCCTGAAGGGCCTACGAGGAGTGCTAAAGATGTAAATGCTGGCGCCCCTAATGTGTCCTCATTTTAGGCCGAAGGATCTGGCGGTGGTGTGTCGATAGTCTCGCTGTACGCGACAGAATCCAGCGAAGATTCGGCTTCAGACGTGCTGCCTCACACCTCGAGCGGCACGCCGCCTCTCGTCTCCTACGGGACCTCGATAGTTGTCCTACTGTACTTGACGCGGCGATTCTCCTGATGATACCGTGTATCGCTAGAGGGTTCGATTTAAGGAGAGATTCTAGTCAAGCGCAGTATGACATACGGGTACTTGTGAGATACTGGTCTGTAAACATCACTTTTCTTTGTGCTTTACTTGCTGTTCATTGGGCACTGTATTGTTTTGATAATTCGAATAAAAATTCACTGAAGGCATTACATCGCACTGAAGCGCTCATTCCAACAATTCCAGACCAGAAATGCAGACCTCTTACACCAATCCGTTAAACGAGTGAGTTTGTTGCAGTAGCATTTGTAAGCAATCACCTAAACTTGAGGCGGTCATTCTGTCGCGAAAATAATGGCAGCTTTATGCCCTTGACATGAGAAATGCTTGATTTCATTACATCGCACTGAAGCGCTCATTCCAACAATTCCAGACCAGAAATGCAGACCTATTACACCAATCCGTTAAACGACCGTTCTAGCAGTGGGCACATTTCACGTCAAATTCGACACTTCTGTCGCGGCAAGCACCAGCTGCCGCTACTTTTTCATGAGTTCTCACCCGCGAGACCTCAGACGGACAAAAAAATAGTGCATTCACAGTTCGCCTACAGTGTCTTCGTCCTTGAAAACAGAAAGTACAAGACGACTCCTTTGTATTCTAGAAGGACCGCCCTCGCGGTCTCAGTCTTGTTGAGTTCCTCCACCCTGCTAGCTCGCCTTTAGTTGTACAATTACGAATAAACGGATTATTTAATAATTTTGTGTCAGAGGCAACGGAAGCCCACACAAAATTTCTGGTGCATCGGCCATTTACCAGGCACCAATAATAAAGTCCCGCGTGGCATCTTCAAATCAGCTTGTTCTCCCTCATAAGGCTAAGAACCGCTGATTTTCTAAAGAAAAAAGAAACTCAACGCTGAACAGCAAAATGAGTAAAATTACCCTTCTCCTCCAATCTCTGGAGGATGAATCGACTATCCTCAAAGAAGTGATTGAATATTACAAGGCCACCACAGAGCCTAATAAACCACCCACAGAGGATCAAAAAATACAAGTCTACTGTCAGGAAAGACTATGTGAATTGCAAACGGCACTGGAAAACGTCGAAAGGAAACTGTCGTCAATGCAAGACGTCTACCAGAGCATAATGAGCACCTATTCAGAGGCCTCAAAAGGAGAGAAAAAGGAAATGTTAGCAGAAATAGAGGAACTCAAACAGAAAATCAATTTCCGCTCACTCAAACAAGAAGCGGAAACTGTAGTGATGGCTCTAAAAACCAGAACTCGAGAAATACAGACTCAATGGGAAATTCTGCAAATTACTCGTACCCCACTGGGTCGAAACGGTCCCGAAAGCAGAGGAGACCTCGACAGCGGGGACGCATATGAGGAAATCGATCCATGTGGTCTACTTCAAAGTAACCGACCGCTGACGCAGCCACAGAGGACAGCTCACTCGGGTCTTGATTCGCATGAGCAAGACCCAGAACAGATGGTCCTATCGCCGGCGTTGAAGATCAAGTACCCGCAAATCAAACTACCGCATTTTGATGGAGAAAACGACTCATGGGACGAATTCTGGGATGCATATTCCCTCATAGTCGATCAAAATGCACAATTAGGAGAATTAGAGAAAATTCTCTACCTTAAGGACGCCATACGCGGAAAGGCACAAAATGCCATCAGAAGCATCCCAATGAAGGCTTCCAATTACAGTCTAATTGTAGATGTATTACATAAAAAATATGGAAACAAAGGAAATAACAGATCACAGATCGTACAGCGCCTACTGGCGCTACCAGCTGCAAATACAGGGGGTGAAAAATGTGTCGAAACCCTCGAACAGGTCAATGATCTTGTCTTCCAAATGGTCGCCACGGGGTACGACGTGAGAAAAAGGCACGACCCGCTATGGATAGACACCATTCTTGCAAAATTTCCCTATGAAATTATAAAGGACTGCATGAAAAGGGAAACAGAAAGCTCACAATTAACCGTAGGCAAACTGCTGGAAGAGCTCGGCGAGGAAGTTTCTTCGAGAGCTCGCTTCGAGCGCCGATTCGAATCGTTGAGGGGAAATCAAATAAACAATACCGAACCCTCACGACGCCCGAAACCGTCTGTGGCGGAACAATGCCTGTTTTGCCGCAGATCCAACCACCAAACCAAGGAGTGCCGTACAGTTCGGACTGCAATCGATCGCAGAAACGCACTGAGGGGTCTGTCAGTGTGTTGGAAATGCTTCGCACACGACCACAGAAGCCGTGACTGCGCCTTCGAGTGTTGCCCAAAATGCAAAGGAGATCACGATGTCACGCTATGTATAAAGGAGGACGTCCTACAGCCTCAGGAATGTGGTAATACACCAGGAAATAGTCAACGTTGCTCTATTAGCCAGAATACAAATACTAGGCCAAATGAAGTTAATTCCTCTCGCAGTCAATCCAGCTATAATGTGGTGAATAAAAGCCAGCAATCTGCCCCACAAGAACATAATGGATATCTGGCTGCAAGTTTCTCAAATACAGAACACGAAAAGATCACTGAGAAAGAGTATGTTCTCATGACTGCGGAGGCACAAATACGAAATAATCACACCAATACGTTTGAAAATGTGGTGGTTCTCCTAGACTTGGGTGCACAGTGCAACCTAATTGAAGCCAACCTCGCGAGCACGCTGGGACTTCAATCAAGTGAGCTATATCAGTGCACAATGCATGGTATTGGAGGAAGCAGTGAGACTTATTTGACTCAACGGACATCTGCCGTTTTCAGAACGCGGTTCGGAGATACTATTTCACTCCCGCTTACCACCAAATCAGTGCTCACAAATGCTTTTCCAGCAGCCACATTGACAAGTTCAGACGTACAGTTTCTAAGAGACAAGTGCATTTTCTTGTCGAATACCACTACGAACGGAGAATTCGTAAAGCCGCGAATTCTGATCGGAGTTGAATCATACGACCAAATCGTGATGTTAAACCACCCGCCTGTAGGACTACCGTCAGGACTACTTGCACAAAACACCGTTTTCGGACCAGCACTATTTGGATCTTCAAATACAACACAACCGAAAGCACGGCATTTCCACCTCTCTGTGGTAGCACCCCCACAGATTGTTGATGTAAGAAAGGAAGCTTATGATAAAACGTTCGAAGATAAACGGAAACACGCGTCACGTCTTTCACTAGAGGTGAATGACATTGAACACAGACAATATGAATCGCCTGTTCCATGCAGCAACCCGTCTTTAGAATATGCTCAAGATCTGGTAAAAGACACCTTACTGAAGCAGATTCCTCACGAGGTTCGAGGGACAAATGGCCTTCCAGAAATTAAGAAGGCACCTGACTTAGATAACATGTTACAACCTCCTCAGGGGACCTTGCTTTCAATGAAAGCAAAGCAAGGAGCCAAGTGCTGTAACATTAAAGAACGGAAGCTCTGTGAAGAACTAACGACATCTAGCAGCTTCAGCATATTCTCAAGAATATTACTTTATTTGTTGCTCTCCATCATACTCAGCGTCCAAGACCGCTCAGATCCAATAACGTGCCAACACGGTGCACTTCCTTTTAATCGAGTGTCAGTGGAACCATCTGTTCCTAATGATAACATACAGGATCTTCCAGCCAAGCTGGTAGCACTGGAGAGCAAAGTGAATACCATACTCACTCATACCACACGCCCATATTCTGCAACGGGCGTACAGTACATTGACGCAGTTGTTCCCTACAATATTTCTCTTTATTACCTTTTCCTTTTACAAGTATTTTGTATCTTTCCTGTCAGCTAGCACTGATATTCCTTTCAATATTCCATTGTAATACGCCACTCCTCTGTATTTCATATATTTTTTCAATGCATAAGATGGCAAAAATTGTCCCTCTAAATATTCGCATTGTATGCTCCTGTATTTATTACATTGTAAACGCGGAATCATCATTCACACCTCACGCACACGCCCTTCTCACGAGTCACTCACATCTACTAGGTAGCCCCTAAACGGCTGGTGAGGATCACCCCATCACATACGCTGTTGTCGTCGGTGTCTTTATCCTCGCACAGGCGCTTCTAATTGCGCAGCAAGCACGTCTGTCACTAACAAAATTGGTGGTGGAGCCGGCCGTGGCAGCCCTAGTCTTTGTGGGTCATCCGGCCGCGGAGGGCAACAAAATAAACAAACAGAAGTGAATATTATTCCGCGTAATTACTCCACGTACCTACCGCTATACTCATCTAATTACTCACTGATCACATGTTATGTTAATCAATTTGCTACTCGCATGTATACTTACCACTATACTCACTGTTCATTATTACAAGGTACTTTTCAAAAGTTTTGCGCCCGGGAGTGTCGCGGCAAGCACCAGCTGCCGCTACTTTTTCATGAGTTCTCACCCGCGAGACCTCAGACGGACAAAAAAATAGTGCATTCACAGTTCGCCTACAGTGTCTTCGTCCTTGAAAACAGAAAGTACAAGACGTCTCCTTTGTATTCTAGAAGGACCGCCCTCGCGGTCTCAGTCTTGTTGAGTTCCTCCACCCTGCTAGCTCGCCTTTAGTTGTACAATTACGAATAAACGGATTATTTAATAATTTTGTGTCAGAGGCAACGGAAGCCCACACAACTTCAAATCAAAGTGGACATTTCTGAAACGAAATTGGTCATTCTTTTCAGCAACCTTGACGCGCTTTTAGAATCAAACTTACCATCTTTGCAGTCAAAATGAGCGTCTATCGGATTAAACAAGAGCAAGATAACACACAACAAAATAATTTTAAACAATAAATTTTATACCATTCCTAATTGCATTGTTCTTCTTCACACGGATTTTAGCCATGTAATAATAATAATAATAATATTTTTGTTTAAGAAAAGTTAGAATGGCTTCCTTTGAAATGTACTCATTCACCTGCAGCAATAAGTGAATAAGTGAGTGCTTGTGACTTTATAAGGAAAAACAATGATTTCGTTCAAAGGACAAGAAGCAACAATTTTTAGTAGAAAAAGAAGAGGTCGCGCCATGTTGCAGGATATCTCATTTTCAGTTTGGCCTACAGCAGAAATCGTGGAATTAAACACTTGGCAACAGTACAAAAAGAACAGTGGTGGAAGGCACACACATCCTGAATATACTGCTCCAAGTATGCCGGATTTACACAATCAATCGAATGAAAATCGCAACGTGCTAGACGAGTGCATGGAGCAATCCTTGGAGGCAATAAAATTTCCTTTTCTGCCTTTCTGAACTCCCTAAGCTTTGAATCGCGATTTTTCCTTAAGAAAACTTTTATAAAAATCCAAACAATGTGTTCACTTACTGGGGCAAACGAATTTTAAAAAAATTTGGAGAAAGTCATGCTAATTCTTCTTGAACTAGAAATATTCCAAGATTCTCGAAGAGCCCCTATTTTAATCTGAAAGACTTCATTTTGATTCCGAAGATGTAGGTTTGTTTCCAGAAGTAGGCAGGCCAAAAGCAAGAAAGTGGATACCGTGTTACAGCTTATATGAGTGTTACGGTGTTGATAAAATTCTCTACTTCGTCTATGAAAATGTTCTCGGGCCTGTCGCAAATGCAGGAAAGCGAAAATGTTCCGGTGAACCGCAGAAAAGGATTGTGATTCACTAGCTCAGAATGTCACTCAGTTTATATGACTGACGGTGTAGATGCCGATTGCTTGAAAGTGCGCGGTGGAAAATCGCGCGTTTTCCGCGACTGTTTCTGATGCACGGTTGGTTAACGCATGGCTCCGCTCAACGTGGCTTTCAATCTAGATGATCTCCTTCTGCGAGTCTTGTATGACGACTGTAGACTGTATTGTCCAGATGTCGGCCAGGATTAACGCTGTCTTTCATCCTTTGATTAGAGGATGAAACGGCGTTATTCATTTTTTGTGATACCCGAGCATTCCCTTCTACGTGGAAGAGTGGTGGCCATTTGAGAGCATATTTTGCCAATACAACGACTTGCGGTGGCCAGACGATGAACGGGTCAGTGGTTCATTCTTCCCAGAAGAGTCTGCTAGCAATTCCCCCACTCCGAGAAAGGAAAGGTTTCGTTGCTCTGGGCGGGAGATCCTAACCAAAAACCTGGTATCGTGCGTCACTAACAAGATGGCCCTTAACAGTATGTTCACTTTCCACAACAGTCCCTTCCCCTGTTAAACCTTCCACGTCCAACTCTCAATGAACCTTGGCATCTTTGACGTTGCAATCGACGAGTGTTTCATTCAGCGTGACCAAGATTGGTACAAGTCTTTATAGCGGCATACGTTTCGGCGTTGTCGCCTTCTTCAGAGCCTTAGACGTGGAAGGAAGGGTCCATTGTCACCCTTACTGGACGAAAGATGGGTGAATTCACATAGGCCGCAATAATGAGTTATGCGAATCTTGGTCACGTTTAAGGAAACACTCGTCGATTACCTCTTTGAACCGTGGCCAAACTCGATACCAAGATATACCCATATTCGTTCGAGTATACCAAAGGACGGCGTTACTCAATCCCTTTTGGGAAGCGCCACCCATTCTACTTCAACGGATGTCGTGGAGGCGAATTGAATGCGTATTTATGTATTTATTTATTTATCTATCACTACACGGGTAACCATGCACAAGAAAAACAACAAAGGTTATCATAAACACAAGTTGAAGTCATTGTAAAAAGGAAAAAACAAAACAAGCGACAAGAATCGACCTTCATAGTAAATACGAAAACTACTAAGCTGCATCCTGAAGATATCGGTCAAGAAGTTTTTTTATACTGCCTTAAGGAATTGGGTATAGTGTGTTTTTTTAGATAACTTTAAAAATTCAGAGGCAGCACGGCAAGTGAAAAATTGAGACCGTACACTGCTTTTTGCTCTGGGAAACTGGATATTCCACTGGCCACACCTTGTGTTCGATGAAGAAAATGTATAGAACTCCTGAAGGGGAATGTGAGAAAAACCGTTTATCATCTTATATATCGTAATTGAATCATATCTTCTCCTGCGACGTTCAAGGGAATGTAAATTGAAGAATCTGTTTCGAGAAGGGATGGTGTCGTAATCATACCTATTTTTTCGTATCCAGAGCCTTCTAGTGAAGCTGTTTTGCACAGATTCCGGCCTCGCAATTTCTCGCTCATATTTCGGAATGAAAATTGTGGTGCCATACAAAGACTTGCTATAGCCAACCGATGGACAAGTCAGTGCTTTATTCTTCCCAGGCAATTCTGCTCTCAATTAGCCTGGAGGTGGAAGGTATGGTTAGCGTAACCGGGAAATCCCAATCGGCGACCTGGGAATTGAGTGCACGAACAGCAACCCCCGCGACCGTGTTACCAAGCGCCTATAACTAAGATTATACAGTGAATATTGGTGAGGTAAGTTTGAATTTTTATTGCCGCTTCAGTGCGACCGACGAGTTCAGAACGCTAGAAAACTTGGACTCGCCTAAGATACTACTTATCAAGAACAGTGGTTCATGAGTCACTTGGACAGGCCGTGGTCCGTGAGTCACGGTTTACAGCAGTAGCTTTACAGCACTTTACTGTCCAAATGTCATTTTCACCCGCCGTTTTACCATTCATTTTCCTCCCATCCTACAGGTGCCCTTATTGGAGACGCTAGAGACGTAAGTCTTGCTATCAGTTAAATAAGAATAAAAGAACATAAGGAATCCCACCGAAAGTACACTGATAAAGCGTCGCCTAGGGCTCAAGAAAGAGCAGCTACGATTAAATAAGAATATTTAAATCGCCGATGCACGACGCGTCGCGTGACGCTCCTGAAAATAGTTGTTCTTTGCACTTTAGAATCATCCTAAAACACTGAAATGGACCTGAAAACAGCTGTAGCTAAGGAACCAAGAAATTTGTGAGATGAGAACAATGAAACTACTTATACTTTTCCTCTGCTTCCTTAATAGATCTGTATTATGAGGAGGTGGGGAGCCAGCGAATATTTCCTCGACTTTTTTCAAGCCCTGACGAATGTAAACCCTTTGAAACATATGCTAAATAGAGGTCAGGCACCAGGTTTCGTACACAGCTGTAGGATAACTTCAAAAAAGGAAGGAGTGATCTGAGTGGTGCATCTACTGCTTCCTTCTACTGTTATCCTTTATTCTAGTAGGAGGAGGGAATACAATAATTCGTGTCACTGGTCCTTCGTCTGATGTGAGAGCTTCCATTTAAATTAAGGAGATGCGACAGTGTGGCATCAGATGGCGTACGCAGTTGATTGACACTTTGCGGCTGCCTCTCCCGACTAGGATAGGTCCCAGTTTTACCCCCCCCCTTTTTTTTTGTTTCACAGATAGCTGCTAGCTGCTGATAGCGGTTCAAGGTTCGTCTCCTGTTACTTCCTAAACGCCTAGGCTACAAAAAAGCATACGCTATAGCTTGAGTTTTGAGGACAAGGAAGTCTCCTACCATAAACAAGCAAGCGAAACTCTCGACCAGCTTGGTGTGACCCAGTTGGCGAGCAGCTTGTTCGATTTTCGGCAGCAGTGACAAAACCGCAAAACAAAGCAAACAATGCGGCGTGTGAGCGGTCTAATCGTAAGTGGCTGAGCGGAAAACTGACACAAGCATTCATTCAACAAGAATAGCACGGAGGGACCTCTGCTTGGCAGCTTGTTTGCTACGTATTGGGATAATTCTTGAGCAACAAACTGATGTGGTCATGCACTAGGAAGCTCTGATTACGAAGCGCAAATCTCTCACTGATCACTTGGTCTCGACTATAGGGTTTACTACAGTGCATCCAAAAGACCGCTGGGATAAGGATTCCGAGAAAGATAAATAAGGAGTCTTGGAAGACCGCTAATAAGATGGACAAACTTTTCTGCAAACATGGTCTATCCATGTTGTTCTGAAACCTTGAGCATCAAGGTACAACAGCAGTTTCTGCACATATAAAGACACAATAACTCAACTGAAGTAGGGTTACACTAAAATATGAGAACTTTAAACAGCATAGCAGTGCTGCATTGAAAAGGATGAAGGACAACGTTAGTCATTCCCTCTTAGGATGCGCCACGCATTCTACTTCTTCGAGATATCGTGGAGACGATTTGAACGCATACCTAGCCCGTACAATGACTTGCAGTGGCCAGCCGATGAGCAGGTTACCGCCTTGTCCTTCCCAGACAAGTCTCGTACCAATTCACCGACCTCGGAGGGATGGATGGCGTGGATGACCTGGGCGAGAAATTCGAACCAAGAACCTGACATCAGGTGAACGCGACAGCCAGCATCTCTTCCGACTGCGCTACACGCGCCCAGTGTTGCTATACAATACAAGAACTGCTAAAAATCTACCGTCTTGACACCTCCTGCAAAGCTTTGCAGCTGATACAAAAGATAAAGGATGAAGGACGCCGTTAATCAATTCCGATTTTGGATGCGCTACGCATTCTTCTTAAACAGTGTAAAGTGAAAGTAGCTTGAAAACGATTGTGGCCTAGACGATCACTTGCTGTGCCCAGCCGATAGAAAATGTAAGTGTTTTGTCCCTCCGGAACAAGTCTGGCACCAGCCTGTCGACCTCGCAGATGGAATAGGATGTAGCCCGAACCCAGACCCACCGACTCGGGTGGGCACCTCGCCCAACTGACCCAGCTGCGCTACCACGCGCCCTAAAGCAACCGTCACATCAGAAGTGATTTCATGGAGCATAGAACGCATTGAATGTCTAAAAACTGCCACCTTAGACGCTGCGGAAAGCCTTGGCTAGATTATTTTCACCGGCTGCAGTCCTCTATGGTATTATTGAAGCACCCAGTGGTTCAAATCTGATTTCACAGCGTATGGAAGAGTTTTTACGGAAACTCATTCCGAGCACTTCCTCACGCTGTCGATGGTGAGTGTTCCTTCATGATATCCAAAATCGCACATGGAGCAATAGATGGCTTCATGGCACAAAAAAATTGAAAATCAGTATCCACGCATTCAATGGCACTTGAACTGCTGCAACATCATTCCACTAATTGGTGGCTGTCGCATTCTCTTCATCTATTCAGGCGCTGGTCACATCCAAATCCTTTGGTCACCTTTGGTAATTGATGATCTACTGCTGGTATAGTTTACAATGAAATCTAGCAAAAAAGCAAGTAAATTTGAGCATAGGGCGAGGAACATCTGAAGATAATACTTCAGATCCGCTGAAGACAAGTAAAACTTACCATCCATCTGAGCGAAAACTCAACGTAAAACATCATTAAATTCATTAGCACAAAAATGCAAAAAATTCAAAAATCTAGGATTAGGAGCTGAAAGCTGCTCTCGATTTTGTGTGACCTCCATTTACGTCGCTTTCAGTGCTAACTTCTTCGATTGCTTTCAGATGAGAAATTTCACCGTGTACAAGAGCGTGAATGCTTTCCGACAGTTCGCGAGTTCTAATTCTCCAGTCGTTTACAATCTGAAGGTAGTTACAAGAGTGTTTTACGGACAGACGATGATTACGCTCATTTGAAATTAGATATAAAAAGGGCCTAAACTTCCGGTCCCACCTAATACAACTTATACTCGACCAATAATACAGTCCAGACCAAATGCCTTTGTCGTAAGGGAGCGGAACAATAATATCAGGAAGCTGCTTTTTAGGAGTAGTGGCTAATTTCAAATTTTTTCATGCATTTGCATTTCATTTCCATTTTTTCACTAACAAGATCTTGAGCAGAGCTAGAGTATCGGTGTATGGTATTAGATCTGTTCATTGTTCACAGGCACCATCAAAATTGGCAGCGTCGTAGTCTCAACAACTTTCTTCGAAATTACTACCTCCAGAACTATAGCAGTTTTTGAAATTTCACTCAGAATAACATCCCAGCGTGTGCGAATTCAAAACGTAGGATTTGCCATAGAGGTAACGGAGGCAAAAATTGGATTTCTGCGCAAACTTTTGCTGTTGGAGGACATAGCACTTATCCTGTTTAGATTTACAAAGAATTTTACAGCCATGTTCGACCAGAGTTAGTTTAAATAAATGACGGCCTGAGTGCCACGTACACATAGCATCTAATGAGCTTTTTAATAATGGAAAAAGCTTTGCCGATTACAGATTTAGCAGTCATTACAAGTTTTACTGTTGTTTTCTTTCAAACGTTTTTAAAGGTATTTTTTATAAATTCGTAACAGGAGCCATGCACGCATTGTGTGCAATAATGAATAAGGAAGAGTAAAGTCGAGGTAAGGCAAGCCTTCAGAAGAAAACAACGATAAAACAATGACCGCTAGAAGAAAACAACGATAAAACAATGACCGCTAGAAAGTGATGCAAAACATCTGTAATTCACAAGGTTTTTCCTTATCAAAAAGCTCATGGTGAGTAGATATTATACGTAATAGGCAAAGTAGGCAAACCTAAACCTAAGACGGTAAATGAGGAAAAATTAAAAATCGTTCCAAACGAAACCAATCATAACTCGTGGACACCATTGCACCAGTAAGCCTTTAATAAGGCATATTATCGTACTTCCTTCTTACTCACGGTTATTCTTACAATTTGACTGTGTCTAAACGTAAAGGATAAAAGGATAAAGAACGGCGTTACTCAATCCCTTTTGGGATGCGCCACGCATTCTACTTCCACGGGATGTCGTGGAGGCGACTTTAATGCGTATTTGGCCATACAATGACTTGCGGTGGTCAGCCGATGACCAAGTCAGTGCCCTATCCTTCCCAGACAAGTCTGGTCCAATTCCAACTCACCGACCCCGGAGGGATGGAGGGCTTGGTTCGCCTGGGTGGGAACCAGGAACCTGGAATCGGGTGTAAGCGACAGCCAGCGCCTCCTCCGACTACGCTACACGCGCTCGTGTCTAAACGTACTGCTGGAAATACGTATGAGAGCAATGCGTAAAGTTATAACACAGACAGCTGAATAGAATGGTTCTATGAAAAATAAGACCTAAAAAAAAATTCATTAATACTCTGAAACCAGTTTAAAAACCAATTTTCCTGCTACTCAACGCTTAGGCTCCAGTTTGTAGCCATACTAATGTGGCTCATGGGAAAAGGACTTGAAGTCCGCACCTAGGGCACCTTTCCTGGTGATTATACTTCTTTTCTAAACTTTGATAGAAGCGCTACAGTATATGTATGAGGATTGTAATGGTTTGAACACGAGGAATCCTGTAAGCAGTGCGAATTGCCTTTTGGGGGGCGTGAAAATCTAAAAGAACCTTGAAAATGCATATGCATCCTGGCCATCTAGGCGAACCTCACCATCCTCTGACTATCAAGCTAAAACTCACTGAGAATATTTTTCGAATAATAGATTGAACTGAACGATCGCAGGTGCAAATTCCGAGCCTTCCGACCTCTTCAGCAGCGGTACGATACGCGGTCCAACGCTAGCGTTGTCTCCGCCGGCCCCAGCGAGAAGCATGAGCAGGCGACAGCGCTCAAGTATGGGCACAGTCCACGATCTGGCCGACCAATCGTTCACGTCGCGAAGTACGAACAGGTCCTAAGACGAGGTACGCTTCTTTCAGTGACAGCCTTTGTCGCTTCTAGAGCTGCTAAACGATTGACCGCTGAGGCGTAGTACTATCATTGCACGATATTTACGTGCCGTGCGCGTGCAGCGCAGTAGGAGGAGGCGCGACTGTCGCGTGCACCCGATACCAGGTTCCTGGTTCGGATTTGCTGCCCAGGCCAACAAGCCTTCCATCCCTCTGGGGTCGGTGAATTGGTACTAGACGTGTCTGGGAAGGATGAAGCGCTGACTTGTCCATCGGCTGGCCG
Organism: Heligmosomoides polygyrus polygyrus; assembly: GCA_947396885.1. Lineage (NCBI taxonomy): Eukaryota > Metazoa > Nematoda > Chromadorea > Rhabditida > Heligmosomidae > Heligmosomoides > Heligmosomoides polygyrus. The sequence goes on along the minus strand of OX377201.1, from coordinate 30,635,164 downwards.
CCGCAGGTCATTGTATAACCAAATACGCATTCAAACCGCCTCAACGACATCCCGTAGAAGTAGAATGCGTGGCGCATCCCAAATGGGATTGAATAACGCTGTCCTTTATCCTCTATTTACGTGTTGCTGAAAATCACCGCATGGGCCAGAAACGCACCCAATCGCCTCGACGACATTCGTAGAACTAGAACGCGTGGTGCTTCCCAAGTGATCAATCCCGTCTTTATTCTTATTTTATTACGTGCTAAACGTATCCGAACTTAAAAACCGAAAACTAATTGAACCAGAAAGACAGGAACATTCTTCCAATTCCAGGACTGCTAATCATGGCTTGACAGCGACATCGCCCATTGCACTTTAGAAGACATTGTTCTAGCGCTTCATACAATATCCACAGCTCTCGCATGGCAGCAGTAAACGTATTCACATAGCAAGCCTTTATAAAAAATAAAATACAGTTATTATACAGAAGAAGCACAACCGAAAGACTAAATTTCGAACACAAACTCATCGACAACGACATTATGTACAACACAGTGCACCATTCAGCGCATCGAAAAATTAGCAGAAAAAATGGTGAAATCAATTCCAGCCTGCCAAGAATCATTTCAGTTCGATAACCGTACGACACACATCCGTAGCCAGAAAGACGCCATTTACAACATCAGAAATTGCGATATGAGACATTGCTGAATGGTAATGAGGGAGGCTGACTAAGGCACGACACCTAGGCATCTCTTCTCAACTAACACGGCTATCCAGAGAATGCTAGAGAGGAGTGCATCAGAGGCAGAACTTATTTGACAACGAGAGAACGATGCGACAGGGAGAAGACAACCTGCTTAGCTGCAAACATGGAATACGGGACTGAGATTCAACATTTGGTCAAATGCGAGACACGCGGGATGCCCGCGGACTACTACGAGGTACATACGAACATGACACCACTTCTGAAGCACACTGTCGTGCGCCGAATAGCGCTGACACAATATCACAGCATAGCAGGAGGAATGGATGAGATGAAATACACTGACTGACTGGGACGCGGCACCGGTTCAACATGAGTAGTAGCTGCTGTACATCGCCCTCGAGCGCCCCGCTGCGAAGGCTACGTGGACACCGGGAACACCGAGATGGCCTCCGGGGGAGCCAGCACCTGAGCGTGGCCGCCGCCGATACTCTCCTCCGATTCCGAGTACGACGAGCTGGTCGTCCTGCTGCTGCCGATGTCCACTCTGAGGAAGCTGCAATAAGGAAATTCTAGCGCTGCCACGCCTTGACCTCGTGACGCAAAGGAGGAAACTTACACACGAAAGGCTTATTCTAGTGACCGTTTCAATTACGCCTTCAGCTTCTCTATACCAACCGCGTTTCTTAAACAAGAGATAAAAAGGAATAGATATTCAGGCTAATTGAGTGAAACCTCGACGCGGCAAAACTTGCTTCAGTTCCTCCAACGTTTCTGCTCTACATTAGCCCGCTCAAAACGTTTTCGTCACTTTGGCGGAACGGCGTTAAGCAACCTCTCCTTTGGGATGCGCGGAAGCATTCTAATTCCACGAGAAGTTTTATCCTTCGTGAGGAAGTCTGGCACTAATGACCGCCCGGATCGCTGAACTGCTTGGCTGGTTTGAAGGAGAACGTAAGCTTGAACCTCGATTCGAGGTATGCAACGACTGGCGCCTTCTTCAACTGTTTTTCCGCGCAATGCCCATCTTAAATTATACTCCACTACGAAGAAAACTAAGCAGGCTGGTGCCCGCTCCATCATGAGACCATGGTTGTGGAACACTCAAATAAACACGGAGGCAAGGGAAGGAACTCCGAGGTGTAGCTGATCTAACTTACCTTTTTTTGTTTTTTACCTATACGGTGTACAGCGGCACCAGCCCGCTTAGTACCAAGAAAACAGTAGTGCGCGTGGAAAGCAGTCGGAGGAGATGCCGGCTGTTGCACACACGCGACTCGAGGTTTTCGGGTCACAATTGCCGCCCAGGCCAAAGAAGCCATCCATCCCTTCGGGGTCGGTGAACTGGTGCCAGGTTTGTCTGGCAATGGCGGAGTAGTGCCGATTTTCTCCCATTTTCGCCAAGGGAAACGTTCTTTTTTCGACAACTGACCACATTTGGCTTCAATATCGAGTAACGTAAGTTCTGGATGGAATAAATGCTCCACTTACTAAAATGGATTAATGGTGGTACAAAGAAAATGTTTATTTGATTGAATGACCATGAAATTCCTCTTTAACTATAATGAGATCCTCTGCCTTGCTCTAAGAAGCAAAAAGGCGAAAATTTCTTAAGTAAAAAGTCGAATTGTAACCTTTGAGGTGCAAAGTTAATATAGAAATTTAAGCTTCAATATACGGGCCAAGTGATGCGCTTAGCAAGAACAGCATGGATACACACGGAAATCGTCAGAATTAGTTTTCGTAAATCTAGGTGAGGGATATGATAGCAGTTTAGTTGAACTGCTGAAGAGTTGGAATTAAAATATCAAAATCGCATGAATTTTCTACTCGAAATAGCGACCCTGGTTTCTAATCTAACCTTCTTTAAAGACTTGCATGGATTGCCTAATTCATTAGCCAGTCTAAATGAAAGTCTCTTCGTCAAGCATCTCCTAATGTGGCTAAGAAGCTATCTTTCAAGATTTTCGTGCCCTTCACTGCGTCATTGTAATTGTATTTGTCTAGACGTTCACACAAAACCCACCATATATGCAAATAAACACATATTCGCTCGCTACTTTATTCTTTCGAGGCAACTTTGATTATTCTGCCAAGAAAAATTACACCACATAGCTGCCTCAAGCTACACAGCACGAGCGAATAAGAGAGCAAAATATACATTCGGCAGCAATCCATTTCCGACCGAATCCACGCAAGTGATTTTGCCAGCAAATATGTCAGTAGAGGCAAAGAGGAGGAAAGCACCTACTTCACAATAGGCAATAGTTCCTCGCCATTTGGTCCCGCTGCTTCAAACATTACTGACGATGGAAGTGCCTGAAAAACTGCATGTAGAATTTGTACTTTCCTTGGTTACCAAAGACAATCATAAATGCACTTGCTGCTATCGTGTTTTACTCTAAAGTAGCGGTACTTATGGGGCAGCCGGCCCGTGCGCGAAAAATGAACGGTTTTGGTTGGGTTCTGTACTCTCCTCCCAGACTGAGCAAGGAAAGGAACTCTCGGACCTGACCGATTTTAACACAGAGGTGATAGGTGGATAACATCCGTATGGAGTTATGCAATTCTTTGTGTGATCACGGGCCCTCTGCCCTATAAGAACCAGTTCCCCTTTGAAAACTCGATAGTCCGTTATATTCATGGAAAATCGAAGCACAGCCTATTTATTCATTCATTTATTCTGATCTCACACATCAAATGAGTTGCCCAGATGTGGTTCCGAGCTTCGACATGTTACTCGACCCAGCATTCTCGTTGTAGTAATAGTTCTGGCGCTACCTTTATCTTCATCTCTGATGTTCAACAGAAGTCGGAATAGATATCGACCGGACGGCGCGAAAAATCGATATCTATGGCGACCATCACGCCGAGCTGTGTGGCGGCGCAAGTATAAACCAGACCTAAGGCGCCTTTTATACTCCGGCCGCGCCCACAAATTGACGCGCCGCAGTGCGATTGCAGTTAAAAAGAGGTCAGTCATCGAGTCCTTGAAACTACAATAGGGCCATCATTTTGCTGCACCTTATTTGTTCTGTTGGCTGGGAACCAAAACAGAAAGGGCATAGCAAAATGATCCATCCCGGTGTGAAATCTCCCACTCCACACCGAGTCTGTCGCAGCTGATCGACGCGAAAATCGATAACTATGAGCCTGTTCATACTTGAAGCGACAAGAGCGACTGGAGCGACTGGGGCGACGGACGTAGTGTGGAATCCGTAACTATTTACGAGCGGTAAGACCCCCAGTCGCTCTTGTCGCTCGAAGTATGAAGAGGCCCTATGTCAGGCATCACGCCGCGCCGCGCGGTAGCACGAGTATAAAAAGGCGCCCAACACCTCACATTGAGCTCCCTCCTCAACATTTATGCGCCACTGAAACTGATATAACAGCTTTGCTGATTGTACCCCAAAGGGCTTGGAGCAACTTTACACTATACTCTCAAAGACTAAACACGACGTTTAAATACGGCTCCACGTAACGTAACATCAACTTACCCTTACGGTCCAATCTTGTAGCAATCGGAAGCTCGAATAGGACTTACCAGGAAACTCTCTCAACGGTAGGTCGGAACGGCTCAAGGATTGTATATAGTCAGAATCGCCTCCCCCTGGGAAGTAACAAACTGCAGGAATCTTGACCCCAATACAACTCTGCGCAGATTTAGGGACGACGGAAGTTGGGCCGTTCTCGGCATATTGATTTACTGCTTCGCACCTGATGGATGATGGCTCGTCTCGCGGCCAACGGCAGCCATCAGATGGCGCAGTGGGAGCGACAGGGACTCGGGAGCGAGTGGTCGGTGGTTTGGATCCCGCGGGCTGCGCTTAATTTGCACTTTTGCAATACCTATGCCTTTCATGTATGTGATCCACCTAGTGATATTACAGCATATTATTCATGCATTCACATATAACACTCTGCTGCTTAAATTGCCTAAAGCCTAAATTATACGGCGTCGGCAAAGTCATGTCACCAGTATTCGTGTTGTGATCGACTTGCTAACTCTGAAATATTGATCGTCTTTGAATGTGCCATCTAGAGAGGAGAGAAGTTAGCATAGATAGCAATAATTCTGAGGTCATTCGAAGGTAAACAGTTGGAGGAAATTCATGATGAGGAAAACCTGGAAATTGAAGAATACTGGTTCGACGGCGAATGGACCACCGTTAATGAGGAGTAAGACCAGACCACATAATACCCTTGTTTGCTTGTAAATGTGCTTATTTCTAAATCTATTTTTATGAGGTTATAGTTATGTCAAGTAAGATATCTTGTAATTGATTTATTTCGCAGGCATTGCTATGGAGAACTGCCTCGTTCTTTTGAAGTGAATATTTAAGCTAATCTCTAGTTTGAGACATGTGTTATATGTAAATGCATGGATATCATAATACCACCAGGTGGATCACATAAAAGGAAATGAATGAAAGGCATGGGTATTGCAAAAGTGCAAATCAAGCGGGATCCAAACCACCGACCATTAGCTCCCGAGTCCGGGTCGCTCCCACTGCGCCATCTGATGGCTGCGGTTGGCCGCGAGACGAGCCATCATCTCGCGCACCCGTCAGCTGCGAGGTAGTGAATCAATACGCCGAGAACTGCCCGACTTCCGTCGTTCCCAATTCTGCCCAGAGTTGTATTGGGGTCGAGATACCTGCAGTTTGTTACTTCCCAGGGAGAGGCTGTTCTGATCATATGCAACTCTTGGGCCGTTCCGACCTACCGTTGAGATAGTCTCCTGGTTAGGCCCAAGATGTCGTCAAGGAAGTTTAACTTCGAAATTGAAATTGCAGATATCAGAACTCCGCTCCGCAATCTTTATTATGCAAGATACTCACTATACTCCTGCTGATGTACTCTTAGGCTTCCTCGTGATTACAGCGCACTAGATGGCCCAAGAATGTATAGCAGTCTGGCACCTTATATTTTTATACGTATTTCACACGTACCCCCAGTCCCGCCTTCCAAAGCGCCAAAGAAAAGCGGTTTCGCCATTCCTTACCTCCCCGCAGTCGCGGTGCAGCAGATCTTGCATACTTGTCTTAGAATTGCTATCAGTTCCAACAATCTTAACTTTTCTGCTAAATTTATGAGATAAATCTACAAAGCCCAATCTACAACCTACCCTATAAATTAAAAAATCAGAATAAAGGATCGCTACCCAAGAAGTATTGTGTACTTTCATCAACTGCGCTTATATTTCAGCAAATAAAAAAGCTACCACAAGCCCGACATTACAACTTATTTTTCTTCCACGCTTTCTACATGACATTCTTCGTTATTATTCAATGCGCTGTTTCGGCGCTCTGCGGACAGTGCATTTCGTAATGCTATGAAAGCTGAAAACTAGCTTACAAGTTCTTCAAAAGTCAGCAAAACACTCACGGCGTGAAACTCGTCATTGTAGCTGAACGGAGTTCCTAAAACAAGCACATTTTGAGCACACAACAAATTAAGGATGCCTACTTAGCTTGAGAAGATGCCTCATTTATTCGCGTTGTTCCACGGATTAACAACGAAGCTATTCCAAGCTCTGATTAAATCGGTGGACTGAATCTACAATTAGAAGAAACTTTTCTAATTGTCTGATGGTGTATCTTGTGTCACATGAGGTTTTGACGTGGGCCGTTGTTTCGTAGGATGTTGTGACTTCACGTTAGTCTGCGCTCTACTCTACCAAACGCCTCAACTACCCCCACTTTTACACCGACGAACACAACAGAGGCCAAGTTGGAGAAAAGGCTCTCCAACTTCACCAGTAGGGCGATCCCCGTGGATCCAGCTGACGAGTTGTTTCACCCACTCGGACTCTGTTGCGTTCGTAGGTGTAAATGAGAAATACTAGGGCGCTGGGACGCTTGGTGAGTAGAGTGCAAAGCGTAAAAGCTATTAAATTAAGCGCTAACTCAATTCAAATCCACACGAGGTCTTTGGGAACATTGTAAAGTAAGAACGTGAGGCCTTGCGGAATAAATATCCACCTCAAGACGTTGTGTGGCGCGCAACATTAACTGACAACTTACACCTCGAGGTTTCTAGAGGAGAAATTCGGACATTTTTCAATTGTATTATGCCCGCAAACTTTTCCAATGCGAAAAAAATTGATCGAGTCCTCAACTCCATTGAGATCCGACATGTCCATCTTTGATGACATTTTGTGAAAGCCACTCTCCCAAGCACCTCCCTGCACAGAAACTGACCGAGATTTGGAGCATCGCAAGGAAGTCGACGTGACAACTTGATCGGTGGTGACCTAGCCAACTTGAACAACGAAGGCGCAAGTGGAAACGAGTCTAAAAACCGAAATGTCGACCTCGCGAAGATGTTCGGACAACAGGCAGTGGTAGACGCAACTCACATTGGATGTTGAGTGGCTTACGGACTGGAAGGATGTTGACTCGTTTGGTGCTACTCGTCACATGGCTAGTGCTGGGCTCCTTTTCGCTCGTATCTGAACGTAGACTTCTGTTCGTTTTAATCCACTGATTTAAAAATCATGTGTGACTGACCAGGTGGGGGAGTCTCGTCGTAATGGAATCGCAAACTTGAGTAGTTGTGATCCCCGCCTGAAACACAAGTCAGCAGTATAATCAGTGCAATATTTGTGTGAAGATCTCCCTATAAATCCTTGTAAAGATAAAAATTCGACGGAGAAAAATTGCTTGCGTGCTAGGCCAACCTTCTCAAAATCCAATGCTTTAAAAAATTAGAAAGTGGCCTGATCCATAAAACTAAAAAAGTAGACCTAATAGCTTCAACTTTTGAAACTATTCCACCGGAACTTTAATGAAAGAGTGCCACTCGCTGTTATGGAAGACAATCCTGTAATTATTTCTTTCCAGCTGACCTTCAAAAAATATCAGATATTTTCTAAATATATTTAAAAATCATAACATTCCGGCCACCAGACAACTTGTCTTCAGAATCCACGTTCCACCCGTTGCCCTTCTATACCACACTGATCATGTAAGCATGGACCGCTTACACTGTGTATCATAATTATAGATCCATCCTAAAATTTTCCAGTACCAAAATTCCCCAACCTTCCGTTTGAATCACCATACTTGTCGGGTACACAAAATTTGAAGAAATTTAACCTTTCAGTAATTTTAAAACATCTTAGCCGTGTGATAGTTACAGGTACAGCTGAAAAAAGCGGTTGGAAAAAAATCGTCGAACAAGGGATTCCTACGACTACAATCGGGAGAGGTTGACCAGTCTATTGAATATCAGACACAAACTGAGTCGAGTAGCGACGAAATTGAGTGGACCATCATTGCAACTGGGCACAATTTTTCCATCTGGTGGTGTCTCTGCCGATCCCGATTCCAACGATTAGAGCAAAGATAGGGAGTGTGCATAGTGGCATCTATACAAGAAATAGCGAGCTAAGTAATCGATATTTGACAAACTACTCCGCACTGAGTGATAACGACATAGGGTCGAAGAACTATGTAGCTGTTTCTTAGCAAGACTTTTGTATTTGAAAAAAATACTAACCCAGAACACGGAAACAGCTTCTCAAAGTTCTGAATGCTTGAAGCAATACTGAACCAGCCCTAACAAAACGCTCTCAAAAATCTATTCGTAAGATCCGTCACAAATTTGAGCTAGTTACGATAGAGATTTCGCTTGCGGCTTAGAAGTGCCGCAGAGAACGTTGTTATGTCCTTCGGTTATTTTAGCAGTCACGATTCATCATCGACTTGGTGAATTTGGGAGAGTATGAAAACGCTGAAAAATATCTTCTAATGCTGAGGTGGTCATCGTTATAGCTTGTTTTCACCTAAGATAGTTTAAGAACTCCCTTTAGTAGTTCCACCTAACAGGACTTTCCCTTACACTATGACGTAAAAATCCATCTTAAAAGTGGTCTCTGTTATCTGACGATTATCATTTTTTGTAGTTCTTGGCTATCGTTACTTTTAAGTAGGAAAAATAATCTCTTAGTGACTTGGTCTGGTCTTTACGATCAAAATGCGTTGATACAAGAGCTGAAAAAATCTTATGGATTCAGATTCCCTGAAAATTTAACACACTGCATTCTTCCTTTCCCAGATGAGGGAAATGCGCGTTTAAAACGTATTTCCTCCGATGCAGAGCGCGTAGTGGCATTCTTGGAGAAGGCTTGCATCATGAGTATCCCCAATTCGCCCTTCGTTGGGGTTTCCCTACCAATGTACCCATCCCAGCTCCGGTGAATCAATAAAAGACTTGTCTGGGAATGATAAGGCACTGCGTTATTCATGGGCTATCCACCGCAAGTACGGCATATGCGAAATCCGCATTCAAACTGCCTCCACGACAACCCGTAGAAGTATAGATTGTTCGGAAAACCCTTAGGATAATGTCGAAGAGTGATGTTTAATTAGTAACTCTATTATAAACCACCATAATATTCACCATTAGGGTAAATCTGCCACGCCCTCATATATAATGTTTACTGAAACACATCATAAAGCATACAACTCAGAACAGATATACGAAAGCTCAGAGTGCTCAATATGGGCGAGCAGATTTAACCACGGCAGATACCTGATCATTAGATGTTGCCTCAAAAGTATAAACAGAAACGAAAACTGACCTATCGGAGAAAAGCCGTGACATTCCGCAGACGTGCTAGAGACTACAGCCGAAGATGTGCTTGCAGTTCCAAGGTTGTTTTCCTGTTCCTGCTTAAAAAAACACATAATAAGCTACAATTTTAAAAATCTAAACCTCTTTCAAGACTGATTTTTCTAAATAAAAGGAGCCCCCAGGCAACAGATGTACTCTTGGTCATTCTTCGGTACTGGTTCTTTCACACTGCCGACATAAACAACCTCTTTAATCCAACCATACCAATACAAATTGACCCAAACATACCGGCTTTGCTAGGGGATCACTTCCGCTATCCATACATCCAGGCTCGCTCGTATTACTAAAACAAAGTATTCCCTTAGAAAGAAGTAGCATTTTTTGAAGATACAGCTGAAAGCGGTATATTCTATATTCCAAATGTTTCAGAGCATTTCGCATAGAAAATGCCATCAACTAGATGATTAATTAGAAATAGAGGACATCGTAAGTGAGAGGATTCAAGAGTCTCAAGTTCAACTATTGTATACAAATGAACTCCAATGTGGTTGCTGTTTCTATTACATCGATGAGATTCTAGTGATGAGTGGCCTAAAACGGGTTATGAAAGTAGGAATGAAATAAACTACAACAATTACTAACCCGCAAAATTTGCTTATGAACTGGAATAGGAATGCTGTGACTTAGGTTCACAAATTCTTGCTAATTATTTATTTATTTATAACTGCACCTCAAGTGCGCTCAAAAAAAAAAAACGGGGAAATAACAACCAGCACTCATAATCTTAGAAACCTAATGAGGAAACAGCAGTGTATAATTAGGAAGCTGAAAATCAAGCAGCATTTGCTTAAAAGCTATAAAAACGCTGACATCAAACACCGAATTCGGCAATTAAACAAGTGCAATTCTGTTAATTGCCAAACGTCTAATCATAGTGGTTCATAAAATTCACTTACTTTGAACCCTGAGGAGTACCCGAGTCCGCTTTCTGAGTCGAATTCCTTTGACTCCTCCTCTCAGCACGTTTCTTAGCCTTCGCCAACACATCAATGTATGAACGTGGTAACTTGTCGACGTCATCCTCATTGTCACTACTGAAAAAAGGAGATAAACCTCTTACTGCTCGGGTCCTGCCATCCCAAGTTTCAAAAGCGAGACATTAAATATATTTAGCGCTTTGCTTGTTCAGAAAATCCTGCGGCATCCGCTTGACGTTGCAGTTTCCAAACGAACTAGAAACAAGTAAGTCGAAAAGCTCCTTGGATGTTTAGCAAGGCTCGTCGACAGAAACCAATACCTTATCATGGAAAGGTCTCAGGCGTATATCTGAACGGATAAAACAATTACCACTGCGATAATCTTCACTCCTCGAATTGTAAAATGGTAAGTTTCGTTTTTGCGAAGTTCATGAAGCCAAAGAGTTGGTGGCCCAGAAAGATTAGTATGGATTCGCATAGTTCCACATAGAGATGCCTTCCAAGCATCGCATTTGAAGAAAATGCAAAAATTCTGCAAAATCGAAGAACCGTATGCCTGAATCCGCTCCTATGCCGCAGTATTCTTGCATTTGTTCTGCGAAATTGATGTTTGGAAGGTGTTGTTTTGTGAAACTGTGCGATTTGGTATGGTAAATTTTCGATCCCCTAACTGGGTAGGTTCAAGGGCTTGAGCTATACTGAGTGGAGATTCTCGCAGTGGTATTCCCATTCGCCGTTCAGACATACGCCTGAGGCCCTTTCTTGGTGAGTACAAGCTACACAGAGCAGACCCGCATGTTGCTCAAACAACTGTAGGAGGGGCAAACCTGCACGGAGCTGCACTGCCTTCTCCGAGGTCGCAGATACACTCCTGTCAGACATACTCCAAATCTACAAATATCGTTGCCTTACCTGCCACATCAGGGCGCATAGGTCTTTTCACCCAGACTCACCGAAACGTGGTCTATACATCTAGCCGTTACAAGTGTACATGAATTAAACTAAACACTTTCACTGTTATCGCTATTTATTGAGAACAATATTTAAAACGAACGACCCTCCAGTCCAAACGCTGCACGATGATAATCGGAACTAATTCATCCTTTTGCAACAGGCCTTGGCCAAGCATTCCGGATTGAGCGCTAGCTAGGAAGGTAAAGGATCTTGATAATGTGCCCGAAATTTCGCTCATTACTCATCTGAGGTTAACCGACAGTGCGTGTGGTTAACGGTAAACTCTGGTGATCCAAATTTACAAGGCAGCAGTCGGCATTCAAAGATGTTGCGAAATGATAAGAAGGCACCAATTCAAACCTTTCTTCCGTCGAATCTTCTGATATCACTGGTATGACAGGAGGTGTTGGTTGCGAAGGTTTGGAAGCTTTCAAGAGAGGGGACTGCTTTCGTTTGGTTGGCAAAGGAACGTGAACCTAGATAGTTATGTATTTATTATGTATTTTGAGTTACTTAACCACTATGAAGTGAAGCTGAAGAGTTACTTTTGGAGGGACCACCTTTTCAGGTGACGCCTTCTCTGCAACACGTGCCACGATATTTGCTGTTGGCGACCAGTCAATCGGCTTCTTTGTCCTCTTCTCTAAAACATTCAGACGGCTAAGTGAAAGAAAGGCTCCCGGCCAACATCGATTCATCGAACAGCACCACGCACCTCTTTTTGACTGACGAATCTTTGGGGTGGTGCAATTTGTGCTCGAAGTGTGATGCTGGTACGAAGGGCCTACGACAGACTCAGCTGGGATCCACTCGTCATAGCGCTTGTTCCATCCTTGATAATGCACGAAGTACTCTTTCGACGCGCAATTGACATGCACAACCTGAAACGGAGCCGCTTAAAACGCATAAGCTGAAACGGCATCAAGATGACGCTGCCTTTGCTAATTTAACGGCACGAGAGGTTTCCAGGCATCAAACTTATTACCCAACACTAGAACCCTCCTGGTTTTAAAGACGCCCTCTCGGGATCGAAGGAACACAGATGAAATTGGAACAAGAACTGTGGAAGCTCCCACGGAAAAGATACGTTTCAAAACCCATTACATGTTCTAGAATTAAATTGCGTGCAATGCATTTCCCTACACCTCAAGCAATTTGACTTCAAAATTTGCCAGAACCATCAGTCTCCGGCCGGTTGAAAAACCGTGTTGGAGGCACTTTACACACAGTCAGACTTGAAATTAATAAAATGGAAAATATTGTTGACGGTCGAAAACTCTTTAGTGAATAGTTTATCTCATAGCTGCTTTGAATGCAAGCGCTAAAATAAGTGGGGTATAGATTTCATGGAGCTGTCCCTTAAGACTGTTATAACTTCGCCCTGCTGATGTTTCCTCCGTGTGGCCTCATTTGAGAAACCGCATTCCTAAATGTATTTCGTTCTACAAAAGAAGATTCAAAATCCGGCCGAACATGGATGAAATAATTTCTTCCTGTAGATGAAGTCACACTCGAGGATGCCCACCCTCAAATGCTATTTCCACGCAGCAAAAACGGCAAAACCACAGCACAGAAAAGTGCTGTAACAATGATGGGCAACAGCTTCGCAAAATCGATATCTCCATGCGGAAGACTATGTCGAGAAACACACGAAGACGAATAATCCGCTGATAGGCCAGTTTTGGCGTTAACATATCTATTCACAAACCAAACAGACAACACAAACATAACCGATATCCTACAGAGGCCTAGTCAAATGAAATACAAAAACCTAAGAGAATGACTAAAACCTGCAGTTCTACAGTATAATTTGAGTTGCAAGTCCGGAGAAGACATCCAACCTGTATTTCTTTCAAACCTTGCCAGTTTCACCCACTCAAAAAATGCTTAGATCTCCTGCCGCGCATATGTGTCTTTACGCAAGCCTAGAGTTCACAGGTTTTTGGATAAATTCATCGGACTTCGTGAAGGAAAATCAAGAGTGGACCCCTCTTCCTAGACTTGAGCGTTATTAGGTAAAGACATCATCTCCAACAAATCTTCCCACTCCTCATTATCTGTGTTTCTCATCTCATTTAACTTTACAACCTGACTGGGGAACAGAACGGGAACCTGCATTGAAGAGAAATGATATTATCCCAAGAACATATCTTCTTTTATTTCTTTACGTACACGAAATGTGTGAAACAGAGAGCAAACGTAGCTTAAGATTCCAACTTTTGAATAAGTAGTGTGGATACTTCGGGTTTCATTGAGTTTCTACTGCTTCTGGAACAGTACGAACACTTCAACAGCTCAGATTCTCAACTACCGTGACAGTTAACGCTCTGAAACCTCACGGCAAACGTTGTTCAGATGAATGTGCCTCTCCAACAGTTCAGGTCTTCAAAGCAATTAAATGCTGTGAAATTTTATTCGAATTCTGAAATAAGACACACATTAATAGGTCATTTGCATGGGCAATTCAAAACTACTCCAACAACTGAGCCAGAGGGGTACACTAAAACTCCTATAGTTAGTATTTTCTATCTGTTTTCGATATGCCAAACAACAAGCATTTCGGGCGTTGAAACGTATGGCTCGAAAACCAAAAGGAGCGACGACTTCGAGTAAATATTGAACACGATTTGATTGCGCTTCCGCCTCGGCAAATTACTGTCGTAGAAACATCAGCGCTAAGTCTACCAAATTAATTCTATAATGACGAGCTCAGTGCTGCGTTGCAGTTTCCACGCCAGCTCTATAGATTCTGGAAACTTTCACCAGACTTTGCCATACAAACGACAAATCCAACAACACATAAATGAACACTTTCGGAATAATATGAAGCAGTACTTCAAATCCGGCGCAAACCTTCATAAAGATTACTGCCTAAAGCCTTATATTTACAAAGGCGATAGTCTCTATTTACAAAACATGACTTAACGAGTGGAGTGAATAAGCAGAATAACATCTAATTCTTGTGCTATTATTTAGCGAACCGTTGTACCTTATTAAAAACAATCAATCCGTCATTGATTAGCTTGCCGCTGCTATTACTGACATTTTCATTAATGGTGCCGAAATACCTTAGTGGTTTTTAACGGCTGTCTTATGTAGATGTTGTAAATATAAACACGAGAGGAAAATCAAGTTTAGTTTAATACTTTTGTGACTTCACCAGAGGAACTAGCACACCTCATATGGGTGGAACATATCCGCAGCCACAGGCGTATTCGAAAGTTGTTGCGAACTATCTCTTAGCACGGAGAGCTCTCAATGCATGGATTTCTAGGCACAGAAAATCTCGAACATAATTACTTTAAGGATAAGCGTTTCTTTTCAAAACAAAGCACCTCCAATCGAGAATCGATTGGAGGTGCAATATGGATTAACGGGAACCACTCTCCCGCCAAATATATGCATTTTAGGATCAAATTTTACTACCTTTAAAGCCAATACAACTATAATCGCTATTCTCAGAATATTCTCAAGAAATGGACAGTATAAACATGTGCCCATGTACCTCTTTCAGCTAAACTAGAAGAAAGCAACACATTTACGGTATTTTTTAGAAACACTTCGAAACAAGAAAAAGAGTGCTCCATTCTTCATTCGTCGGCTATATTTGACTCGGTTATTCTTCATTCCTCAGATTCTCCCAATTCGGTGCGGTGGGTCCCCGGACGGGGAGGGGGGTGGATCACCTGTATTCAGTGATTGGGGTAAGAAGCCACATGAATGCCCAACTATTATACATCAACTGTCTAGCTCAGCTCATTATAGAGGTAGAACAGAGCAAAACTGCATACAATTTTCCATTTCGTGAAAAGTAGAATGTCTTCCCCCGAGCCACTTAGCGCCTTTCATTCCACTGCAACGCTATAGTGTCAGAAAGTTTGAGTAATAGCGCGAGTGTTTCATAGCACTTTCCTCCACAAGAATTTATGGTTCTCTTTGCCTCCATCACTGTGAAATACGTAGAATCTAGGCAGAAAATGTCAAGGGCTGTACTAATCGTTTGGTTGTGTCATTGCCACTTTCGAGATACACTTTCTGTGTACTTGTCGTCTAATTTTGAACGTTGTTTCATTAAAAATAATCAAAACAGTAGTGGTGGCCGTTCATTTGGTTCGAAGCGTAACATTGTTCAATTATACCACCCTTCCTAAGTGGACTGAGCCTCATTTTCCCAAAAACTCCATTAATTTTACCTAAGAACTTTCAAAATGAGGACACTATGCGCAGACGCATACGTTATAACTATAAACAAATAGTATGCTTTACAGAAGGGCGCCTAAACCTGTCGCGGTTAAGATGAAGCTTCCAGAAGTGAAAGAAATGCAGGGTGTGCCCCCCACTCTAGTACTACACCTTCGCTGTTTCGTGTGACACTTTTTATGCCTCCTAAATAGCGTCCTAAGGCCCAGAACTGATAACGGTCTCTAAAGATCGAGTATTCGTTGCAGTTATTTGAGAAATAACACTACTTTGCTTCTTTTAAACAGCAAATGACCTGTTACTACAACTGCTGATACGGCCAAGTTCTCGGACCACAACACTATTTCCAACGTCGCCGCAGCTTTCAGGGTTGGTGAAAGGGGTGTAGGGCAGCAACTTATGTCTCAACTGGCCCCTGCGTTGAAATCAAAAGAAACATTGCTAGTGGCCTAGGACAACACAGCCGAAACACACCTTGGCCTCGTACTCCCTGGGATTCGTGCCCCATACGCATCTGACGAAGTCTCCGACGCTGAATTCCATTCCGATGTTCCAATGGCTGGACTATACTCTCTGAGCTGGTGTTGTTCTGGAATGATTTTCGAATGAGGCAAACTGACAACGGGAATGAACACCGCCTCGATAAGACTTGAGATAGCGCGGATATCGCGGTTCGGTGAGCGGAAAACGGCGGCAAAAATCAATAGAAAGCAGGCGTAGCTGGGCGTCTCTGTGCGAGCTGTTCAGCAACGGGACGACCGGATGGAGAAGGGCAGCGGGCGATGAGTCCTTCTGGGGACGGGCAACTGTGTCGGTGTACCTCCGGGGTGAACCTGGCGGGCGAGGGCCCCGTCGTCCGGAAAATGGCAAATCGCGCGACGGAGGGCGCGGCGCCGCGTCTTCCGTCCGCAGAAGACGGCATGGCCGGCGGTGTGTAAGGGGACGTTTTTAGACGATTCCCAGGCTAACTTCGGCCGTAATGAAACCAGCGCCGGGTTTAACACTGGCACTGAATCTCGTGCCCGATGGGCTGCCAACGGCCACGGCCACCATGGTCTGTGGAGCTTTTTCGATCGCTTGGCTCGGACTGCGCCTGGAAAGCCGGCAAAGACGAAGACCGAACCTGGACGGCCAGCCGCCCTCGCTGCGCGTGGAGAGTGAGAACTCCGCCAAGCAGTCCGGTGTCACTATTACCCACCTGTTAACACGCGTGTCGAGTATCGATCGGAAACCTGGTCCCTAACCCCGAGAAAAGCCCCTCGCCAAGCGGGGCCAAGCTTCTCGAACAAGCCATCCGGCGGTCGTCGAGCGAGGCGCCTTAGCATCGCTGAGCGACATATCGGAACAAAGGGCCGGCCGGAGGGTCACGCTGCACTCCACGGACGAGTTGCGTTTTGGAGCTGCGCGCAGCCCCTGTAATTGGCTAGGGCAGTGGCGGCCATCCTGAAGGGATTCCCGGGAAGCAACATTCTGCCCAAAGAAAAGCAGCGCTGGGTTTAAGACCGGCACTGATTCTGGTGCCCAAAGCACAAACGACTTCCCACGATCAAAGAGAAGACAAACAAGTCCATGGCACAAGTCCTTCACGAGCGCAGCACTCACCTTTTTATATAAGCGGGTAACACAGTTGTTTACGAAAGGTTTAAGGTTTTCGAGGAAAATCGGACCGAAGTCTTACAGTTAGTATTATATTGCGCCACACGAGGTTTTTGGGTGGACGCCCTCATTCAGCAGCAACTCACGTTTTCGACGTTCCGTCGTCTTCTGGATAGCTCTGCTGAATAAAATCGTCCATAAAACCTAAAAACCACAATACAATCCCATACTTACAATAACAACATACAACGCCTATGATTCAAGGGAGAACTTAGAAGCTACTAGAGAACAGGATTAACATTTTCCGCTCTACCGTCTCCCCAAATTTACAGTATGCTCACATTCACAAAGCGTAAACGATAAAGGTAGGTAGGCGTTAATTCTTCGCCTGGGCTCAAGGAATTTCCGTGTGGCTTGTGAACTACTTGTTGGCTAGAAGCTCGAGGTCGATATTAAGCTACCATAGTGAGGACGTAAGTCGTTTTTCAGGTATAACCACCGCAATGGTACATACAATAAAGCGGCAAAATACTGCGCCGGGATCCATTTTATTTCCAGCCGGTCACCGTGAATGGCTTCGCCTCTCCTTGTTAACCCCAGGTAAGTATTTGAGAGCAATGTGTGTTAGGTGGTGGAAGGGGGGAGGGGGCGGTGGGACTTCCCTTACTCGTTTTTTTTACTACAGTTTCACATTTCAGCGAAATACCAGAGTTGAGATGGACTATGGACCATCATGATACCCTTCCGAGAACTGTACTTTGAAGAAACCTCGTCCGGGAGGAAAGCCTATCCCCGTTTAACCCGCAGACCACCCGCATATTTATTGTAAATGCTAGATGGCACAATGGTGCACACAGCTGCAAGAAGGTTTATGACTAAAACGTTAATAAAAACTGACATGAGGTTTCAAACTTATGAATCAAGCGAGCTGCCAAAATGACGTATAGTAAACCTTCCATTTTGCCTCCTTTACCTCCATGGCAAAACCTGTACTTCGAATTCGCAGATGACGTTTGGACTACCAAAAAAGAAGGCAAACCGGTATTCTGAGCATTCGAAGAATAGGTCGACCGGATCCTTGTTGGGAGACAATCGAAAATCGGCAGCTGCGTCATGCAAGTGCGAAATCACTCCGCCTTCTAGAATTCGTCCGAAATCCATCATGTCAAAGAGAAGCAGATAACTCGTACAAGCTCTAGGGAGTGGAAGATGCAGTCCACGTTTGCCGGACCAGCCATAATCGGTGAAAACGCTCCCGTCTGCTATATCTCTCCCGAACTTCCTTCGAAATTATCTTAGTGCTCACACCACGAATCAGGTACTGGGCTCACGAGCAGATTTAGGGAAGTGTGTTGCGTCATTAGTTGGACCCCAACTAGGATTGCACCGACTGGAATGGAATGACGAACAACTAAGCGCTCCTTTGGATTAGGATAAGTGGTCTACAAAATTGCTGGAACTGTAAGGATGGAAAGCAAGGCTGGCAAAGCCTGTGCGCAAAATGAACCACCAATCGACTGCGGGAGGTTGCTACATGGCGCCTCTTGCCAACTGCACAAAACGAGTATCCCTGTAGGAGTGGCTCACGATTGCCTTCGACTACGAAAGGAACTAATTCTGACACCCCTACCAATCACTGGGGACACCTGCAGTGACCTAGTAGGAGCAACTGACTACGGCATGGCGTTGGAGCGCAATTGCAGTGTCTGCCTCGTCCTGGGGTTAACTTCTATAATATCAAGCAAACGTGGGTCATATAAACCCGTCCATAGCCACTTATTTTTTTGCTGATGAGGAGCTTCACACAGAGAAGGTGAGGAATGAATACCGCAGTTTAGAGCCCTAGCAGCACAGACTACTACAGGAACCGCGCTTTTAAACCCACTGGTTACCCGGACTTTTGGAGGACTAGAAATACAATGAGCCATATTACTGCAGCCTCTAATTTGGCTAGGAGATCAAAGCCCGGATTAGGTGCAGCACATCCGGTGCGCCAGGGCGCGGGTAACATAGCCCCAAGGCCGGTGCAAATGCACAAAATGCGCATTAAAACACCTAGAAACGCGTCTTTCAGGTATACTGATAAGGCTAGGCTAAGCACACTCACACATCGAATTGCTGCTGGGAGCGAGTCTAGGCCCTGCTGTTCAATTCGAAGATACGTACTAAGAACGCTAGATAAGCGACTCATAGATGCACCCACCACGAAGCATCGGTGAACAGAACGACCGCAATGCGACCACCACCACCTCCACGGCCGTGTGTCCGCTTATCATTTTGGACGTGCGAAGTGCAGACTGCTTCGCCATGTGATCTCAAAGCACATCCACCACCGCACACTGTGTCTCGGTCGGAGATCTGCTGCTACGTCTGCGTCTCGATAGCATCTGTTCGAACAACGGCTTGCACACAGCGTCCCAGCTTGTAAATCTTTATTCTCAAACTCGTCAATACTGGAATTCAATAAATATATCACAGACACTTCGACTGAGATAGTTACTTCGTCTTAGAGGAAGTTCCACAATGAAAGCATACAAGTTAACAGCATTCACATTAAATGTTAGAACACTAGCAGCTAATCAACCCAAAAAGTAAAACTAGACGAACTCGGGGCTAGGCAACGAGTAAAAATGCAGTTAGGCCATGGGGTTAGCGGTCATCAGTGCAACATCAGAGGCCACCATTTCCTTGACGATGTCCTGAAATCACCGTATTCGGTCAGTGAGAATGGGAGGAAATCCAGGAGTGAGCTCCTCACCTCTATCGGAATCTTAGCCTCCCATCCCAGCTCATTTTTTGCCTTTGTGGCATCTCCCAGCAATGTCTCCACCTCTGTTGGACGGTAGTACTGAAACAATTGTGATGAACTTTCAATAAAATGCGAATGCAACGGTGACTCAGGGAACTATACAACTCACCTTGGGGTTCACTTTGACGCGAACAGTGCCCGTACCCTTCTCTTTCCCTACTTCGTCGATTCCTTCGCCCTCCCACCTGAAAATGTGAAAAGTTAGCAATGCAGTCACCTATACTACACCGTAAAAAAACTGCTTTGATCGCGAATAAATCTGCTTCGCTTTCAGGACAATTCTTCCAAACGAAATTCAGTATGACGTGTCCAGTTACCGTGGACGTTTGGAGAACTGTAGTCAAGGGAGGTGAGCCCTACGAAGAAGTGCTGCAGGGAAAATTAATCATGGTGGCGGTGATTTAAGAGAGGGGCTAACACCCATTGGGGAAGAGAGTAGACTAATTTTATTGGGAGAGGAAGGAGACGATCGGCAACTACACCTTCCAAAATTCGCTGATACCATACCAATAGAAATAGTTGTAAATAAGACCGGTCACTAGCTAATCAAAGCGATGCTGTCCGACTTCGGCAGTGATGTGGAGATATTGAACTACACTTAAGCTTTTCGTAGACGACGAACGAAAAAATTATTGTTGCCTCATTCGCGATCAACGGAGCGAACACTTCAGAACGCTCCAGCTACGCATATCTAGATTACGATTACTAAGAATGTTGAAGTAGTGAAGAAGACGAAGAACGCTTGGCTTCATCATCAATTCGATTCCGTGTTCCTTCAGCACTGATATAAGCCTCAGAGACGTAGGCATACGAAGGCAGAAGAAGATAGTCAGAGAGGAAAAGAACGAAAGCACGGTGACGGAGTAGTGCGGAAGTGAGAGGAAATCAGCCCTACTGCCCAAGAAATGCTCTAAAGCTGATACGATGTCGCTTAGACCATTTCCTCTAAAATTAGGTAACGCTATCAGGCAAACTGCTTCTACGACAATAACTGAATGTGGAACGGTGCTGTTTGGTTCGTACGAGATGCGTGTAAATCAACAAGCGAAACGAGATGGTGTAGACGATAAGAAGGTGAAATGAAATTCCTTCGATCTTTGAATGTGAAAGCAAATTTTTTATTGGTGGCAGCTGCTGGTTTACCAGAAGACTAATTTCTGACGTCATAGTCACCACCTCGAGCAAACCTATAAAAACTTTTTCAGTACGTTGCGCTTCAAGAACTGAACAGCATCATGAAACTAGTTTACCCAGACCCCTTCAGAATGTGCTATGCAGCCAGCTTACATGGAACCAATAAAGGAGGCAGTTTGAACGCATTCGGCTCGTACACGACCTCTGAAGGACAGCAGTTAGGCGGCACTATCGGGAAATTCAAATGTTGCACTGGGTCGTGTAGATCTATAACGCGGTTTCCATGGGCAAACAAAACGGATGACGTGAAAAAGAGATCCAGAATCTGGAAACTTACTCAAGCTCCATGCCGATTTCTTTGAACGCTAGATTACAGAACTGCCGAACGGTGGTCTGTTTCCCCGTAGCGATCACAAAGTCATCAGGCTTGTCATGCTGAAGAATCCTCCACATCGCCTGAAAATTTAAAATGTTGACGGTGATTCTGCAAGTAACGAAAAGGTAAAATTCAAAAATGGCACACCTCAACATATTCTCTGGCATGGCCCCAATCGCGAAGAGAATCGAGATTTCCGAGTTCAACGCATGTTTGTTGTCCTAGACTGATTTTCGCAACAGAACGAGTGATCTTTCGAGTAACGAACGTTTCGCCTAAAATGATGCAAATGCAATGATTCATCCTACAAAAACATAAGTAATATGTATAATGAGTCATCAGATAGACAGGACTAGGGCTTGAAGGAATTACCCCATTATTTTGAAAAACGCCGATTGAAAGCACCCGGTTTCACATGCTCCTGTTACTGCAATCTCAACCGTTTTGAATGGGTTCCATACTACCACGATATAGAAGCGAACGAGATCTCGGCTAACCCGGCTTTGTTATGTTTCAATCTAACAATATTCTGGCCAGGAAAGGGTATTGCAATAGGAGGGGAGGGCTGTCCTTTGCACCTCGAATCCTGGATCTTGGTAGGGGTTCCCACCCAAGTCAAGTAAAGGTTCCCTCGGTTGGTGAATCGGTACCAGACTTGTCCGGGTACGAGTCCGGCGGCTGGCAACCAGAACCGTTATGTAGGTCAAATACACATTTAGTCCGACCCAAAATAATAGCATACCAGAGCGAGAACACTGAGCGGAAAAAACCAACTCACTGAGCGAAACACAGCTAACAATCTCTTCACCGCTACTTTCGAAAAAGTGAGATTCAACACGCTTGTCAGGGTATGTCGAGCTTTTCGCCCATCCTCCTTCAAACAGACCTTCCTCGTGGTAGCGGTTTCACAGTTTCCAGCGAGGCTGTTTCCGGTAACATGAACCACCGCCCGATCAGCCGCACCTGGAGACTCGGCCAAGGCTTGTAAAGCAGAGGAAGGATTAGCTGCATGAGGTGTCCCTGGCGAGAAGAACGCTTGATCGGGCCTGGTTGTACACGGAGTTCAACATTGGGTTCGATTGCGAGGGAAATGGAGGCTAATGCTTCCTAAGACAACCACGAGGTTCCTTCCTGAAGGGCCTACCTTTCAAATTACAAGGCTGCAGGCGCAGGGAAAACTTGATATATAAATAGCTGCTCATTCCCTATCGCTGGCATTTACGGCACGGCACAAAGCAGTACTAATCCAAAAAGACCAATAATAGGAGCAATCAAGCGAGCTGACCTCGTCTGGGGCTTTCGTGATTAAAAAGAATGCCATTGCAAGCAAACATGTTGTACGCCTCTCGGTAGTTGATCACGATCCAGTACGCATACATCTTTGCCACCGCTGAAACATGATGATGAAGAAGTCCCATGAAATAATAGTCGAGTAAAGTCCGCAAAGAGATATGCTACCATAAGGCGAGCGTGGATAAAAGGGAGTGGTTTCCTTCTGAGGGATTTCCTGAACCTTTCCGTACAGCTCGGAAGTC
The DNA here is from genome assembly GCA_947396885.1 of Heligmosomoides polygyrus polygyrus. Lineage (NCBI taxonomy): Eukaryota > Metazoa > Nematoda > Chromadorea > Rhabditida > Heligmosomidae > Heligmosomoides > Heligmosomoides polygyrus. The sequence continues at coordinate 30,612,315 of OX377201.1, read as the reverse complement.
GATGCTTGGTAGAATCGAACCTGAAGCGTAGCTGAGTTGAATGCTTTCCACGGCAGGAGGCTGAGAAACCTTCCGAGTCACTGAACATACCTTCTCAGTCAGACCACATGCGTGAATGGCATCAAGTAGCCTCAGCGTTCCAACCGCATCCACTTCAGCCGTATACTCCGGCAGATCGAAGGAAACCTGAACAGCGCTCAGAACATGATGGACGAATCACCGAAAATGGGATTGAATGGCACGCTGATGTAAGAGTTACCTTGACGTGAGATTGCGCCGCAAGATGGTACACCTCCGTTGGTTGAATTTTGGTGATGATTTTTATTAGGCAGGACGAATCTGTCATGTCACCATAGTGTAGGGCAAACGAGCTGTCACCTGAACGAAACAGAATATTTTTTGAAGGAACAGCATACAGCCTGATCAGGTTCCATAAGCCTTCTCCCGTAAGCAAGATTCAGACTTCAATCTGTGCATTCCGACAAATGGACTTCAATATCGATGAGGCCACGTAAACAAGAAAAGTGGATCATCTACTGTCGCACAGCGACTGCATTATGGAAGTGTGATTCTTGTAAGGAACAGCAGGAACTGACGGCGAAGGTTTTCAACATGAAGTGTTGAGGACTGTATAATATTTCCAGGAGCACCGTAGCGCCATATACCTAAGTTCCCTATTGGACCCTGGGAAGGTAAGAGATGGCAAAGAACAGCACCACTATTGTCTGAGCTGATAAAACAAAACTGTGGCCTGGAACTGTCATGAGGTGCTCGGATAATCACCTGCATAAGTATTTGAGGTGCAGAAAAGCAAGCGTGCCTTCTCCTAACAGCACCAGTAGATTCCTTATGCGCACCATCACTGGCTTGCCTTCACTTTTTAAAATTTTATCGTAATCCGTAAAAACGCCCCAAGGAACGTTCCACAGTGAAGCTCCCCTGTGCCATAGGTGGCTCAGCAGGTCCTTCCAGAACGTCATATATGTTTATCGAACGGAGCAACACGCTCCTGGCCGTCTTTAGACATCCCTCAAGAATCCAGTCGGCTACGGCCATCGCCGTTTGCGTGCACTGTGCACTACAGCCACTTCACCTAGCTTCCGGCGTGCCCAAAACGACAGCTTTCAAACACCGTCTCCTAACTTGTTTCGTTGTGCGATACTGAGCACATATTCATACCGCTTGCGTGAAACAACCGTCTCCAAATGTCTCCACTATGGTTTGCTCGGGAAGTGGGCTGTGTTGTGCTATTTTTGATTGCAGACCTGATGCCACGTCACTCGATTTGTTGTTGTTTTACGGTTTTTTACAGAGTATGTCTCTCTATGTTGCGCTTCGGTTGTAACTGTCCTATTGCTGTGTTTGTTTATCTAACGGCCGCGCTTATCGCGTACGTATTGAATAAGTAAATAAATAAATAAAATGTGGTAGAGAAATGACTTAGAAAGTAATCCAAAGTCTTCGCCAATCCATCACTACTTTCTTAACGTGCTTTAAATCTTCCAACCTGACTACCTTTTGAGGCCTTGGGCGCAAGTCTAGAGAAAATTAAAACCCTGAGACGGTCACGTACACACTCTAATTATAGAAGGATATCTGCTCCTAGTTAGGGTAAAGCGGTCAGAACAGGAAATGATACCTCACGAACGTTTCCTTGTGTTTGATCTCGATTCGATCTGCAACGACGCCAGGCATATTTATATTTATATCGTATCTAATATATTTATATCGTATCTAATTCAGGTATCCGTTTACCACTTGCAATTGTTTCATTTACTCTACTTACGCCGGTTTATCGCTCTTTTAGTTCCAATCCACCATATATAGAGGGAAAAGACATGAATCACTGTCTAAAGGCTCCCGCAGACTTCTGCGGCGACGGCGAACGGCGCAACCGTTGAGCGGCGCCGCTCAGCGGCTTGACTCATCATCAGTGGGAGCGGTGACGGCGACGTACTGTACTGTTTCTAGTCGGGACCGACTGGTGCTTAACAATAACGCGCCCCGATGACGATCGCGTCCGTCTCCCCGTCTCCGCTCTGGATCCCGCCGCGAAAGGGCAGAGCGCAGAGCGCAGACAGACAGACGCTGGAGCGGCGCCGCCGGGTGGAATGATTCAAGTCATTTCCGCCAGCGACGCCGCCGGCGCCGCTGGCGGCGAGCTCTGCGTCCCTGCCCTATGGTTAAGCATAGGGCAGCGGCAACGCCGCAGAAGTCTGCTCGTTCGTCGTATGCAGTGCGGAATGAGAATTGGTCGTAAACAGGGCTCCTTTGCCTACCGCCACGACAACCGGTAATAACTACTGTGAGAGAGACTTGTTGATGGCTATTTTTGGGAGCCGCGTACAATGTAATGAGGTGTAGAGAGATGGCTTTGTTGCATACATCTAAGTTTTCTCCTCCTAAGCTGCATTGTTTGTTTTTCCTTCTTCTTCTTCAGCATTTGTCCCGCTTAGACGCGGGGTCCGCTTTCCTGGAATGTTGGCGCCACTTTTCCCGATCAAATGCCTGATCAAGGTGCAACCTAGCCATCCTGATGCAATGTATCAAGTCACCGCTGATCGCCCTCGTGGCCGCCTACCGAGCACATCAAGGTTAAGACCAGTCTTTTGAACGGTGTCATATTTTTCGCGAAGGACGTGGCCGTGCCATCGCAGACGAGCATCGCGCATCTTCTCATATATCGGGGTGACACCGAACCTCTGCAACTCGATCCAAACGCGTAACTCCGGCCGTCCACCGCAGCATTTTCGTTTCCTTTACGGTGAGGCGCCTTTCAATTTCTTTAGTAACGAGCCAGCACTCAGCTCCGTAAATAGCTAATGATTGAACGACTGCTCTGCAGATGTTCGACTTTAGGCGCTCTGGCATTTTCTTGTCGCAGAGTACTCCTGTCAGAGAGCACCATTTGGACCAAGCTGCATTCATTCGTGAGTTCATTTCAACGAGTGCACTACCATCGGACGCGACTGCTGATCCCAAGTACTTGAAAACCGAAGTACGTGGTAGTTCAATGCCGTTCACCTTAATGGAGCGAGACTCATTTTCGTCAGTGGTCAAGTATGCGGTCTTTTTCACGTTGAGCTTGAGCCCAGATCTCCCCAAGCGATCGCACCGCGCTTGTACCTACCTCTGGAGTTCAATCCTGTCGTCGCTAGCAAGCATTACATCATCAGCATAAAGCAACGTCCAAGGAACAGGCTGCTGAAGATCACGCGATATGGCATCCATAACGACAACGAAAAGTAGTGGGGAGAGAGCAGACCCTTTATGTACTCCGACAGGGATGGGAAACTCCATCGACATACCTGCTGCAGCCTGCACTCGACTTTTTGGACAAGAGTACAGTAGTCGCACCCACTCTATGAGCTCTTCGGCGACTTCGTGTTCTTGTACGGCATACCACATCACTTCACGCGGAAGGCGATCGTCCAGGAAGCCAAGATGCACCGGCTTCTGTTTCTCCCGGTGATTTTCTATCAGAAGACGAACGGCGTGTATGGCATCGACTGTGCCACATCCAGCTACGAGGCCGCACTGGCTGGTAGAGAGCTGTATGATATCACGAATGCGACAATCCGCTCGAAGATCTTCATGCTATGCGAAGGCAATCGGGTTGGACGGTAATTTGTGCAGTCTGCCGGACTGCCCTCCTTCTTCCAAATCGGAATCGTCGCGCTTCTCTACCAAATATCGGGCACTTTCTCCTCCGCAATAACCTGGTTGAAGAACGTCGCCAGCCACTTTGTTGCGTACCAGGATTTCGACTTCCACAAATCAGCCGCCGAATCATCGGGGCCCGTTGCCTTGCCCGGCTTCATCTTCTTCAGAGCAGCTTCTACCTCCACTACAGTGATATTCTGAACGGGATCGTATACAGGAGGAGAAGAGCGAATGCCCGGATGAGCAAACTCTACTGTCGAGACTCCCTCGAAGTAGGTGCGCCATCGATTCAAAACCATCTTGCGGATCATGAGTAGATGACCGCTCTCATCGTTGATGCCAAAGAACTTCTCAACATCCTCAGCCTGGTGATGACGGGAATTCGCGAGTCGATAAAGAAGTCGCTCGCCATCGCGCGACTCAAGCTTCCCGTTTACATCATCGTAATGAATAGCTCTTGCAACGGCTACCGCCTTCTTAGCGGCTTTCTTGGTTTCCTGATACAAACGTCATATATCGGCTGTCTTATCGCCGAGAAATGCGTGGTATAATCTCTTCTTTACTCGGACTTCTTTCTTAACTTCGTTAGTCCACAGGCATATCTGCTTATCGACCTTGTCGTCCCGGTTTCGTAGTGCCGAGTTCGGAACACGCAGCACTGAGAATCGCGTTGGTGGCATTTTTCCATGTCTCGTCGGCGGTCGTGACCGTCGGTAACCGAATGCGCGAAGTCATAGCTGCTTCATTTCTTTCAGACGCCACCACCTGATCCTTGGCGGACCGCTCCGTTCGACCTGCTTAAACATCGCTGGTGTGATCTCCATAGTGCAGATCAGTGGGCGGTGGCGACCGTTTCATACGGCACGACCTTCGCGTCCGTGACAAGCCATTGATCACGATTTCGCACACGGACAAAGTCGATGTGCGTTTTAGAATTTCCGCTGTAGAATGAGATAAGGTGGGATTCACGTTTTCTGTTTTCTGATGGGATTTTGAATCTGATGTTCACGATGGTGAGGTCGTGCGACTCCGAGTACTCGAGGATACGCTCAGCATCAGCGTTACGTAAACCGAAACAGAGACCTGTTTTTCCTTCTATGTTTGATTGGCATTAGCTTCCCATATATTCTACCACTGCCGCACCATTTCGTCCCATCCATCACATGGTAAATGTTCTTGTGCGTTCATTCTGCTAAATTATTTTATTTATTTTGTTTTTATATTCTCTTACGTTTATTTTGTCAACTTTTCTACATGTATTGAAATGGCGAGGCTGATGTGCGGGTTAGGTAGCACCGTCCGAGCGGATAGGATCCGTGTCTTAAAAAAAATCCTTACGTATTTCTTCGATGAACAGCCACAGGATCGCCTCATCCTCGGTGCAGGTCTTTCTCTTTCTTCCTGTTCAATATTTCTTAACTATGTAGTGTCAAAATGGGCTATTCGTTTGTTTGCTAGCAGCATGCATTGAGTTAGACTGCAACCTCTGGCTGGATTCGCACCCGGCACATGCGACACTTCCCACCTGGATCAGCGCCCATAAGGTTGCAACCTCTGCTAGATGAGTTCCGGGATGGCGGAGTGTAACAAAATGTTGTCGATTCGGAACATTAGGCTGGAATAGTCACGCTTATTAAGGATGCTATACCGCGAGATAATCTGCGGCTACCAGCAGATCTGTCGTGCCCTCGATGGTGGTTGGCAGACTATGTAGACAATGCGCCCGGTTACAGAACTGTCGAAGGAGAAGACCGCGCATAAATTTCACCTACAGTCGTTCTGAGATGGTAGGAATCGTCTGCTAGAATGCGTGGCGTGTCCGAAACGGATTGACTGACGCCGTCCTTTTTCTTAATGCATCTATTCTTTATATTATTAGGGCACCTTCCGGGCATGTGTCCAGGGCCGCCCAGTATGGGAATTGCATAAGGTGTTCGGCCAGTCACATGGGGCAGGGTCTATGCTCCCATGCTCGGGTCCCAGCGCGATTGCTCAATTTTACCGGGCGAGCGGCCGCCAACGATGGCGTAGCTTGTCCCTCTCGCGTGCGGGTCCGATCGGTAGCGACAGAGATGGCCAGTTATGCCATACGTGAGTTGTACCTTCTGGGTGCGCCTACGCGTAACTTTCCGCTAACGCAAAAGACGAAAAAAGCGCAATCTTTCTGGAGTTGTTTATTTGATGCCTTCTTGTAGAGTGAAGAAATCGAAGAGTTTGAGGTATATATAGCGAAGACACACCGCAGGAGTGCAGCCGGGAGCGGGAACGCGCCGTTGCTCCTACCGTATTTGCGGCAACCAATCATGTGCCCTGGCTGTGCGGCTGAGGACATGTTCATACTTCGCGACGGGAGCGACTGGACGGTCAGGCAAATCATATGCTTCGATTTTTGCTGTGCTATCGCTCGTCAAAAATCGACACGTATGATTTGCTTACCCGATCATTGCTCCGTCGCAAAGTAAGAACAGGCCATGAGCCGATTCCTGATTGGCTGCTACGCCTATGGGCAACGACGCATTTCCGCACACCTGCGCGAGATTGAACTGGGTCAAATGAGCTCTTGTTCTACTATATCGTCTACTGTGATAGCCTCTACTGCCACCGAGACCATACTGATAAAAAGAAAGTTCCACAGGTGTTCGGAAGACAGTTTTTGGAACTCTCTACGCATTCTCCTTCGATATTTGGATCTGCTGTTAAGCCGTGCAAAAGTTGTACGAGACTGGTGAATCTACTTCTGACCTCTTGCTATGCATTAAACAATTGACGAAATGCGTCTGCTGTAGAGTAACATCTTCACCTGTTCTGTTTTCTACATATTTTAGCTGTATTTTCGGGATCACTTCAATTTCTTCGAAGGATGTTCTCTTTCTCAAGAACACTGCCACAGCTCGCAATAGATCGTGGTACAGAATTCTGACTCGTTAGCGCAGTCTATGATCACAGTAGAGCTGCAGCTGTATTGTGTGCCGCGTCGACGTCGTATAAGTGTAGACATTTCACTCACAAGGAGAGCCTCCGGAGTGGTGGTGAGCTTTTGCGATGCAATTTTTACAGGGTGTAGGGTCCAGTGTGGGAGTCCAAAACCATAGTTAGTTTTTGAAATGCTCTTCTGTGGTCGAAAAAACTATGTGGACGCGTGAGCGCGAAGTTCATGGCGCCCTGCTGCCATCCAACCCGACGTGGTCGGTTGGCGTAGTGGTAGCGGGGTCGCCTCTCTGGAGCACCGAAAGGGTTTGATGGTTCGGCCCCCGTTGTGCTCAGTGTTTTGCACACATCGGATCGTTATTATTATAGGCTTGCGTGATCACAGGAGTCAATATGTACACGATTAATGCCTTTAGTTTCGTCAGGTTCTCCGCTCACAGTCCTTCTTGTCAATAGCTGGGCTGGATTTATGGACCACACCAATGTGCTGTCAGAGGTGCCCAATGGAAAAAAAAGTTCGCCTGATGACCATTCCAGCTGGTGCAACCTACATCTGCCAACCGTTGGATGTATACGTTTTTCGATTGTTCAAGCGGTGCATCCGACGGGGGCATGATTGTGTGATACAGCATCACTCGGAATTTGCTACACACAGCAGAAACAACATCTTGAAAGTAAGTAAATAGCATAGAACACCATACGAACTCGATTCCATTCGCACGCATTTGTTCGATTGCAGATTATAAGCCAGACCTACCGGCAGTTCTGCGCTACGGTATTCCTGCCATGCCTGGCATACGCTTGGGTGGCGGCCGGATATGCTGATGATCACCCGAGGCCCTTCTCTACCGATTATGCCTTCGACGAAGAAGAAGTAGTGATGCCTTGTCAGGGAGAGGAAGATTGTTCGTCCCTAGTATTTGTAAGATGCTGCTGGTGTGATAAGCGATTATGTTTTAAATGTTTCATAGTTCTATATCATGATTGTTGTTATCATTGTCAGCAATAAACACACTTACTTTATGTGAGCAAGAAATTTCTTATGTGAGCGATCCAATGGAATGATACAGTGCAAATACGATCCATTGAGAGGTAACTCGAATGAAAGCCCAAAAAGGCTAGGTTTCCTTTTTTACGAAATACTAAAAGCAATAGTCGTGCACAAATTGGCTCCTGTGGTCACGCAAGCACGTAATAATAACGATCCGTTGTGTGCAAAAACACCGGCGGCTCCCCGAGAGGCGACTCCGCTACCACTACGCCAACCGACCACATCGGGCTGGGTGGCAGCAGGGCGCCATGAACTTCGCGCTCACGCGTCCACACGTTTTTTTTTTCGGCCACAGAAGAGCATTCCGAAAAAAGTAACTGGTTTTGGACTCCCCACACGGGACCCTAGATCCTGTGAAAATTGCATCACAAAAGCTCACCACCACTCCGGAGGCTCTCCTTGTCAGGCGATTCATTAAAGTAATTCTCTTGAGCTCCTTTTATACTTCCATCGCAGGGCGACGAGAATGGAACGGAGCGATGCATCCCATCACGTCGCGCTGTTCCTGGTCACGACGAGCACTTCGAACAGCCGGCTACAAGGCCGCGTGATTACACACAATTGCGTACCTGTATGCACATGATTGTGCACATCTACTGCAAAGGACACCTGGAGCGGCAGACCGCGCCCCAATCCATCGCGATCAACCGCATCGCGCCGATTTCGGGAGCGACGCGGTCCGACGCTGAGAGGCGAGATTGGTCGCGGGTTTACGCGATTCACTCCGGCTGGGTGGCGTTGACGCCGAGCTTCGATCAATTTGGACTCTGCATATGGCATCGCGTCGCGAGGCGACGGAGGTATTAACGGGGCCTCAGGCTCGATGGATTTGTATACACCTAGCCTGTTAAAGCACAAGGCATCTTCCTAGATGTCTAACCTTCGCAAGCAATACTCCAAGCTCGGTTGATCTACTCTTCTGATTCGAAACAAACTTGGAATTGAGTATTTTACTTATACTACTTTTATTTAATAAACGGTCTTACTCGTATTCCTCTTCAGGAGTTCTATACATCTTCTTCATCGAACACAAGGGGTGGTCAGTGGAAGATCCAGTTTCCTAGAGCAAAAAGCAGTGTAAGGTCTCAATTTTTCACTTGCCGTGCTGGCTCTGATTTTTTGAGGTTATCTAAAAAACACATTATACCAAATTCCTTAAGGAAGTATAAAAAAGTTCTTGACCGATATCTTCAGGATGCAGTTTAGTAGTTTTCAACTGTATTATGTTGATTCTTGTTGTCTGTTCTGTTTTTTCCTGTTTAGAATTACTTTAACTTATGTTTAGTTTTACCTTGTTTTTCTTTTGCATGGTTATCCATGTAGTGAATAAATAAATAAATAAATAAATTTATCCCTCCTGATCTCCTAGTTATGAAACGGTAATGGTACTATGCGAGCTGGTGCCCGTAGCACACCGGCAAGGTACCTTAGTACGCCTCTCACATCTGGCAGCTCTACACAGGCGAAAACAGACATAGATCGACTCCTTCGGTTGCAATATGTATGCATATGTACTTAGTGTCTTCACTTCAAAAGTTTTTGGGTAAGTAGTAAGGGTTCTATTGAGCAGAATGAGAGTGAACCGCCCAAAAAACGCTATGCTACACAGGTGGAAATACCAATCCACTGCTGCCTCGCCGCCTGCGCCCTCCCTGCCTAGAGATCGATCCCACTTGCGCAGGTTCGTACACATCTTCTCACTTGTCAGACATGAACACTATTGTCTCGTGAAGTATTTTACATAAATTGTTTCCACAGTTCGACCTCTCCAGTGGGTTTCGGTTCGGAAATGACTCTAGTCACAGGGCAACTCGGCCCGTAGCTTAAAACAAGATTATAAACGGCGGATATCAGGACCGGCTCACCGTAACCTTAGGCGTCGGGTGAGACCTCGGCACTATTGTACTTTACGGACTCCAGAGGAAGAGGAGAGGTCGAAAAAAAATTTTTCGCCCAAACCTCGTCCAGGGGGGTTATTTGGGATGCTGATCACGAATCTGACATCCCTTTTTGAAATTTCGGCCGATTACGGTAGGTTGCGGTAGGTACCGGTGACTAAGGCTGTCGAGGTCATAATCACCGATTTCGCCCAAACTTCGCCAATGGGGGTTATTCGGGGTGCTGATCACGAATCTGACATCCGTTATTCGTTTTACGCTGGAGTTTGGGCGCAATCGGTGACCATTACCTTACTCACCGGTACCCACCGTAACCTACCGTACTCCAGTGCAAAACGAAAAACGGATGTCAGATTCGTGATCAGCATCCCAAATAACCCGCATAGGCGAAGTTTGGGCGAAATCGGTGATTATGACCTCGACAGCCTTAGTCACCGGTACCTACCGTAATCGGCCGAAATTTCAAAAACGGATGTCAGATTCGTGATCAGCATCCCAAATAACCCCCTGGACGAGGTTTGGGCGAAAATTTTTTTCGACCTCTCTTCGTCCTCTGGAGTCCCGAAAGTACAATAGTGCCGGAGACTGCTTTCTTCGCTCAGAGGGAGTTCGCGGCTGGATTCTGCGCTCTTCGAGCGCAGAGCCAGGCTAGGGAAGGGACTCCAGGGTGTGTGCCATACAAGCTGCTCGTATGGAGACTACTTTCTTCGCTCAGGGGGAGTTCGCGGCTGGGTTCTGCGCTCTTCGAGCGGCGAAGCGCATACGGCTGAAACAATGCGCAAAAAAACGGGCAACGTCGTGTAGACGTCGAAACCTCCCAGATCTCAGGTACTCAGCTAAAGTGCAAGAACCCCGCGGCGCTCGGGAACCGAACCCCCGACATCCCTCGCACGAAGTAAATCCTCTACCTACTGCACCACAACCCACTTTCACACGGTACCATCGCGGGCGCACAAGACATCGATCGGACGTCGCAGCGTGGACGCGGACGTGCGATCTCTGAGCTAGGAGGGCGCAGACAGCAAAAGTCTAGGCGCGACCCGCACTGCGATTACGGTGAGCCGGTCCTGATATCCGCCGTTTATAATTGTCTTAGCTTAAATCCTGCCACGAAAGGGTGTTCTGCACACCACTACACTCCGTTTTGGGTGGGACACCCCGTCGGTGTCCCACCCGACGAGCGTGAGCGTTCTCCGTTTTTAACACACTTTCAACGTTTTGCCCAAACACGCGTGTTAGGTTTTATTTGGGCCCCATTTCGTGAGAGTGCAATAAGGCGACGAGCAGAAATCACTCGTTGATCGACACAGTGGAAACAGCTTCCTCTGGTAGCGGATATGTGACATCCATCTGCTGGTGTCGGTGAGTAATTTTTGCACTAACTATTCAATTGTTGCAAGCCTATTTCGGGAACCACCTCAAGTCGTGGTGAATAGCTTCATTCTACTAGGTTGAGTCATAAGTTTTGCAAAAAATTTGTCTACCAGCAAAAATAAGATTATACCACAAAGGAAAAATAATGTCCGTCACTCTCAATGAGTTTCTTCCGCTTTTCATGCAGTGAGTGAATTACATCCCTGGGTCATTTGGTCGGTTTCCACCTGAAGAAATTATGTACCACTGCCGTGACCTCAGCGACTTCGGCGAAGCGCCTACCATGGAGGAAGTGATCCATCGACCGAAGTTGGTGACATTCAGACGGCACAATGTCCGAGGTGTATCTTGGTTTCTTGATTTTGGTTCAACCCAAATCCTACGTTTTTGCCAGCTCTGAAGTGTCGTAAGCGGCCGGCTGTTGCCCTGATGGACGAAACATTGGCCTGTCTCAACTTCTTTCTCCACTGACTTTTGCTGGAACTAGTCGATTGTTGGCAAAAACGATGTCGAGGATGGTTTGATTACGTGCAGCAGCTCCCGGGGCACCGAACCACTGCACAACCACCAGACGCACAGCAGGACCTTCTTTCGGCGGAGCTCCGGGTTTGACGTCAGAATCCCCAGCTCGTTGCGTTCCAGGTATTGCTTTCCGGCTCCACAGTTGTGGTGAAGCATTCGCTTTTCTTCGATGGTAAAGATTCGATCCAGACCCCCTCGCCTGAACCGGTGCAGGAGTCGGAAGCACAGCGATTTAATTAGGTTCCCGTTAACGTATGAGGCTTCGGCGATGGCGACTTTGGCGACCTTCCAATCTACTGCGGCCGACGAGCGGTGGTTAGCTGGGAGGTGTGGAGATCAGCGGTCAGTCCCAATGTAGTCTGAGACGAATTCGACTTGATGGGTTTGCGCAGGCGCCATTTGCTTACAGCAGCTGGTCCTCCAGGGAGTGGTTTGCCTTGTTGTCCTTCTGGGCGAAGAGGAACTTTGATACCATCTCCAACAATTTATTATCTTAGGAATGAACTTGCCGGTGACTTCCTGTATGTGCTTGACCACCGTTGTTGGGTTACTGCCGAGTATACATTGGATCCGATCGAAAATCTTCGGATAGTTGGATGATTCGGATAAGGCTAATTTCGCGGACCCTGGATTTTTGGATGATTCGGATAACGGCAATTTCGCGGACCCCGGATTTTTGGATGATTCGGATCGCAATATCCGAATCGGATATCCGAAAATGATTCATTCGGATCCAATGTATACTGCCGAGCTTGATGATGAGTAATTGAAAATGAAATCACACTTTTTCCGCTTTGAGAGGTAATCGTTTTAGAGAATCAAAGTTTTCAACAACTCAAGTAAAATTAACGATTCATAATTTAAAATCATCACTAGGAAACAAGCTTTCAAGCAGAATATAACACTTCCGCGGGTTTACTTTGAATTCCAGAACAAACAGAAAGTTGCAAAACTTATGACTCAACCTATAATACTATGCTCCGCTGGCCCTCCGTTAAGGTTGCCGAAGGCCTTCAAGGACTAGGCAGTGCCAAGGGACACATGAACTTCGGAGGAGGATGTGGTAAGGTGAAAAAACGCATTATTATACTTCGTACCAACGCACTCCCAGGGTCGTGGAGAGGTCGAAAAAAAATCGCCCAAACTTCGGCTAGATCCTTAGAAGCTGGATAGGTGCCGCCACAACTGCGTTGCAAAGGTGATATACTTCTTCTGATATTCAGGCTACCACCAGCAATCCGTCCTGAAGCGTTTCTTACCCGCAGCTTACCGTTCCCCGGCGTAAAACGAAAAACGGATGTCAGATTCATGATCAGCACCCAAAATACCCCCCCCCCCCCCAGCTGAAGTTTGGGCGAAATCGGTGATCGTGACCTTGGCAGCCTTAGTCACCCGTACTTATCGTAACCTACCGTACACCAGCGTAAAACGAAAAACGGATGTCAGATTCGTGATCAGCATCCCAAATAACCCTCCTAGGCGAAGTTTGGGCAAAATCGATGATTATGACCTCGGCAGTCTTAGTTACCTTTAGCTACCGTAATCGGCCGCAATTTCAAAAACGGATGTCAGATTCGTGTTCAGCACGCCAAATAACCCCCCCCCCAGACGAAGTTTCAGCGAAATCGGTGACCCTGCCTGGACCACCCACGTTATCGGTATGGGTGGTCTCCGACCGAATCGTGAAAAACGGATATCAGATTCGTGATCAGCACCCCAAATAACCCCCCTAGACAACGTTTCAGCGAAAAAAAATTTTCGACCGAAGTCTTGTCGGTGGAGTCGGAACTTTTAACTAGTGCCCTTCTGACCCTCAGGTTACTCCTCCGCAACTGTTCTCGTGCTCAACAGCTAGCGTTTCCAGGTATCGCTGACATGTCTTCCAAAACCAGGTGATTGTATTGTGTGAATCTCTTACCAGAAGCTAAGAACTACGCCTTACTTCGTCACCATCTATACTGTCAAATGTAATTGGCACAATGAATGAATGAATGAATGAAAAGATCCCATTCAAAAGTGAGGCAGACCATGGCTGGCGAGTGAGGGGGGGGGGGGGGGTGGCGCAATCTCCAAGCATGGAGGGCGCAGACGGCGAGAAAGCAGTGGATTCGTGGTATCCTTCCACCAGTGTAGTATTATTGCACTCCGCCCCCCTCCCCCCCCCCCCACACACACACACACACCTAGACGTCCAACCCGATGCAAATCCTTTGTCCGGACGGCCAGTCGTCCAATCCCTCTCACTGCACTCTTGAGCAACGTGCGTACCGGCAGGAACTTAAAGACGACATGGTCGAGCAGCGCGTGTCGTCAACACGCTGGGTCGCTATCCCCATTGGGTGGGTGCAGAGATTTGGCTAGGTCCACCTAGGATGTGATAGAACGCAACCTAGGACAAGTTGTTAGGGCCTGTTCATACTTCGCGACGAGAGCGACAAGAGCGAGGCGCGCTCAGCGCACGTATTGTGCGCCTTTGTCGGAAGTATGAACAGGCGACAAGAGCGACGTGCGCCGAGTGCGCCTGTTCATACTTCCAACAAAAGTGCACCGCCTTTGGCGGAAGCTTCGCGACACGACTGACGAGCCGCTCTTTTCGCGACGTATGAACAGGTCCTTACTGGGGTACCACGTTCTCAAACTGTTATCGGGATAGCGCCCCCAGGGACGGTAGTAAACGCTATGCTTCAGTTTTGAGCCATAGTAGCCCTTATTCGCTATTGTTCAGAGGTATTCAAGGGTTGGTTAGCTCTACGCCACAGAAGGTGGTCGATTGTCTCAATCTGCAGGCCGCTGCGATGTGCTGCGGTTTGTTGACAGAAAACTCACCGCGATGAGTCACGGGATTGCTGTAGAGATGCTCGATACGTGCGGTGTTGAACGAAGACGATCGCCGGATGACACCGTGCACCGCGTAGCCTTTGGAGAGCAGCAGTTCGGCCAGATACGATCCATCCTTAAAGACAGATGGTTTGAACAACGGATTGCCCTTCCTAGCACAAATCCAAAGTAGCAAAGGCACTGGATCACCGGGAGCGCCCACCTGTCCAGAAATTCCGGTGATCAGCGCGACCTTCCTCGCGCGAAACGCTGCGATCTCGGCATCGGAGGCCATGCGGGAGGCTGTGGTGCTGTCTCCGAGGCACGCTTCGAGCCTCTGCAATGCAGGAACTGTGAGGGAGAACTACATCCACTCCCTGACAGAAGCGAGGTCATGACACCCCGCCGGCTTTAAAATGAGGTCAAACAACAGCTGGTAGACAGGCACACGATCCTGTTGGATATCTACAGAAGACAATCTACGTTCTTCAACTGCGACTCGTAAAAGACTCTCTCGAAGGGAAATCGAGTTCACTTTCACGCAGGGACGATCCTGGGGAGCAATACGGGCTGGGGAGGGGGACTCTGAGGACGATCAATTGTGATCACATTCTTTCGTATGCAGTCCTAGTGTTAGGGGAGGGACTTTGTTTGGAAAGCGAGATGTTCTATACTGTATATCGAGGCTGTATATGGAAAATATTCAGGCCAAGCAGGGACCGCCTGTCTCCCTCCCCCAAGACAAGACTAAACAAGAGATCATACGGCAGTGACTGGAGCGAAAAGTGGTTCGGGGGGTCACAATGTCAGGCAGCCCCATACGACATCCTGGGTTGCACAAAATTAAAGGCCTTACACAGCGCTGGTGTGCTCTACCCAGCAGTTAACCGATCTAGGTCACTTCTGATGTATTTCGACATTCGGTGCGATCCCAATAAGGGGGGGGGGGGGATCACCTTACACACCCATTTAAATAATAGTAGAAATGGAAACATATGCAGCATAATTTACAAAGTAAGACAGTCACTAGACCCTCAGGTAGCCCAGCAGGTTGGGGAGGAGATGGACACGCCAAGAAGACGGGAACTCACGTATAAGGTGAACCCCCCTCTCCATTGGGATTGCGCCCAACATTCATCCGCCCTTTTACCAAGGCGAATAACCACTCAAAAGAAGATCACCCCATGCAGCCTTGCACTGCCATCGGTCTACCAGAAGTCTATAAGTCTAATGGCGGTATTTCCTAACACTAGAAGAATCTTGGTCCCATGACTTCCTTTCATACATTTTTGTCGTTTTGAAGTGCCTATTACGACGGTGCTTGCCTCCAACCTAGGTATTCAGTGGCTGCTTCAAGGCGTGAGGACGTTCTCAGACAATTTCAGGGGAAGGGGTGGTGGGCGTAGATGAGAGGAGCTATTTTCCAGCTGTAGATGGAGAATCGACCTCGGGACATCCTCTTCTGACTACGTGATCAACCAAAAGACGTTCCTGAACACTCCCGCTCTTGGAAAGCTCTGCAGTGACCCGCTTTTTCTACCACAGCGTGCAAATCTGTCTTAAGGGAATACGGGGTGCTCCAACCCTGCTGCGATTGTGCGCAGCCCTCCATCTTATCCAAAGGGCTGTGGTCAAATCTTAAGTTGTGGGCAACAAGAAAAGCGAGGGCGCCAACAGTAACTATGGGAAACGAAGAGCGACGGCGCACGGCAGAATCGAGCGCAGAATATCGACTGGGGCGCGGTTGTTGGTGTGGGATCGCCCGTCACATCACCCCGGCTGCGCTAGGAGTTGCTAAGCAAGACCAGAGTTCCAAGGCTAATATCTAAAGGGGAAAGTTGCCGTTGTTGAATCCCTTGCGGGATGTGCTACGCACCATGTTTCTACTAGACAATGTGGACGCGATTTGAATGCGTATTTGGCCTGTACAATAGCTTGCTTTGGCCAGCTGTTGGAAAAGCTAGTGCTTTTATTTCCCTGAGGGACCCATTCAGGACTCTGGAGGGAGGGATTGGTTATCCTAGGTGAGGAATCCGAACCGAGAACCTTGAGTCGGGCTTCACGCGACAGCCGATACCTCCCCCGACTGCGCTACGTGGCCAAGCTATTACACAATATAAAATTCTTTCCCCAGCGGGCCTAAAGCTAGCTGAATATACGCTACTCTACCTCACTGATAATATCAATGGGACGAGCATTAAACGAAGGTTCGTCTGACGACAGTGACGAAATGAATACCTGTGCAAGTCTAGAGAGGGGGTCACCAGTATAGTTGTGCTTTTGAGAAAAATGTCAAGCGAACGAACGAACGAATAAATCCGATGCCGAAAATTTTCGAACGAATGAATGAACGAATTTATTTGATGTTCGAGTTCGAAATTGGAATTCGAAAAATTTCAAGCGAATGAACGAACGAATTTATTCGCTGATCAATTTTTTCGAATGATCGAAAATCGAGTGAGACCCATTTTCGTTTATTCGAAGATTGGAATAGTCGATTAATTTGTTCGAATCAGGTTTTGCGCTTGAAGACATTAAACTCATCCGATATTCGAATAAAATGGGTAAAGTTGAAATATTCGATTTTCAAATAACCTTCGAAAACGGCTCTCTTTCGATAATCGAATTCAAACGAATATTCAACTTTTCAAAGCAATCGATGTTCGAATTCGAACGAATATTCGAGAATCTATGGTAGACTACGGTGAGGCCGGATACCTGGGATCTGTCCATTAGTCGCGCTTGCAAAAGTTTGACATTGAAATTTGGAAGGTATAGCTTATGCTCGGTGTGATAACTCCTGATTGTTTGGACCGCTTTTAGGCTATGAGGAGACCGAACCAGCCGAAATATCGTCGAATAAAAATGTGATGGCCTTAGCAAATCAGCAGAAAGACTGAATGCGCTGAGATTGGCAGAGTCGGACATGGCCATTGGTTTAGCTATTTCACTTTTAATTAGGTATGTTACAGGAGAGGATGTAGTGGTATATAAGAGTTTTCCTGATTTTCTTCATTCAAAGCAATGATATGCAGCTATATGCATTTCTTGACGAAATCTATGGATAAAATCTCATCTGTCCTGCGCTATCTCCATTCCATTTCTCTGTTAGTCCCCTTGGCACTGAATTTCAGAGGGTTCGGGCGACATTTGGTGGGAAACCTTCTGATTGATTTGGCCCCTTTCAAGCTTGATTTGGCCCCTTTCAAGCGACCTGAGTTTAACACTCCGCCCTATGCGGAAACCAGGGCTCTGCGAGGGATGAGCGCCATCAGCCTTCTGCAACGAAGAATAGGAAGAACAGCACTGGGAGTGTCACGATTCATGAAAGTGAGGGAAAACCTTCTGAATTCCGAGATTCCTCGATATCCCAGCACCAGGGAAAAGCCATTGCATGTGCTAAGTCGTCGAAAATTATGTGGGCCGGTCAAGTAATGCGTTTGTTTCACACCTTATGGACGCGAGCCGTAGCTGGCTGGATTTCGGTAGACTCCAATAGAACACCAGGACACCAACCTACAGGTTGGTCCTCGCTAGGCCTCAAAGAGGTTCAGCGACATAAAAATCCAACTGATCCACTCTGACACGTGCAAGGAACGAATGGACTTGTGGTTGGGTTCTTTCGAGTGAATCAACAATCAACTGAAGGACAACTACGTTTAATTGTGGAGTATGCCAAAGACGCATGGTCCCTAGACGAAGAAGGTAACTTATCACTCCTAGAAGAATAAGTCGTACTTGGAAAAAATAGGAGAGCTTCAGTAATAATTTCGTCAAGGTGCAGACTTCGCCTGATTCCTCATTGGTTCCTTCCAAACGCGACAAGGTTGAATTTATTCGTTACCGAAAAGGTAAATAAGTGAATAAACAGATGAAGAAACACTCTCCCTGTTTTGTTCCTAGCCTCATCATTTTCAAACAGCGCTTGCGTGGAGTAGTGGCATAGAACATTCCCGCCCGGTCAGCAGGAGGTGCGGGTTCGAGTCCTGCCCGCCGCTAGAGTTTTGATCGCAGCAAGACATCGTTGTAACAGCTTACAACCTCGATACCAGCTACTTGAGGCTTAAAGAAACTTAATTGACTAATAATTTTCAGTTGTTCATGGTTTCTTAACGTTATGACCTCTCATCACTTCACTGATGAAGCTACCAAGGAAATGTCGCGGCGAAAAGGACCGTCTAAAAATACCTGCCAAGCGAGAACTTCTTTCCCTTCCTGTGCTATGGTTCCTAGTTTTCAGTCCACCGGTGGACATGGATGGCCCCTGCTGTGGGGGCCATCTACTGACCAGCTGTGTCAACAAGTGCTTAAATGGTCTGTGCACCCACCTCCGTATTATCGCCGGAGTCGCTGACGCCTGGCATGAGAGTACGTGGCGGCGGAGGATCGGCGGCGGCGGGGCTCGACAGGTGAAGAGCCTCAATGAAGGAGTTCAGCAGAGACATGGATGAGTGGTGAAGCACGACGCTGGTGAAGAACGACTGATCGAGGCGGAGATCTCTGGTGAACCAAATACACGCTGCACCACACTCGATTCGATTTCATCTGCTCGAAATGTCACGGAACGCCGACAGACAGCCAGCACGTGGCTGCAGTCGTCGGTCGGCATCGAGGGTGGGAGTTATAGAGTGTTAAGTGGGAACGATATCCTTTCAGTGTATGGAGGAGTAATAAGAGAACAGCCGAGTTCCGTTCTACCTCTGGATAGAAATTTTCAAAGACTCATTTAAAAGGCGTTGCCCGGATTCTGCAAGGATCTAACAGCCTCCTCTCGCTTTTCTAGGCGATACGGAGCTTTTCTTGGTTTAACTGTTAGTGTCCTCATTACAGCCGTTGACCAAGATTGTTTCCAATTTTTAAGGTTCAAAGGTTAGTCGTCCATTTAAAAGTTGTGGTGTCGAGTCGCGTCCTAATCTTCTTCGAGATTAGCACCTTGTATTTTGAGACGATGCTTGAGCTGGTTGTGTTGTAGATGTTTCCGAGTATTCCAGGCTCTGAAGAAGGCGGAACTCGCCGAAACGTAGGACGAATAAAATTTGGATAGCAATCTCAGCGAACGGCTTTTTCCAATTGCCTGCTTTTCTTTGCGTACCGTTGCCGCAATATTCATTTCGCCTCTCTCCAATTACTGACTAGGAGTTTGCTACGATCACAAATTTTACAGAAAACGTTCCTCAACATTTTGGATCAGAGCATTGAAAAATACTCAGGCTGTAGTATATGCTTTGCTTTTGCCCACTGTTATTTGTTTAAGGCGCACAACTTGTGCAATAAATGGAATGAAATGAAACGGCTATAACAAGAACACTATCAGTTAAACAGCGCTATGCCAAGATTCTTCGAAGGTCGAACTTGGGCTTTGCTTTGAGTTTGGAGTTCTGCACATAGCCAAACTGGTCATACATAGATGACTTCTCACCATTGTTCAGCATCGTTGACGCTCCAACTTTTGTTCGAAAGAAAGCGGTGGTATCCAGGTTTTGCATGTTTGCTTCAGGAGGCCCTGGTCCTTCTGTCGCTTTAGATATGGGAATTGTGAAGGATATGAAGAAAACTTGTGACGGGCACCGTGCTCAACACTGCGGTCGCGGTGATTTCTGGCAAAAAGTACAGGAGAAACGATTCGAACGAAAAAGAAACGACTCCTACTCCTTACCAGCTGATAAGGGGCAAAATAAATAGCTGAGGTTGGTGCTACTAAACTTATTTCGAGATATGTCAAATATTGTCCCTAAGAGGAATCGCGAGACACTTTAAGTGCATATCTAAGTACACGTTTGCGATCGACAATTGTGACCTTTGTCCATCCGAAGAGATTGTAATAAACGAGGGTAAGCCCAATTGAGGAGGTAGGACGAGTGCACCCCATCTATCGGAGAGAAATAGTTGAAAAGGTTCATAAATAGAAGCACCGACAGTTAGAGCCTATATAGAGCAAAGGATAAGTCGATGATGGCCCTCGTCTACTGTGGTCGGGCGCTAGCTGCTCATTCAGTACGAATCACTTGTTTCGATGGTACTAGAATAGGGTTCTGGTGCAGGCCTCGCCCACGTCTTGGCGAAAGTAGGCTTAGGTCCTTGTTTCAAGAATGAAGAATGCAGTGAGAGTGCAGAGCTCCGCCGATGTCGAGAATTTGGCCATCCAACGCGTGCACGTCCTGCAAGCATGGAAAGGAGCAGAGCTTCAGAAGGTCCCCTCTCATTACGTCTATGACAGGGCGGAGTTGGTCTCCACCTGTGTTAAAGACCCAATCGTTTCCGCGTTGGGATCCTCGTCATGAGACAAAAAACTTCTAAGGAATTCTGCTAAACTATGTAGCTCTTTCATTTATGCGGTCGATCCAGCAATCATGTCGGTTTTAGCCACTCCATGTTACACTTACTAGCATGGAGATGTTAACATTTCTAGGAAAGCCGTGGTATATAGCTTGAAGGCGCAGGTTGCAGTAAAAACAATACAAATCATTTAAAAGTGTGGATCCTCAATTTTTTAGAGGTTTTTGGTGATTAAAGCGAGGATTGACTATGTTGAACCTAAAATAAGGGCTACAACTGAAGGAGCAAATCGAAAAGACCTAATAGCATTCAAACAAGGTCCAGTAAGCATAAGGATAAAAGGCGGCGTTCCCTTTTTGGATGCGCCACGGACGCTACTTTTACGGGACGTCGTGGAGGTGGTTTGAATGCGTATTTGGCCATACAATAACTTGTGGTGGCCAACCGATGAACAAGTCAGTGCTTTGTCCTTCCCAGACAATTCTAGTATCAATTCACCGACCCCTGAGGGATGGAAGGTTTGATAGGATTGCGCGGGAAATCCAAACGAGGAACCTGCAATCGGTTCCACACGACAGCCGGCACCTCTCCCTACTGCGCTACACGCGCCCCTCTAGAGGGATCTCCGGTAAACATGCAGCGCAATTTTGGCAACATGAAATCTATAGCGAAAATGAGATCTTCACCTTCAAGGGAGGGAATGGAGAAGCAAAAACAGTGTATCCCCCTGCGATCATCCAGATCCAATACTAGTATTTGTTTAGGCTGGAAAAATGATCTCTTCAAGAGAGGTATTTTAGAGTAAATGTTGCGGCTTCAATCCGACATTATTTTTGGACCAACCTAGTACCACATAGAGCACAGCATTTTTTCGTTCGAGAGTGCGCCTAAATGTTGATGCTTTCCTCCTGATAGGAAAGTCCTGGTAGGAAAATTATTAATATTATTCTACAAAAAGAGATATGCATTACTGTTGAAACGCTTCCCACGATGTACTCTTATTAGAGTTGACTTCAAGTTATTATTCTTCTATGCCTTTTCTCTAATCCTTTCCTCTTTAGTATTATGTCTCTTACCTACTCCTTCCATTAGTACTCTTCCCTTTCACGGGCGCTCCACGATAGGAGCACTAAACAAAGTCCGAAATAGTGGCAAAACGAGCCTTTGACATCCCTCTATAGACAACCCTTCCTTTTATTAGGTTCGAAGCTGTCTTGGCCCAGTTCAGGGCTTCAAGTTCCGAAGCTGAATGTTTTTCGCAAAGGTAGTTTTATTCCAGGAAGTAGGCTGAACAATAGAGAGGATAAGACGAGAAGGAGAAGTGACTAAGAAGGCGAAGAGTGCGAGGAACGGTGACCTGGAAAGCGGACGAGGTGTCGCAGCCGGGTGATAACGTGGCAGCTCCGGGTGGCGCTGCTGATCGGCCGACGGTGTTTGCCGTGTGGTCGACACAGATGCACTCCGTACATAGATGATCTGGCTACAGTCACCGAGCCTGAGCGGCTTGTTCCCAGCCATTGTGGCGAACAAAGGCCGGGCATTCCGAAAAACGCGGGCAGTCATGAAGCGACACATGCAGCGCGCCCGTGAGGAAAGGCTCATCCAGGACATGAGCCGTCGCACTGAGCCCATCAGCCAAGTACATCAACTTTCCCCTGAACCTATTTATGACGACTGAAAGTTGCGATAAGCATGTTCGGCTACATATGCTCTCCACCTAAGGTTGTGCCATGCACTGCCCTTCTTAGATTCGTCGGGGTAAAAGGAATGCCCTGCATATCGTTTTTGCCAGATTCTGTCGGTTTATGCCATATGGCATAAACTTACAGAAATCCCTATCTAAGTCGCTCAGCGACCCACCATCATTATCAACAGTGACTCAAGAATTCTAAAGCATCGAATTTTCTAAATAATTCCTACTATTCGTAAACTGACAATTGGGCCCACTTAACAAAGCGCTTATCTTCATACCTGACACCCACAAGATGTATCTGTTTTCACAAAAAACGTGCTATGTTAGAAAGTGCAAATTCATTACCGCTAGCTATGGCGCAGTTGAAGAAGGTGCCGGCTGACATATGCAACCTACATTTGGTCTTTGGCTCGGATTCCTCCCCTGTCAACCAAGCATTCCACACCTCCGGGTCGGTGAATCGATGCCGTGGTTGCAAGGATAAAACACTGATTTGCTCATTTTCCGGCCCGCGCAAGCCCTTGTGTAGGTCAAATGAGCATTCTAATCGCCTACACGACTTCTTGTATGTAAAAGTAGAACCCGCGGCGCCTCTAAAAAAGGATTTTATAAAAAGTATGTTTTATTAAACGTGGACCTTTTCTGAAGACAAATGTGCTGCCTCTTTCCGTGTATAATAGGCCACGGATCCGACACAGATAATCCGGATGCGTCATTTTTTAAACCATAGTTAAATTATGGTGCTAACAATGGAATTTTTGAAAAACCCATACCTTATGATTAGAGCGATTCAGATAGGGATGATTTTCACCAGATCGGATTTTCGGATAATTTACATATCTGATTTTGATTTTTTCTCAGAAATATGATGTCATACCAGGTTCGGACATCCGATGTGAGAATGAAAGATAAATCAGTAATTTGGATCATAAGAAACTCCCCCTTGTTAAAGCTACTCTTACATGAACTATCACGAGATGCGGGGCATTTCACAGATGTCGTTATTCGCATCACCCTTTCGTCGGGATGAAGAAAACAAATGACGGATTCGTATGATCCGAATTGGCGTCGGATTCGAAGTCCAGTGTATAAGGGTAGTAACTTTGGCAAACTGGACAAAGGATAAAGGACGCCGACTGCGGTACCATGCTCACAGATCTTGCCACATAAACCATCAGGGTAAATGATGGCATTAATCAATCCTCTTTGGGATGCTCCACGCATTCTACTTCTACGGAATGTCGTGGAGTCAATTTGAATGCGTATTTAGTGTATACATGCCATGCAATGACTCGCGGTGGTTAGTCGATGGACGCGTTAGTGATTTATACTTCTCGGACCAATACCACCCCCGGAAGGTTGAAAAGCTTGATTGGCTTTGGCAGGATGCCCGAGCCCGAAACTTAGAATCGAACGCATTCGACGGCCACCTCCTCCGAGTGCTCTCCACGCGCTCATAGACTGCTAACTATCCAAAACCAGTTATAAAACGGTGAGCCAGAAGTAGCGCTCAAAAATCTTTTATCCTTAGTTGTATTCAACGCCAATCATATTTTCATTTTCGTATTTTCTGCATGGAGGTAGAAATGCATCAGACTGAGCGAGCGTGGGGCGATCGATTCCAAATTTTTGTAGAAATTAGGTACCTCACTTACTGCTAGTTAGAAAAATGCTGCATAATTTGAAGATTTTACAAATCCATTTGAAAGCTTGGCAGGCTCTTCAAGTGCACAATGTCATGGAAATGGCATCCCCACTCCCGGCCAAGTAACCATGACGATACGCTGAATGAATGCGTAGAGCAATTTGACGGTCCGAAAGAATTGTGCGTCTTTGCTGCGAATAAGCTGAAGAGCCTTGGTGCAGACATCATGCCGAATGAGTGAAGTTTTATGACGATCCTATATGTTAATGCAATTTTTGTAAGATTCTGTGTGAACAGGACTGAGGAGTAAGGTCCTTTCGAGAATGTTTTAATGGACATTATTCCGGACTACACGTAGCTTTTCTGCAACGAAGACGTCTGAATAATGTGCCTGGCCCTACATTAACTGAAAGAGGTAGGAAGGAGCGCTAGGAGCGCTAGGACCATGCACCGAGGCCTTCAGAGATCTTCACGCATCAACACTGCACCCCTTAATCGTCCCGATATCAATACTGACACTCACCTCAACCAGTCAGTGATCAAGGTTAAGAAGAAGTGCAGAAACTTTTCGCACTGTGGCAGAACTGCATGCGGCATGCGCAAGGACTCGTAGGAGTAGGTTCAATAGCGCTACCCACCCGACAGAGTAAACGGCGATTGTTAGTTCCTTCCTCTCTAAGCCACTGTGTGCTGATAGCCTAGTCGTGGGAAGCCTGTTGAGAATCTTCTATGCCACTTTCTCTTTCCATTGCTCGGTCTGCAAATTCCGCTCGTTTTCACTTTTTTCCTTGAATGATCCAATTCACCCTGGTGGTTTTACCCTACTCGAGTTATAGCTTCCCGTATTTATACCATATTGGGTTTTGCTCCTTTAATTTGTGTGTATTTTAAGGTGTAATAAATAAATAAATAAATAAATAAATATTTCAGGCGTAGGTTACAAAATCATCACATGTGTAAGAAATCGATCGAAAATATCTCGAGAAATTCCAGAAAATTACAAGACCACACCATCCACAAAAACGCTTTATGAGCAATAGATGTCTAAAGCGAGATATGGACATGTTAATGATATTTTCATCATCACCTTTAAGTAGGTTGAGCTCCTCAGGAACTCAGTACGTAAAGAAGTTTAACTTAACCTGAGACCTAACAACTCTGGGATACAATCTAATCCTTCCTATTCGGATTTTGGTCAGTGGCACACCGAAACTCTGTAGGGTCTATTGAATGCTTGGAAGCGAAAACAAAAAACATATTTCCTTTCGTTGTATGCATAATGCTTGCTAGAAATCTTCAACGATTGCGCCACATTGTCGTAGTGTAGTCACGAGAGTAAACATGCATACAAATCAAAGGAGCAACGGGAGAAAGTGACATGGTGGTTGCTGGCTTCCACAGCACATGGTGGGGCCATGTTTCCTTCCACTGCATGCATAACTATGTGAATCGTGTGTATATTTTATGATTTTGCAGTGGATGCTGTTGTCTAGTTCCCGACCAGTGCAAACTGATACTGATACGGGAGCGACTAGGATAGCTAACGTTCGCACAATTAGCAATTCGGGAATGCTACAGACGCGCTCATATTTTAACGTCGCTTCCAACATTTGTCTGGAATTTGGACCGCTTTTAGAAAAGCACAAAAGGAAAGATATCAAAGCTTCTACACAACCCCTGTGATTCTATTAGGACATCACTGGCATTCATGGTACATGTAGGTGGCCACCGAGGAAGAACTTTTGAAATATTCTGATTTTGTCGGTTTCTACCAAATTCGCTTCATTGACAGGACTCGTAGAGTAGATTAAGTGGTCTATTGTGCAGAGTTTATTCTTTTCGTTCGTTGTTTTTTGTTATAGTATTATATTTTTGGGGTTCTGCGACTCAGTAACGGGGCATTCACGGTGATGCCTCAAAAGCTTGAGCACTGCTTGAATAGGTAAAAACGGATAAAGGACGGCGTTGCTCAATCCCTTTGGAATGCTCCACGCATTCTACTTCTACGGAATGTCGTGGAGGACTTGAATGCGTCATTTGGCCATACAATGACTTGCGGTGGACGGCCGATAGACAATTCAGCGCATTATCCTTATCAGGCAGGTCTGGTACCATTCACCGACCCCGGAGTGACGGAAGGATAAGTTCTTTGGGAAGGGAAATCCGAACTTCCTAAAACTTGGATAGGGTGCATACGGCAGCTGGCTCCTCCTCCACCTGCGCGAGCTCACGCCCAACTCTGTTTTATGGGCGAGATCTCACTAGACGGTGGTCGATTTTTGGGCATTGCACAGAAAAACTCGCTTAACATAGAACACGGTAATAATCGTCACTGCAAAAATGTCTTCTGAAGACGAGCTTACGTCAACAATGACTGCTCGATATGCAAAATTCATATCTAACAAGGTGTAAGTTGTAAGGGAAACGTCGCATCTGATGAACCCGTTGCAGTACATGATAAAGGCGAATCATCGCTGGGCTGGTCACTTACTTCGACAAAAAGGCGATAGATCCCCTTGCGCTCCTATTCAATATGTCTTTGCTCTTAGGAGAGATTCCGCACGTGTGGAAGGAAGCCATAGTAACAGCCATTCCAAAGAGTTCTAGCACTAATCACCTAAGTAATTTTCGTCAGATTAGTCTTACACCAACAGCGGTTAGGGTATTGGAAAATATAATGCGCGAGAAAATTCAAACTTGGCTTAACAGATTTAACGTTATTCCTCGCCAGCAGCACGGATTCTTATCTGTTGCCTCGACAGCAACCAACTTACGATAAGTTGACTCGCTTCATGATTTCTCGTATGCTATCAATAGTGGAAAATTAGTTGATGTGATATCTTGATTTATCTAAAGCGTTCGACAGGGTATGTCATAATATACTGCTACATAAATTAGAAAGGCTTGGGATTCGAGGTAAAGTGCTGAATTGGCTGAGATCGTATTTATCAAATAGAGGCATGACGGTGAGGGTAAAACAAAGCTTCTAGGTGAGGTATGCCTGTGAAAGCGGTGTCACTATGGGTGGTGTTTTGTCTCCTTTGTTATTCATGATTTACACGATTGATACTCCTCAATTCCTAAGAACTTCTACTGAGATTAGATGCAGCTCTATGCTGATGACGCCAAACTATATGGGGCGTACGATTATCGAAACAAAACCAAAGTACGTTTGGCGTTTCAAAGCTCCTCCATTGAACGGATGCATCTCTGGGCAAATTGTTCAGGTATTTCTCTTAACAAGGATAAGTGTTCTGTTATTCATATTGGAGACGACGACGTGCCCTTATATGCCATTGGCGGTAAGCAGCTTAAAACCTGCCGTTACACAAAAGACCTTGGCGTAATGTTTGACACTGATCTCAAATTCTCGATACACATTGATGGAGTAGTTCGTAAGGCCTACACCACTCTGTTTTGTCTATTCCGCAATATAAATTGTTCTGATGAGGCAATATGGTTGAGAATTTATAAGTCTCACGTGCTGCCTCAACTGTAATACTGCTCTACAGTTTGGAGTCCCCACTTGAAGAAGGATATTCGCAAATTAGAAATAGTGCAGCAGGTCTTCACCCGTCTACTCTGGTATGGGGTAAAGCGTCCTCGAAGTGGAACCGACATGCCTAATTATACCGATAGGTTAAATATGTTTGGTTTAAAGACACTGCAGGAGAGACGCATTGCTTCTGACTTGACATTTTGTTTTCGGGTTCTTCGAAATCAATCAAAATTGTTAGCAAGCAAGTATTGGGTATTTGTGCCATCAAGCATGCGTAATGGTAGGTTTAACATTCATGATAGTAGAGTCGGCAGGAAAAAATATTCATTAATATTTAACAACCTATTTAACCGTTACGCCAGGTGGATGCAGCTGCTTCTATTGACAGTGTTTGAAGTAGAAAATGGCTCTGCATTCAGAAAACAACTGAACGTATATGACCTTTTGCAGCTGTTAGCAAACACTTAGGCCTTGAGCGTTACCATTCTATTTCAGATGTTGCTGTGGTGAGGTTCGTGTGATGTTAGCTATACGGGGATGAGTGTTACTGGCTGGCTGACGCTAAATTCATTGTGTTATTGTTATTGTTTTATAACCTTCCCAATGTTAATGCTTTAGATAATGTTATTCCTTTTTCTTGCGTTGCCCTCATATGAAGCTACATCTTCAAACACTCGTGTAAAGTGAACTTTTATCCCCGAAACGATGCCACGCCACTGCCTTAATACTGGCAGAATGTTTCGGTTTTTGTCGTCAATCAGCTGCGGCTATAGAAGCGACAATGGCTGTTACTGAAAGAAGCACTGCCTCGCCTAAGTACGGAAGGCTTCAACCTGACGCTTAGGTGTTGACCAGCCAAGAATGTTGCTCGAGAGTGAGTTAATATAAATAACCACACTATAGCCTGGCTGAGTTTTAGAAAACCGATTCATTTTAATTTCTGTGTGCTATTCTTTTGTCTTACCTAGCTTCGCTGCCAACAATTTGTTTTCACACAGCAAATTTCGTGATTTCGTGTGTTGTATTGTAGCAGACTGATGCAGGATATTTCCTACCATCAGAAACGGTACCTATGCATGTATTGCTCCACATTCTTTCTCATTGCACTATAGATCTCACAGTTTTCTTATGGAAAATGAGAGCACTACAAGGAAAAAGGGCAAGAGGATTTCCTGCTTTGAAGAAGGTGTTCTAAACACATTTCACTACTTTGCCTTTCTATTAGGTCATCCAATAAGATAATATCGTTTTTCAGCCTTAACTTCAATTGAACTTCAACACTACTTCATTTCAGCCAACAATGTAATCACCATCATTATCAACAACCTTTCTCCACCTAACGAGCAAATCTTCAATTCCTGAGCAATAAAACTGTTGTGGTTTTTTGAGCAAAATATGTGGACATAGCATTTTGAATATCCTCCAAACTTCGAAATTTCTTGCCACTAAGAAAATGCTGTAGAGATCGGAATAAGTGATAATCGGAAGGTGCGGGATCGGGAGAATACGGTGGATGAGGCAGAACCTCCCATCCAAATTCGTTGATTTTTTCCACCGTCCGTTTTGCACAGTGCGGTCTTGCATTGTCGCGATAGAGAATTACGTCCTTTCTGCTGACGATCGCTACTCCCAGTAAAGCTTGGTTCACTTGATCCAATTGCTCACGGTAAAAGTGCGCATCAACGGCCTGCCCAGATTTAAGCACTTCAAAGTGAACAATTCCACGGATATTTCACGAAAGACAGAGGGGTGCCTTTCTGAGACGAATATTCGGCTTCGCCGTATTTCTTGGTTGTTCATTTTTGGAAAGCCACTGCTTTTTGCGCTTTGGATTATCGTACAAGATCCACTTTTCGTCTCCTGCGATCAGTCTATCAAAGACGGTGTACGGTGTCGCTGAAGCAGTGCGTTTCAAGGCGTCGATCGGTTGGCACGGCTCTCGGCGGAGAAATCGTGCGATACCAAGACACCTGCTCTGCATACCTTGCCAATTTGGCGTAGATGAAAATGTATGGCTGATTTAGGTTCGCTGAGAGTGATCGACAGTTCCTCCATTTTTGACAAGGATTCGCCTCCAGTTCTGCCATCAGCATGTCGTTGTCAAATGTTACGGGTCTTCCTGATCTAGAAGAGTCAGAGAGGTCAAAATTACGGGATTTGAACTTGGGAAACTACCGCTGGCATTTGCCAACGTCCAATGCATCTGGATATACATCGCAGATATTTTTGTTAGCAACCGTTGCGTTACTATCCTTCCGGAATTCGAAGAGCATGCAATGCTGAATGTGCTCCTCTGAGATTTGCCAAGCCATTTCACCTAAACTTGCAAGCTAACAATTCAACGAATGGTAGATTCCAAAAGAGTGAGTCTCATTTACCTTAGAATGACTTTAGTGCACCATCGAAATCCACAAATCTGCCGACAAATAATGAGCTAAAACGGTAGTGCACAAAAAACGACATTACTTATTGGATGACCTAATATATTGTTTGCAAATTCCTTTCATTTTTCATTGTTATTTTTATCAGCTACGTTTCTAGAAAGATGTTTAGTTATTGTTGTTTTTCAGCTTTTTTTTTCGGTACTGGATCTGTCTTAGTTGCATGACGATGTGTTAAGTGTTATACGCACCTTCGAGTGCATTAAATAAATAAATAAAGTCCACGAGTTACCGAATGGCTTGCAACAAGCAAGAAGAGGGCGCTGGGAAGACCGCCGACAAGATGGGCGGACTCATTTTAGGAGCTCGTTTAGGGAACGCGATCTGCTACACTGAATGATGGTTTCCAGAAATCTAGCGGAAGAGTTGTGGTCTCCCCCCTCTAGGACAACACCTCCTGATGGACCAACAAAGTATTAAAGTAAGCAAGTAAGTAATAATCGTCACATTTATTCGATAAATGTGTATTGTACCGAAGCCACAACAGTGATAATAGGAAAGAAAGTAAAGCTACAAAACGGCACCTCGTGAAGCAATCAAGACCTCAAAAGCCTATATCACATAAGACTTTGGCACAGCTCGGTCTTTAGGGTGACGAAGGTCACAACCTCGCTGACTTAGTAAATTCCAAGTTCTCCAATCTTGAAACCACGGCATTCTCATGATGTATATTTCAGTGTGTTCTTCTACCAACGAGGTTTCTAGCTGGAAAGTTATTAGGGGTTTTCCGAGTGTGTTTTCAACTGTATGTCAAAAATGCTAGCGTGCGTGGAGCGCTTGGCCGAGTAGAACACCAATCTAACGCTTCGAGCTGCTTCTAGGCTTCTGAGGACAACGACAACGTCGAACGTCAGGCCAATAATAAAGTTTCCACCTAAAAACCTCGTTGGCAGAAGAACACACTGAAATATACATCCCCTGCTGACTTAGTTCATAGAGTACAATAAAAACCTAATCCTGCTCTAAGTAGCTAAAATACCTTCGAAAACATCAACGACCCTATGAACACAAAAACGGCGCCAAGAAAGTGGAGCACGTTGAATGGATTTCCAAACGCGACAAACGAGACGAACAGCGATAGGAACTTTCGAAGCGTTATGACCATGGTCACATTCAGCGACGTGGTGAGAGCCGTGAGCCGATAGACGTTGTTGATGCAGATGTATCTGCAACGAACGGAACTGTAATGTAGCGCTTAGCCCCCAGAAGCAAGATTTCCGTGACGTCCTGTTTCTCGGTCAAACCTTTGTCAATTTTGATTGGGAATCAATGGAATCTACAGAATGACGGACAAAATCACGTCGTCTGGTCTAAATTGTACACGGGCCTATAAGTAAAACAACAAAAGCTCAGTCGCGTAAAAAACACTATGTGCATGAATTGTAAATTAAGTTGGTAGTATTAGTATTATTCATAGCTACCCACTTCAGGCTCGAGAAGAGCCTTCAATCGAGTGGGCAGCTTTGCAGGTCGTGTTGCGGCACCTCTTATAGACTTTTATTCCTCATTTGTTCCAAAAAAGATGACAGGCTTCACTTTTTTCTTTAGCTTCCAGAACAGAATTTATTCCCCAAAAAGGCAATAAAGATGAAAGACGTAAAGATGGATGAATTCGATAGCTAGTCTTTTGCAGGAATGAAGTTGGATAGGTGAACGGGAAACCGCAACCGCGTCCTTTTCTGTCATTAGAATCTTCTCTTTACCGCAATGTGCATTTTGCTTTTAAAGAGCTCGGTTGGGGTCAGTCAAGATAGTGTTATACAGTTGTGGCAATCAAACAGTGGTTTTCTCTTTAATGATTTCACACCTTTTATATAAAGATCTGAAGTGTATGGAGACACATGTTCAGAAAGTGAATCGTAGAAGATGGATAATTGAATGAATAAAAGCGCAGCCAATATTTGCATACCATCAGGCTTCCTAGAAGCAATACGAAGCACGCTACTGTTAGGTTGTCCCACAATGTCGCTTACATTGTGGCCTTCTTTTCACAGTTATTTGCATCGGTTGTGAGTTCAATTAGGGCTATTTTTTACGGCGTTTCATCTTCTACATTTCCTACTTTTTCGGCGCCGAAAGTCTTGAAGGCGAGGAGCACGGAAGACAACCGCCTATCCTGGATAACGACCTCTTATGGACTGCCGTTGAAGCTGATCCGACAAGATCGGCTCGGGAGCTTGCAATAGAGCTTGTCTGCTCCAAATCCTACTCCAAATTCTGCCCAAATTTAAATCCAAATCGAGTTGATACGCCATACCAAATTGCTGCATGATAATGCTCCTCATATCGCTAAAGAAGTACAGCAGAAAATCAAGAAACTCGGTTGGACCGTTTTGCCTGATCCGCTGTACAGTCCAGACATTGCCCCATCCGACTACTACATATTCCGCTCGATGCCCTTGTTTTGGCAAGGGTTAAAAATCGAAGTACCAAACTCCATAATGGGTTTTACACAGCACACAGGGGAGCACCAGGATTATTCGTTTTCAGTACCTTGAATAAATCGTAAGTGAGCAAAAGACCTACTGTAGGAAGCAGATTCCTATGATGTAGCACCAAGCAGACGGCAGCAGCAAGCCAAGGCCAAGCACAGTCATTGGAGGTGTGCTGTTCACCGCATGGAGCGCATCGCCGATCTCACCGCTAAGAAGGGCGAAACCAGGAATCGAGAGGAGATGCTGAAACGAGGAACACCTTAGAGGACATTTCGAGTATGTTCCCTCTGTATAGTGCCTGAAAACGATTTCCCTTTGTCGGAAGAAGACGATAAGACGCTATAAACCACCATGATGGCATAGCAAGAGCTAGCTA
Source organism: Heligmosomoides polygyrus polygyrus (assembly GCA_947396885.1). Lineage (NCBI taxonomy): Eukaryota > Metazoa > Nematoda > Chromadorea > Rhabditida > Heligmosomidae > Heligmosomoides > Heligmosomoides polygyrus. Next base: position 30,579,697 of record OX377201.1, on the reverse strand, counting down.
AGGTATTTCCAGTTACTCTTGCTGTTCGGATGTCACAGCAACGAATCCTATTGATCAACTTTGATAGAAACAATGAAGAGCGAGACGCCGAACAATAGCGCTCACCACCATGAACATCGATTCTTTCGAATGCTTGCCATGCTTCGCATACATGTCCTCCTGGCACACTCCAAGGTAGGCGCTAAGCATCAGGGCCGTCGTAAGCAGGAACACACCTGGAAGTCTCCTGAATAGACGGTGGCGAGAATTTTCGGAGACTTTTTAGCGGTGATCTGAGCTGCTTCAATGTTATTACTGTTTGACTTGAAGGACAGTATTCCCCTCGCATATACACGAGGATGGTTATTTTTATACAAGTGCTCCGTCACGTCTATCGCCGTGCCTCGCACCTGCGCTCTTCGCGCGATGTTGCAGTATCACCAAGCTAAAGACCACATCAAGCTAGCTGCTCTACTTGTACAGCTTTTTTTCCCTACCTAGGAGTACCAAAGGCTCGCAGTACGTACAGTGTATAGTATGATACAGTACAGTTTAGTATGATAGGGCGATCTATTGGTTCCTCACTACTGATCCTCCCTTAGTGAAACGGTCGCCCATTACTGGTACCGGTCCCCTCAATGATCCCCTTAGCGGACGACGTCTTTGGCACGCCTTCTGAATTCCCAGGCACATTGGACGACGTCTTTGGCACGTCTACCTAAATCCCCGTACACGTTAAGCGACGTCTGGCACGTCTTCAGAGTTCCAGGCACGTCATACGACGTATTCTGCAGGTTTTCCGAATCCCCTGGTACGTAGAAGACGTCTGGGTATTTTCCACTGTTTTCCCTCACCGCAGTTTGATCAATATCGATTGAAGGCGATCGACACTTCAAAAATGAACTTCAGATTCGTGTTGAGCGACCTCGACTACCACAGGGATAAAGTTTCGGACCGCCTGAACGACATCCACAAAAAATCGATAGTTTGATCAATATCGATTGATGGCAATCGATACGTCACAAACGAACTTCAGAAGCGACGGCGATTACCCCAGGGCTGAAGTTTTAGGCAGGTAGAAGAAGTTTGGGTATATTTCGCTATTTTCGCGACCCGTAATTTGATCAATATCGATTGATGGCGATCGATACTTCAAAAACGAACTCCAGATTCGTGTTCAGCGACCTCGATTGGCCCCAGGGCCGAAGCTCACAGGGAGGGAGAAGACGTAGGGTATTTTTCGCTATTTTCGTGTCGTAATTTCCCCCCATTTTCCTCCCGAATTCCTTCCCCCACACTATTTTATAATTTCTGCGGGGGCGCCGATCGATAGTATGACTCATCGCTCAGCGCGTTATTATAGAGTATGATGATGAGGTGATGACGTGACAATTTCCGTATCCAAATTCCGCTCCAAAACAGATGGAACACGGAGCGGAGCTAAACCTCCGGAAACCGAAATTCGGAACGCAGATGTCGAGATTCCGACCACCTCTGGTTGCGTCCCATTTCAATCTTCAGAACCTGTTTCTAACAAAAGATAAAGTGAACATTATGATAAAGCGTAAACTACAAAAATAGAAAGAAACATGAGATGAAACTTGAAAGAAAATGCAAAAATCAATACATATGCCATTTTAAGTCGAATCGGACACTTTTCAAATCAAATTGACACTCTCCTAAGCTAGCTTTAAGACTTTAAGAATCAAAGCAAGCTATTCCAAATCGAAATGGCCTTTAGGCAGATTAAACTACTGACTCCATAAGATGGCTTGAATAACTTTTACTGAAGAAAAATTTGGTATAACTTTCTTCGAAATCTTTTAGTTCACCTGCCCAAGTGAGTGTAATAATTTAATAAAAATTTTAATTTTTTTTGGGAAAATAATAAATTAAATTTTGTTCTAAAGCGTAACAAGACAACAACCCTAGACCGCACAAAAACAGATCGCGCCATGCACTCGAAAATCTCGTCGCCATTTTTATTTGGTTGATAGTGTAAATCCAGCTTCTTAAGCATGAGACATCAAAATGTGTCACCTTTGTATTTGCTGTGTCGTTTACAGGTGCCCAACTACATGCAAATATAAAATTCGCCATCAATCGAATAAAAATCACGACGTCTTGGACGGGGACATGGCGCAATTTCATATTTTGGTACTAAAACTCGTCTTGGACGGGGACACGGCGCAATTTCATATTTTGGTACCAAAAATGGCCGCCTTGCTGCTTTTGATTCTCATCACCTGTTTTGTTTTTTTATGCCTTCAATAACCTTAACTTATGTTTCTTTGCATTGTTTTACTTTTGCGTGATTATCCACGTGCAGAAGAGAAAATAAATAACATGGTCAACGACCTAGTGCCGTGGGCGGAAGGAAATGAGCGGCTGGGGAGCTTTCGAAAGCGTCGAAGAAGTCGTGAAGAAGACGAAGAACGTCCGAATGCGTGCCCCATATTCGATCCTACCGTTCTTCTTGCCCTAACATACGCCGCAGAAACCTGGCGACGTACGAAAGCAGCAAGAACACGCGATCAGCGTTGGGCAGCGGGGAATGCTCGAGTGGCGCAATTCACGCAAGTGAGAGGAGGCTGTCGCAGTTCCGAGTTTCGCCGACGTTCGAAGATCAGAGACGCTGTCGCATAGGGTGGGGCGTCGAAAATTAGGTGGGCCGGCCACGTAATGCGCTTTGCAGACGCTCGTTGGACTAGATCCGTTACCGACTTGCTTCCGCGAGATGTCAAGAAAACTTCAGGACGCCCACCAACGCGATTGTCGGACTTCTTCGTGAAAGCCTTGAACGACCGATATGACGCTCTTTGTGTCCCTCGAGCGAGAAGGATCCATTGGAGCACTCTGGCACGCGACAGAGACGAATGAAGGCGCTGCTGGCGCTCGCTCGAGCAACTCGATGATCAGCGAGAGAACAGGTGATACAGGTAATATTGACGATAAGTGGCATGAAAGCTTAAACGATAAAATTAATGAAGGTCTGCGTTGATCAATCCCTTTTTGGGATGTGCCATGCATTTTTATTCCGCAAATTTTCGTAGGCACTGTTTGTGTGCGTATTTGGTTCATACACTGAGCTGCAATGAGCAGCGCATAAACAAGCGCCATCTCCGCTCACTTTCACTTCGAACAAGTCTCCTGCAAATTCGTTGACAGGGAATGTTGGAAGGCTTATGATCCTTCCACCCTTCCGTGGCCGGTAACTGAAAATTGAGACCTTCGAATTGATTCGATGTTCGCAAGAGAGTGGGCGCATTTCTAACTGTGCTGGGAGTCTGAAACAAAAGATACAGAAAATGAAAATACTAACAGACATCTAAAAAGCAAACAAGGACATGGAAAATACAAACACAAATTGGAAACGGAATGCTTTTGGTCTGCCATAGTTATGCAGTTCTGAAGTGTTGGTTATCATAATTGTTTAATTACATCTCTATTCGTACTATCTTTCATTTTACTATCTTACTGCATATCACTACGTGCTGCGTATTAGATCGGATGAACAAAGTAAAGAAAAATGGGGAAAATGAATGGTATCCATCAAAGATGCAAGAAATTCTCATTTTCAGTTCTTAACCCTTTTTTGCCCAACGGCGTGTGGTAACCAAATCGCAGATGGTGGCTGCCACACGTAGCCCGAATCGATGGTTCTTGGTTCGGATCTCGCCCAGGCCAACCAAGCTTCCCATCTCTCCTGGGTCGCCAAATTGATGAAAGACCCGTATGAAAAGAGAGGAACACTGACATCTTCTCCGACTGGCCACCACAAGAAACATTTTAGGCCAAATACACATTAAATTTGCCTCCCTATATACCATAGAGGTAGAATGCGTGGCACCTAAATAATCGGAAACATGGATTGATTACCTCCGACTTTTATATTTAATTTTGTTTCTTTCGTTTATGTTCATGCAATTAATAATAAATAAATTACGGCCTTAGGAAAGGACGATTTGGCGTACCAATGAAAAACGGCTGTATGCCGAAGAAGTGTGGAGAATCCTGATTCGTTGGTCTGGGTTTCAGCTCGTAGCTGGCCAACGTGAATATGACAATGCCGCAAGTGACGATAATCACAGAGGCGACCTCCTTCCTGGAGTAGAAACGGTTTCTCAGCACGAATCCGAACAAAATGTTCGCCAATAATGAGCCCTAAATCAAATGGTGAAGAGTGCCGGTTAACCCACAGTCTTGTATACTTCTGACATGGCTTCACTATCACTCACCGACTTGAAGATGATGAATAGCGGAAAGTATATGTTACATTTCATTGCGTAGTTATTGCACAGATTGACAATGAAGAATATCACAACGATCTTAAGGTAGACCCTAGAAATGATGGAACTTCAGAATGGACAGCAAGGCACGACAGAGCAAAACCCAACGACTACGGACGAACCGTGTAGGAATGGCTTGCTTTACAGTAAGGAACTTAGAATGGAAAATCAGTCCCTCCAGAGAAACGAAGATACACGTCGCCAGCGTGAACAAGTTCAGACTGTTCTTGACCTCCCTAAAATTAAGGTACGACAGGGCAAAGTATATAAGAAGTGCTGTAATACAGTGGACAGAAAATAAATTCCTCTGACAAGGGAAGGATCTGACGCGTACCTCCGAGGGGGAAAGCGAATCATATAGGGTGAACCTACGCCCCACAATTAGTTTAAAAAGGGGTTTCTTTTTTGCCAAGTCGTTGAACCCAGGGAGTAGCGGGTTGTTGAAGTTGCAATGGTATCGGCGGCACGAGTCCCCGCATGCAGGTCGGGCGCAGTGGATAGTGGTGTTGGTTCATGCGGGTAAGGACAGAGGTTCAGTTCTCGTGCACTCCGTGTCTTTGCATTTCAACTGACTGGTTAAGATTTGAGCTGCCCTAACGTCTACACAACTTTCAGGAGCATTCTGCATCTTTTCCAGCTGTGAAAAATAACATCGTCGCGACCAGTTCATTACTGACCAGTATCTAACTACAAGGCAATGGGAAATATATGCTCCACAAAGATGTACGAACATTCAGCACCACTGATACGTAAGCACAAACTGCATGAAGCAAAAGGACTGGTCACAATACGGGCAGCGTATAAATGCTACAGGCTCCTAACAGTTTCTTTCCCAACGTAGACCAATGACTTGGGGAAAATTTTGCTCTGGCTTTCAAATAAATCAGGATGCGACGTTTTATAACCAACTTTGAACCAGGCATATGCAACAGGCTGAGAATGATACAGGCTTCAGTAGACCAGCGACACGATCTCCAATGCCATTACAACAGAACCGATACTTCTCCACGTCTATCAGTTCTTGCGGATCCCAATCTTCTTCTTCTTCCGTTGCTACAGCTGTTCGTCTTCGTCAACTCCAAGTTGACGCGCTTCGAAGTTCTTAAGTATGCTGGCCACTGGCCATCCATTCGGCCAGCTTTCTCCCGTCGAAGGCTCCTTGTCTAACGGTGGACTACACTTCAACGTGCGCAGGTGGATCACCACTTGAACATCGGTTGGTGTTAGGTCTTCGAAAACCTTCAGTGGACCTTTGATTTCCAGGTGACATGTAAAGGTGAGGGAAAGAAGGTATAGATCGCTGTGGATCCATAAACCTTATTTCACATTTTAACCATCACTAGGTGTTCAACGATGATACTTTTTTATCGGCTCCGTTCTCGCGTTGAAAAGCTGGTTGCATATGCCTGCTTTACGACGTCACATCCCGGTCCATCTGAAAATCCAACTAGGATGGGGTTTCCCTGGTCATTGGTCCATATAGTGAAACAAGCTGTGAAGAGTCTGTAGCTTTTACACCCTTTCCGTCTTGTGACCAGTCCTTCTGCACATCATGCACTTTTTGTGTTTATCACCTGTGTTGAGCGTTCATACATCATTACGTAGGATACCTTTCTCATTGCCTTTTGGTTAAAAACCGGTCAAGAAAATTACTCTACACAACATACAACCGGAGGAATGTGGGGGAAACGCCCTAAAATTGTGTAGACGTCAGGGCCCCTCAAAACTCAACCAATCAATCAAAACACAAAAACACCACAACCCAAGAGAACCGAACCCCCGATGTCACACGCATGAAGCAACGCACTACCCGCTGCATCTCCAGCCGCTTGCAGGCAGTGACATCGCGGGCGGACAAAAGACCCCTAGGGCTAGCGAGGCGCCGATTCTACAGTAACTCCAAAGACCCCTACTCCTCGGGTTCAACAACATGGCAAAAAAGGAGCACATTTTTATACTAATTGAAGGGTGAAGATTCTTCCTGTATGACAAACCATCCACGTTCAGACATACGTTTAGATCCCTCCCTTGTGAAAGTGTCAGAAATAAAACGATGGGAAACTACTGATTAGGCAAGCGCCTCCTTAACGCTGTACCCACCTTTGTAGAAGCTCTACACCGGCCTGGCAACCGATGCATCCAGCAAGCGTTCCAGCTATTGCCTGGGTAAGCATAGTATTCGGATGTACTAAAATATCTACTCAGATCATTGGACTAGAGCTCCAACATTGCTGGCAATTAAAGCAAAGTCAAAAGAATGGAGAAATGAAATCCAAAGACGGGCAGGCCTATGCCGTAGTTACTCGCCTTTTTTGCTAGGGGTATATGCCTAACATTCACTGATGTCATACACTGGCGAGATCCAATCGGACTGAGGTTTTGAAAATCTGAAATGGTCATGAGCTTCTATGAATTTTAAAGTTATTTGAATCAGTAAACTAAACAAATGCAATCATGACGGTTTACGGCGAAAAATCTAGAACAAAAGTGCAAAACGCAATGAATCTGATAATGCTCATTGTTGGACTAGAGAAAGTTACCGGAAATCAATTAATTTATTTATTGGAACTTGGGTGGTAACCACGCAAATAACGAAAAATAACAACCCATTTCAGTTTGAAATTTCTATAATCCAGTGTCGACAAAGTTGGTCTTGCATGAGGGCCCGTTTATACTTCGATGTCGAGCGACGCGACACCACACATTGTAGCCACATTGATCGAGCGAAGCGGTCGATCAATTTAGCCACTATACATGTCATCGCGCTATAAGTTCTGCTGTAGAAATCCCTGCCTTCTACTAAAGTTTCCGGAGGGAAGATTTACCATACCACTTGCCATCCTGTTAATCATGGCTAAGTCGTCTACGGGCGCGAGTAGCACGGTCTGAGGAGGCGCGACTGTCGCGAGCAGCCGATACCAGGTTCCTGGTTCGGATTTCCCGCCCAGGCCAACCAAGCCTTCCATCTCTCCGAGGTCGGTAAATTGGTACCAGACTTGTCTGGGAAGGATAAAGCGCTGACTTTTTCATCGGCTGCCACTGCAAGTCATTGTATGTCCAAATACGCATTCATGTCGCCTCCACGACATCCGATCGGAAAGCGAAAAGTACTGACGTTTTCGTCGAATGGTCACTGCAAATCGCTGTAGAGGCCTATTACGAACGTAAACGGCCTTTACGATCTCGCGTAGAGATAGAACGTGTGGTGAGTCCCGAAGAGGATTAACGCCGCTCTGTATCCTTTTACCCTAAGACCAGTAGTCAACATCACAAAGAGTAGTTGATAGCAAACGATGTATACTATTTTCCTATTGTAAACCGTACCCATCAGCCAACATATTCAACTTGCAAGGGTTCTGGACTGCTAGACCTCACTTAGGTCCAATCTTCCTGTAAACAGAGCTGGCTCTATGTACCTGAAACTAAGAACGCACCTTCCCCTGACAGCCTGGGATGTTTCAATCGTAAAGCCTCGGACTTCATCTTGAAGCCTTACGATTAGTGAATTAGTGCATTAGTGTCCAGCCATCTTGTTCATTTCGACGATTAGTGTTTTTGTTCTTTTACTGGTGTACTTGTGTTCTGTTATTGTTTTCTCGTTTTTATTACGTTTGCCCTAATCAGCGTATCAAAATTATCCTTATAGATAAGGATTAAATTTGTTCATGGAGACATTTCAGAATTTTTCCAACACTGGATATCGTGGACAACATCTCGATGAAGAAGTATCCGTTTAATAGATATCCTGATCAGTAGAGTGCTATCGAAAATAAAGGATAAATGTCGACGTCAATCAATCCCTTTGCGGGATGCGCTAATCATTTTGTTCCCACAGGATATCGTGGACGCAACTCGAGCGTGTATTTGGTCCACGCAGTGACCTTCGGGACCGCCCGATACACATGTTTATCCTTCGCAGGCAAATCTAATACCATCATCGATCCCGGATGGACGGAAGGCTTGGTTGGCCTGGGCGAGAACCCCAAATCAAGAGCCTTGAACGGGGGCGCACGTGACAGCCGGCGTCTCCCCCAACTGCGCCATGAGCCACAAAAATGGGACAATAAACAGCTCGTTTCCGAAGAAAAAACTGCCAATAAAATAGAAGCCGATCTAATGATTTTTAACGTCGGCCGAGTTAAGAAACCGAACTATGCCAAAACACATTAATAGCGCCGTGGCGAGCCTATGGTGCGGCATTTCCGCAACCTTCACGTTGATTAATTCATAGACACATTTGCCATTGATGATTAATTCATAGACATAATACGTTCGTAGATTCTCTCATAGATGCGCTTATGTGGTGCATTTTATGTCGTGCATTTACATATGTACCTAGGAGCACTACATAATTGCCGTAGAGAGATTATGAGACGCTTTACATTCGTCTTCGTCAATAAATCGTCCTCTGAACCATCCGATCAGTTCAACTACCGCCAACGCCTTCCTCGTTCGACGTCAGCTCTGTTTGCGTGCATACATAGTACATATCGCACATTAGTAGTATCATACTCTATAATAATGCGCTAAGCGATGAGTCATCCTATCGATCGGCGCCGCCGCAGAAACTAGCAGGGGGGGGGGGGAATGGGGAGGGGAAATTACGACACAAAAATAGCGAAAAATACCCAGACGTCTTCTCCCCGCCTGAGAACTGTGACCCTGGGGCAATCGAGGTCGCTGAACACGAATCTGAGGTTTGTTTTTCAAGTATTGATGGCCATCAATCGATATTGATCAAGCTGTCGAGCTTTTTGTGGATGTCGTCCAGGCAGTCCGAAACTTTAGCCCTGAGGGTAGTCGAAGTCGCTGAACACGAATCTGAAGTTCGTTTTTGAAGTAATGATCGCCACAAATAGATATTGGCCAAATTACGGGTAACGAAAATAGAGGAAAATACCAAGACTTCTTCTCTACCTGCCTGGGAACTTTAGCCCTCGAGGTCGTTCAACACGAATCTGAAATTCGTTTTTAAAGTTTCGATTGCCATCTATCGATATCGATATATCAAATTACGAGGCACGAAAAATAGCAGAAAATACCCAGACGTCTTCTACGTGTCAGGAAATTCAGATAACGTGCCTGGGACTCAAAGGACGTGCCAAAGTCTTCGCTCAACGTGTTTGGGGATTCAGGTAGACGTGCCGAAGACGTCGCCCATTGTGCCTGAGGAATCAGGTGTGCAGAAGACGTCGTCCGCTAAGGGTGGATCATTGAGGGGGACCAGTATCAATAATGTGGCCGTTTCACTAGGGCAGAACCAGTACTGAGGAACCAATAGATCGCCCTATCATACTATACACTGTACGTACTGCGAGCCTATGCTACTCCTAGGTAGGGAAAGAAGCTGTACAAGTAGAGCAGCTAGCTCGATGTGATTGTCCTTAGCTTAGTGATACTGCAACATCGCGCGAAGCGCGCAAGTGCGAGGCACGCCGATAGGCGAGCCTCGCAGTTGTGATAATATAGGAGAGGTTAGTGTAGCTCTCGTCTAATATTCCATTGTTGTCTTTTATGTGCAATATTTATTGAAAATGATCTGCACCTACGAGAGCCATTGCTCGTGTTCACAGAATGCCTCATTTTTAGTTTTACAGGGTGAACCAAAATAAAGTGGACCAGATTTTTTATCATAATTATAAAACAACCAACATTTCGAGAAAACGTCAACTAAATTATAACAGTACAAACATTAGGGCATATCATCTTCAAGTGGTTTCGAAGTGGCCTCCCTTGGAGCGGATGCAGAGGGCCAAACATTTCGCGAATTTTTCGACGACGGGCCGCAGGTCATCAGGAGACAACCGTTCCCACTCCTGGCGCAAGGATGCCTTCAGGGACTCGAGACTGCGGTGTCCTTTGACGCCGAGCCTAGCCTTTAAAATGCCCACACACTGTAGTCCATCGGATTCAAATCCGGAGAATACGGCGGCCATTCCGAAGGCGTGATGAAGTCGGGGAAATTGGCCTTGCACCACGCCTGCGTACTCTTCGCACGATCTGCGGGTACAGAGTCCTGTTGGAACGTCCAATGGGCATCACCGAAGTGCTGGTGGTCCCAAGGAAGAACTACGGGCTCAAGAATGTCTCGCTGGTACGCATCTTCCTCGATTTTCACTCCTTTATCCACGAAAACCAGGGGTCTTGCCGCTGGCGCAGATTCTGCCCCAACCATGACAGATTGTGGGTTTTGGACGATAGCAGAGGTGCTTGGAGCCTCCGTAGACCACATCCTACCATTTTGGCTATTATGCGCCTGCTCCGCGGTGAACAGCTTCTCATCCGTGAACAGAATCTGTTCCCATGCACGACCTGCGGTCCATCGTCATAAAATTCGCGAAACGTTTGGCCCTCTGCATCCGCTCCAAGGGAGGCCACTCAATGAAACCACATGGAAATGACGTACCCTAATGTTTGTATTGTTGTAATTTAGTCGTCGTTTTCTCGAATTGTTGTTTGTTTTATAATTATGACGAAAAAATCTTGTCCACATATTTTGGTTCACTCTCTAATTGTAAAGAAATGTATCTCTTCAGAAAGATGAGCGTATTAACATTCAACACTCGTATCATCAAGAGATAGTACGGCGCGTGTAGCACGGTCGGGGAGGTGCCGGCTGTCACGTGCACCCGATACCAGGTTCGTGGTTCGGATTTCCCGCCCAAGACAACCAAGCATTCCATCCCTACGGGGTTGCTGAGTTGGTAGCAAAATTGCTTGGGAAGTTCTTTGTTGTCCGTCGGCTGGACATCGCAAGTAATTGTGTCACCAAATACGCATTCAAATAGCCCCTACGACATTCCATAGAAGTATAGTGCGTGGCTCATCCCAAAAGGGATTGAGTAGCACCAGCCTTTCTCCTTTATCCCTTATCACCAAAAGAGCAATCCCTTCATCAACAACGAAGTAACAAGAGCTCCCGAATCTCTTTCGCAAAGCAACACACAGTAGATGATCAATAGGCATTTATTAGAGCGTATGAATAGAGTAAGTCATAGAATACATCACAATTCTGCTGGCTGCACAAAGTCGAATAGAATAGGGTTGACGTAACACAGGTCACTGAACCAGTAAACATGACGTTCCGCCCCAGTGTCCTCTAGCAAGGGGATTCAGGTAATTTCATCTCAAGTATACAAGGGGAGAAGGGGAGAAGGACACTGAGCGTAGACGGCTACTTGACAAAGTCGATCATACAGGCAAACGCGTAGCATCAAACCCGACTGCCGCGCCCACAAAGTCTTAAGATTGAACACCGTGATCCGTTCTGTGACACTTTGGCAAGGTTCTGCTGATTAGAGGAGATTCGATTCAGAAGACAGTCTCCAAGTACAATAGGCTTCCACACAAAACTGGACATAACCTAGAAGCTCTTAGTTTTTGTTGCTTAATCATGCTCCTGGAACAAAATAAGCGAATACAACCCATGGAATTCGAAACGGCGCTGGAGAACTGGAACATTGAGAGAACTGTTGTATGGGGGGGGGGGGGAGGGATTCAGACCGTTGGGGACCTGTCTTAGAAGGGAGCAAATCATCAGATAATCGGACAAGTAACGACAAGAAGGGGCCCTTAAGGTCAGTCGAGCAGGGGAGAAATGGCCGATAGATAACACTCCAGTCCATGCGAAGCATCGAGACAGAAGAAAGGGCGGATCAGACAGGGCAAGTGCGTTGAGACCTACAGCAAAGCGCCGGCGCGTTCGATTAGAATAAATAGAGCTAACAGAATATCACAGATGGAGATCCTTCCCGCATTAAGTACATGAGTGCGGGGAGCGAAGTCGTACGTTGTAAATTATGTAACCGAAAGGGAAATCGACCCTTCTTTACAGATATTTCACAGAACTTGCTGCTTCTCAAGATTCTAGACGAGGATCAGGCTCCTCAGCCAGCAGAATGAACGCCTGATTCAGCTTTTCTTCAGCATCAGTCATTCCCACGTCCGCTTCATGATCCGGAGGATGAATGGAAGGCTCGAATTCGACCACGCTCTCTCTGTGGCCGTTCGTCGCCGACTCCTGAAAAATTCACTTGCCTGGAACCGAACTACCTCACAATCAGAAGATCTTAAGTAGACATATAGTTCAAGTTTCTAACTATTCATTCTTACCATTAGTCAGTTAAGTGTAGTCGGACAAGCATTATTAGGTAAGAACGAAAACTTTTTGCAGTTTCCCACTTCTAAACTCGAATGACAATAACTTCATTTAAGGTTACCCAGCTAAACTAAAGTTGAAACATTGAATTTATTACATTTAGATCATTTCTGCTAAAGAAATCTACCAGCATTAGATTACTGTTATTGTTGTTTTTTGTTGTTATTGTTTTATTACGATTGCATAAGGCAATACGTTAGAAAACGAACACAGAAACAATCATGAAAAAAGGAGCACAGGGACAAAAACATACAAACAGTGAGACCGCACTTACAAACAATCATACTATTCATCCAATTTCAGGTCTGAGCAACAAACTTTCAGCTCGGCTTCTGAATTGTCTCGGTGTTAGGGAAAACTGAAGGTGCTTAGAAAAGTTCAGGTATAAACTACCTGCCCTACACGTGAAAGACATTGCTCGTAAGTTGGTTCTTGGCCGAGGTAGCTGTAGCTTAGCGGACCCACCTCTTAAATGCGAAGTCTTCATTTTAACACGTTGACGATCGCCATCATGGTGGTCAACGTGTTAAGATGAAGACTTCGCAATTCGCGCGTCCTGCTCGCAGGACCACGCGTATTGCGCGCGTGTGACACGATATTTCGTCACCTTAGCTTTGCATGAATTGAATTTTCAAAATGCACAACACGAATCTGTACCCGTTCTCGAAATTTTGGTTTTGTTTTTGCAATATTTCTTAGATCTTTTATTTTCCGCAATGAACTTTCCTCCTTTCTCCATTTTGACGGTCTAATTGGAAAATAATTGTTTTTGATGCGGAACTTAGACTGAAAAATTCTAGAATTGCCATCAGAAATCGTCATCATGAGCATGAGCATTCTGGATGACAACGTCGACGAACTAAAAGAAAGTTTTGACGACTTGTTGCTCGACAGCGATCTTGAAGCACTCGATAGCATGAAATGCGACTACATGGCTCTTGCTGTGGTATGTGACTCCGATCAATCTGATTCTGACCTCCCAGATCTTTTAGGATAGCTCGTCGATGCCATAATAGGTTGCCTCTGATATATTTCCACGTAGTCATACCACTCTTAACTTATCGTAATCCGACGAAATTCGAGAAGCGGATGTCAGAATAGCGACCAGCACCTCAAATAACCCCATTCAGGGAGTATGGACAATGATGCTGACGACACTAGTTACCGATATGGGTGGGAAACGGTCGTAATTTACGAAATGGACATCGCCACTGTGTCCAGCATGTTAAATGGCCTCCCTTGGCAAAGTCTGGACGAAGGTGATGTCACTCTGATCGAAATAATACTGTCGCGCGCCGTCGCGCGACATTGTCGTCAACGTGTTAAAGAATCTACGAGGCCCAAAATAGGTGGTAAAGTATAACAGCTTGTGTACAATACATGTGAAAAACCCTGCGGCGAGATTCTAGGGATGGTAGTCCGAGATATTTATTTCTGATTGATGCCTTCGGTACACATGAATATACGAAACTTCCTATTCTAAGAAGCTTCCAGGTGAAGTCGTTCCGCACTTTCTCTATAGTATAGATGTCCTTTTTCTTGTAGGGAGCAAAAACGGACACCCTTGATTCAACGAGAGGACGTACATAAGTCTTGTACACCCTAAGGAGAACAGATATATTCCTAGTGACTAACGCCTTAAAGATTTTATATGCTCGTATCATAGCCTATAACATAGCCACCTTTTCCTCCAATCAACCACAAATCTACTGCATTTCCTGAGCCTGCATAGTTTTATAAATCTTTACGTCATCAGCATCCACCTTTGTGATGACGTTGCTCTACTGCATAACAGGAATCTCAGAGATGAAAATGTTGAAAAGCAAAGGGGAAGGAATCCCCCTGTGGGACTCCACTGACTACCTGCCTTACCCTTGAGAATGAAGTCTACAAGTCCTGCGACAAAAACATACGCGTATAAAAAGGCTAAGAATGTACCAAATTTGAACCACTTTTAAATCTTGTTTGCCCATGGTTTGTATTAGGTTGGAAAAAAAGTCTTTTCATTTTTTTCAAAGATTTATTACTTCACAACTACAAGGTCAAATCAACTGAGATAAACTCCATTTTGTTCCACTACACTTCTCCAAAGACTGGGTAATTTTCCAATTCTTCTCGCTTAAAAGACTGCAGTTCTGGAGTCGAACCATTGCTGAATCCAATTTTTGACGTCTTCATCCTCTTCAAAATATTTCTCTCCAATTTCTTGCTTGAGAGCACGGAAGAGATGGTAGTCGGTAGGGGCGAGATCAGGGCTATACGGTGGATGTGGCATTACCTCCCAGCCCATCCCCTTTATTGTTTCTCTTGTGAGTCTTGCAACACGTGGTTTTGCATCGTCATGCAGGATCATCACCTTCGACTTCTCCGGCCTGTTTTCTTGGAGAGTTGCGACGACTTTGTGGAGTTGGCCGCAGTATGTGACAGCAGTAAGTGTCTCTCCACTTCTGAGAGTTTGCCGATAAATCACTCCTCTGATATCCACCAAACACTCAAGAGAATCTTCCGTTCGTGAACATTGGGCTTGAGATCAGACTTAGGGCTCTCTCCCTTTTGTACCCATTGCCTTTTCCTCGGAAGTTGGCACACAGAACCCAGGACTCTTCGCCTGTCACAATCCGCGGAAGAAACGATTTTCTTCCTTATCTGGACAGAAGAGAAGCAGTGATGGAGAGCCGTCGATCTTTCTGAGTGTCTGACAGGGCATGTGGAATCCAAGCTCCAAATTTCCATGAAAGCCAAGATTCTTCAGATGGATTCCCACTATCCTATGAGACACTTCGAGCTTCTCTGCCAGCTGACGTGTCGTCTGCCAACTATCGGTACGAAGAAGATGGTGTAGTTCACTGTCGTCCAATCCAGTTGGCCTTCCTGTCCATGCTTTGCCCTCAGTGAATAATCTCCCTTTAAGAACTTTCCGAACCACTCGTAACAGGCGCGATGAGTAGTAGATCCCAAGCCATATATATGGTTAATTTGGTCTGCTGCTCGACGTGCTGTGGATTCTTTAATGAATTCATGAAGAATGCCGTGCTGAAAACGGCCATGAGGTAGATCTGGCATTGAGTTCGGAAGATTGGATGGATAACGAATTACAAGAAGAGTCTTAACCTGTGTCCGCGTGCGAACGGTAGACAAGTGTGATAGGATTACGAAACCAGCAATCAACGTTGGCTAGTGCGTTTACAAGGGGAAGGGTAAAAAAAATTTCGAAGTGTGAAGAGACTTTTTTTCCAACCTAATAGATTATGGTGGAGCGGTATTATTCATAAGGGACCACTCCTGGATTGATAAGAACCTTCAGATCGTGTGGGTTGCTTTGCAGCTCACGTCGCAGCCCCTCTTATGGAGTTTCACTTCTTATTCGTTCCAAAGAAGATATTGAACAATAGTTTTCCCAGGCTTTATAGAGCAAGACATTTTCTTTAAGATGGTTAATAAACAAAGATTGAAAATCTAAAGATTTAGGAATTTCACAGCTAGTCTTTCGCAGGTGCAATATTTTGCAGATGGACTGAGAACCGCTACCACGTCCTTTTCTTTTGCTTTTACAGGAATCGCTTTACCAGAATATGCATTTTGCCTTTAAACAGCGCGATTGAGTCTCTAATATATGGTGTTAGGTTTTCGTTCCTATCAAACGAACATTTTTATTGATTTTCACTATTTTTACACAAAAACCTAGGGTGTGAGGGGAGACATTTTGGAAAATCGTGTAAGACAAAAACCTGCCATGCGTGGTCGTTGTTTTATATCATCAGGTTCCCGCAAAGGTAGCATTAAACGCACTATTATTTTGACCTTTCTGGGATCGCTCAACTTTGAGAAATTTTTCATCAAATGAGGCAGAGGCTGAATACCCATTTCGAACGACGCCCTCCAACTGCGCTTACAAATTTTTCTCTCTACTTTCTTCTCCTCATAGCTGAGTCTTCGCCTCATTGTGGGCTTGTAACGCTTTCCTTGTAGTTTCCTAGAAACTGCATACTGCTTAGTAATAGATTACGCACACGGCTGAATACGGCATTAGTTCCAGCTGGTTGTTACATCGTGTATGATCAGAAAATTATTAGCGTTCTTCTATTGTATTTCAGGTCCGTTTATCTAATGTTCACTCTTGAGAAGCCTTTGCACTGCCCTATGCAATACCATGATACTGCATGTTCAACAACCAATCTTCCGAAATTTAGTCACATCGGAACGGAAGCGCCCCACCACGGGCCAGAGAAGAATTTTCGGTAAGTTTTACGTGAGAGCGCATTACTTTGTAATAAGAGCAGCTACAACCATGATACTTTCCAGAAGTATAGCACTAAGTATATGCTACATAACTGTTGGTATGCGGTTTTTTGCAATTGGAAAAGACAACCAATAAGGTCGCCTAATTTTGTTGCAGGACTTATGAGCCACCCTGTATTTTGACCTGAAATGTTCGCCCGGTGAGATATTGAGCAATCGATTTAAGAAGGATGGGGTGAAACTTTGTATCTCTCAGTTTGAAAATAAACTTTTGGTGGGACATTATCTCTGCTAAAGAAATCTACCAGCAACAGTTCTCTAGTTGTGAACGATTGGGCAATTAGAGCACATCAAATTGTCACACCATTTTTTTACAACATATTTTTTTGTACACCCTAAGATCCTTATTTATCGGATCAGGACAAATTTTCCACAGATGTTTTTTTTTGCCTCTAGATTTTCATTAGGATACACTGGTCTAATTTACCAGCTTGCTTCCTGAATTCGACTGTGAACTATGTCAGCAAGAGATCATCAAATACCAAAATTAATCATTTGAAACCCACCTAGATGCCTCACGATGGTTCGAGGAAGCTAGTTTTGCTCCAACTTCTCCGCTATCCATTTTGTGTTATAGGCCATGGTCCAGACTTCGCGGTACATAACAACTCTTTTGAAAAATGCTCCTTCCTTTCCCACTAAGAGAAACCAGGGGCCAGATTCATCAACCGCTTACCGCCCACTAACGGTGAAAATACCGCCAAACCCAATGCTAACGAATGTCATATCAGAGAGTTGACGGTATTTCCACCGTTAGAGGGCGGTAAGCGGTTGAACAATACGGCCCCAGGAGTAACCACTGGCAACCCATTTGTCAAAACGCCAGCCTTTGGGAGGCTAACTGAACCTCTTTTTTTTTCTTTGTCAGTAAGCGACTCAGCAAGATGTCTCTTCATACATCAATTACTGTATTAAAAAAATCGTTTCGGCTTTGCTATTAAATATTTAGTTTTCTGAACGATCATCATTTACTCCGAATAAGTCCCCTTTCTCTGTCGAATTGTCTCATGTCAGCACTTTGAGATTTTTCTTCGTCTGCCATCTGCTGGGGATCTGTTTGCCTATACATTACCATCATTTTGTCCTTTTCCTTCAGTAATTCCATCACTGTTGTTATGTTGTTTCTAGCTCACATTGTAACGACACGGTATCATGCATTAATAAAATAAAATAAATGTTCTGCTAAAAATAGATGGATTAGTGGATTTAACTGGAACAGGTATTCTATCGAATGTCGAATCGAATTTTAGAAAGCCGTTAGAACTACAACATGGAAAGCGCAGACGAGTGCGAGGATGGCTAAGTGCGGAGTGGTTAGTACTCGATCTTCGAACACCCGGGTAGAGATGAACATCCACTAAGGAAAACTTGCTATCCTGGAAGCATTCACCCCAGCTACACACCACACGCAACAATCAGGCACACTTACTCCGCTGAACACATGCAGACTCCTCCACAGCTGCTTAGGAATCGAACTTTGAGGATTGACGAAAATTTCACGGAACTTCAACACCGCACGCTGTAACACAACAAGGCTAAGCAGGAAGCATGCAAGAACCAAGGTGTAGGACAAAGGAAATGTTTAGCTGAAAATCTGACTGTAAGTTGGTTAGGATAGTGCGAGACAAGGTGCTGGGTGAAACGAGAACCACAACACACTTGAACATGCACCTAGGAAAGTTTTGATAGGGGCCGTTCACACAGCCTGCATGGGGAGGAGAAGACGCACCGACCAATCAGGGTACCGACCGAGCACGCCCCTCTGGATACAACGCCCATTCGACGGCTGATTGGTGTGTGCGTCCCCACTCCCCATACAGGCCACATTAGGACTTCGTGAAAGCAGGTAACATGCAGGGACTAACTACATGGTGCCGGATTCATCAACAATTAAACCTGCGGGTTAGTCGCTGATGAATCCGGCCCATTGTCATGCAACTGCTAACTGCCAAAAAAACTCCCGAGCATTTAATTTACCCGGACATCAAGAGAAATCAAACAGGGAAACATCGCATAGAATAGACGGTACAAGTCGACTTCTTGCCCAACCTGGGCAGACAGGAGCTGCGAGGAAGGAGGCGAACAGGATAAACAACAACCCAGACATAACGCAAAAAGCGCCGGCCGCTTATCTGCACGACCGATAAGAAAGCTCGGTTCAGAACCATTCAGTAGACTGGCTGACGCCATCCTCGCCGCTCCTCCTGCCCACATATCGGGCAGTAAGTCATTTTTTATCGAACTAATAAAGGTGGCGTTGGAAAAGTGCACTTACCGTCAATGGCTTAGGTCCAAGCTGCGCTTCGGGAACGGCTTCGCTATCATAAACCGGAGATTCTCTACCTTGCGATTCACAGTCCTGAAATCGAACCTGTTACGATAAATAACTGGTGACCTTCAGCATGTAGGAACTATACTTTTCTCTCGCCAAAATTTCGAATATTCTAATGGTTTAGAATACTGATGTTTTCCGAGTATCGGAATTCGAATACATTGGAAACACACTGTTTTTTTTGAACATTCGAATTAGAATATATTCGAAAAAGGTGATTTTTTTAAATATTCGGATTCGAATATTCAATTTCGAATGAAAATATTTCGAATACCTATAGTAATGCGTCATTTGAGCATAAGTATAGTAGGGACTCAACACCAGGCCACGGAAACACAAAAAGTGCAAAATGGCTGAACACACAAAATTTTGTAACCCAGTAAAGAAGCTAAATTTCTTGGTTTCATTACGTAGCTCGAGATCAACGCTTAATGACAACTTTTCGACCCATAAGCCCTTCTTGAAGTGTAAAACATGGTATTGCATTTCTTAAACGCCACAAGGATCAAAACACTGCAGACCTGTGGCCTATTCATCAACAATTAAATACGCGAGTATGAGAGGCATAAGGGGTAGGGGTAAGGTAAGGGATAGAGATGAAGGCTATATCGTGGGTTTCTCTATCCCTTATACCCGTGGGTTAGTCGTTGATGAATTGATGAATCCGGAAATCAACTTACACGCTCGTCTCTAGTACTACATTATGGGGCTAATAATGAAGTGCTGGAGACGTTGAGTTATTTATAGAACGAAGTTCTGTGACCGCTTATTTCATGTTCCAACAATAAACAATACGTTTGGGACAAAAGTGGCCGGCCACAGCCCATCGACCTATAAACCGCTCAAGTACTTCTCTAGCCCATCATTTTCGATCTCAACTAATCCTCTTGTTCATCTCAAGTCCATAGCGCTCTCATTGTTGTGTTTCTTAGGAGACGCAATAACATGTTCTAGACCTAAAGAAGGGCTTGTAGCCCCAAATGTCGCTAATAAACGTTGGCTTCGACCTTCGTTCAGAAGCCCAGAAACTGGAACAGCCGGTCATGAAGCTCAGGGAACCAGCAATTTTGAGGCATCAGTGCGAAGTCATTGCAAAGTTACCTGCAACGCTGAGCAGTAGTGCAGCATGAGTACCGCCAACGCTTGTAGCCGTTCATCGAGTCCCTCAAACGCGGCACTCGGCTTGCTTTCCGATCCGTCCTTTATCGCTGCCGTGCGACCGTCTTTCGTCTCGCGTATTGCCAGTTGAATCCGGTCAATCTGAAATGCCAACAGCACGATTACCCGCGACTTTTGGGTGAAAACGAACATGCCACGCTAATGTCTAAGCTGTTGAAGAGTTGCAGATACGTCTAGATCTAGGTCAGGTAGCTGGAGCTTTGATAGAGACAGAGCAGCTTTGATAGAGCTATGCTAGAGCTTGAAGCTATGCATTAAGCCGAATCTTACACTTGCCATATCTGACATTGGTTCATCCTACTAAATTCAAGACTACTTCACACCTGCAGTTAGTAGGCCGAGAAATTCAATTTATAAGAAGCCATCGACTGATATAAGAGCTGATGGTCGCCAAATGCCATGGCCGCAGTTTCAGGCTTAGTAGTCTAAAAGCTTTGGGTTTTGGGTCCGACGCTTGATACTGTAGGCATGATTTGACTTTATCAATACCTTCATCACCTAAAGAAGCCAATCCCGACGAAAGTTATGCCAGTAGAGCAACGCTAAACATCGCGTAGAGCTTCAGCAACACACTAATGCAACTAACAGCTATAGTGCACTCTTCAGACGGATTGTTACCTGCTCATTGATCTTCGCCTTCCGCTCTTCTCCCTTCAGACCTGCGAAAATCTCTCTCCCGAGCACCTTCGCATTACTGATCGTTTGCTCGTTGTACGCATTTCCCGGCTCGTAGTAGAGACTGCGAATGAACGGCGATCCTTCCAGCGTCGGCAACACATCACCGAGACAGTCCTGCAATCAAGTGCCATGCTCTTACTGGTCAATTCACACTTCATACGTGCACCTACGGTACCTGGATGCTAGCCATCGGACTCTGCAGCTCCTCCGCGTCCAAAGCAGTGCCCGCTGACGATTCAGAGATGCACGATTCACGATTTCCAGAAAAATCCAGGTCCAGCTTCGACGTCGTCTTGCCCTTCCTCCAAGACGAGAACTTCTCCGTCATCTTATTCTTCAGCCTGGCACGCCGCGACGTTAGCTCCACATCTTCATCTGCAACTGAACCTCCCTTAATGGAGCTTCGCCTCACGTTACACTGAATGCTGGCTTACTTCTCGCTACAGCAGGCTGGGTAGTCTGCGGTGTGGCAGGGATGATGCTTGTCTGGCATTCAGCTCGCTGTTCACTGCTATCCATATCGAGCTAGAAGAGAAGGATGACCGTTTCTTGCGCATAAAAATAGCGAACTCTGGGGCTAGTTAAGGGTTCTCAGTAAGTAAATAATAAGGATAAAGATAAAGGACGGACCAACAACATCGAATTAGGCTCAACATGACGGCTCTCCTTCTGAATTTCTTAGCAGAAGCCTCTTTTGGCCTACCCTTCTAGTAAATAAATCGCTGCTTCGTTCTCACTAGAGCTGTCGAGCGACCGCACAAAGACCTCGTCTACCCATGGAATTATGGGTTAGCCTCGGGTAGGAATCCAGAAGGTCCGTAGCGTACCTTACACCGCGGAATCTTGCAGATTGCGCCAAATTCATCGTTTATACCGTGGTCCTAGAAGATATTCGTTACCTCAGTGAACTCTGCGTCTCCCTGGCTGATCGTATGCGGCACACAAGCGATTCCAGAAGCGGCGCGTTCGACGCACTTGTGATGACATATGACGAGACAGCGCTGACACCGGGATGCGCTCTTCAGCCAGATCTTTCCTCGACACATCGCGCACATTGCACTGCCTGAAGTTGCTTCCCTTTAGGACTCTGAGATAAGGACAAGGAAGAGGGACTTGCCACTCTTGCTGCTCCACGGTTTCCAGTCATGCTGAACGCCTGGAACCGCGTTCGTGGGAGCAGCTCGTAACTTCACAGCCTCTGGAGTCTCATCAAGCCGCACTTCTTCGTCGCTAAAACCACGATCTTCTCTACGAGTTGACTAACTGATGCATAGTGAAGTCGAAATTGAGCGAAGACACACCTCTCCTCAATTCCCACGCCTCCAGCCCCATGCGGAAGTCCACCAGGGAAGAAACGGAAGCCGAGGGTGACGTCACCGTAGCACAAACGGGGATCATGACCAGCATGACGGGAAAACTCGGTGGATATTCTAAACAAGGAAAACGGGTACATTAAAGAAATTACGATACGAAGTCAACCACAGAAACGCACGACTCATTTATCGACTGTACTCCTGTGGGTGGCTTCAGTGGATACACTTCTCGATGGCAATTGGACAGTGTCAACTGACAATCGTCCAGAATTTGAGGTATGTACAGCGACGTCTGAAACTTTGAACCATGAACGGCGTTCGAGTTCATGGTACATGTTTAATTACCGTATTACTTTTTAAAACCTTGTTCGTTAACAAGCTGACGATCACGCGTTTTTCGCGTGTCTGGCGCGTGGGACCAGTCGATTTTTTGCAACGTTGAGAGTTGTTGGATAATTGAAGCCACTACTTATCGAGAACCTCAATAAATCAGTAACCAAAAATTGCTTTCGTGACCACCTTTTCACAGCAGTGTCTAAAGATGAAGTGCACATTACACCAAAATGTTCCTCCGAGAGGTATGAATCCAACCAGAAAAATAAATCACAAGGCTGTGACACGACATCGTGTCACGTGGTCGTCAACGTGTTAAACAAGGAGGCACCGTCCAACAACGAACCGTAAAGAGATTGAAAAACTAAGATTACGAAAGTGGGGATGGAACATTAAGCACACAAACTTAGCTCTCGATCTGCAAGTTTTCACGTTTTTTTTTCTTCAGCCATGGACACTCGCCACCCTTCATCTGTAGGTCTACCATCGAGCTAGTGGGCCGTTCTATAGAGGTGGAATTCCTGTGGTATATGGAACATCTATCCCTTCATACGACCTCAGTGATAAGCAGTAATCATCTCAATTGTGCAATGCGTTTGAATAAGGATTTGTCTGAATAATCTATGTTCAGCAGGTGCCTAGCAAGTTCCACAGATGTATAACGTTGTAGCAAAAAAACGTTGGAACACTCACATAACCCAGCAGGATGGGCTTCGGCGGCTCAGGATCAGGAACAGATGTCGCCCTCGCACTACTAGGCGATGCTTCAACGCTGCTGGGTCCCGTAGGTGTTGACGGCAATTCTTTCGCATGGACGGTTATATTCAGATATCTGCAGGATGTTTTCGACGGAGAAGACGATGACGTTCCATCCAGATCGTAGTGCAGTGATTGGCCCCAGAGAACATTCTAAAACAAGGAATTAGTTAGCGAAGGGAAAACGGTCTTGAATAAACTACTGAACTGACCTCCCGGAAGGAAACACATTTTGTGGTCCTAGATCTAGCAAAACCGACGGAATTCGTGGGCGAATCTTGTAGACTCAGAGTCGACTGCCCTTGCCGGACCGAAGGAGAGTGACTGAATCAAGAAGCTGCTTGATTGCCACAGCACCAGTGAAGATGAGGAAAACGTTCAAAGGGAACACCAACTTCTTGCTCTTCTTTCGCTTCTCCTTCTTGTCCACCACCTGCATTTCCACAGGGCTTCGCTTTCCAGTCGACGGCAGAGGGGACTAAACATATGTTCTCTAGAATAATATCTAGTGTCGCCAAAATCTTCGCTCCATTCTCCGCTAAAGGGCCCAAAGGTCACAACAAGAAATGCCGATTTATGTCGCTTGAACGGCCATAAAATGCTCACTTCTTCAGCTATAGAGATGTCTTTAGAGGTTATTCCAATCCACATAAGCGCTCCACTGGCCCCTGATATGTACGCAAACTGAAGAAGAGCCGCTTAATCAAACAAAGTCAAACGTGCACCTCAAGAAGGTTTTTCTATGCTACTTCTGGGGCTCGAACGGAATGCTGCACTACGAGCTGCTCCCGCAGGGTCGCACGGTCACCGCTGGCGTTTACGCCACTCATCTCCAGAAGCTCGCTGAACTTATCCGGGAAAAGCAGCCGAAACGACCTCCATGGCGCCTTCTTCCTACTAACGCCTGGCCCCATGTAGCTAAAGAGACCCACCGAAAAATCGAGGAGCTGGACTGGATGACCGTACCCCATCCGCAATATTCTTCTGACATACTCCCTCAAATGACCACTTGTTTCCCTGCCAAAAGCCATGAGGCTGTAATGGCTAAGAAAAGATCCAGAATGTTTGAAGACTCAAGTGGGGACGGTCGCCGATTTCGACTACCGGTCTCCCAGTTCTGGGAGAAGAGATCGCTGACCTACCGAGCAAGTGGACCACTTTGGTGACTAACAATGGTTATTATGTTGTTGATGGATATGTATTGTACGCTGAATCGAAAAATAAAGAAGAAAAAAATGAAAATCCTATCAAGACTTTTCGATCAACTTTATAACATGATGCTTTATGGCCTACCATTCCAGGACTTCTTCTCAATCCTGAGGTTATCCTAAGAAACTAACTGTAGCTTCAAATGAACGACAGCTTCATAAGGTCATATCGTTATTCACTACGTTAATTTCCCCAGTGAGCAAGCACACAGTTGTGTGAAGTACCGTCTCTATCAGCACAGAGACGAAGAAGCGAACAGACACTTTTCAACACTGCTTAGCAAATTCGTGGTTTGCGAATGCATAACCGCCGCCAGACCATGCTGCCCCAGTACTGACAAACAAATCCTCCAAATAAATGACAAATGCTCGCCGAAGTGCGCCCTAACATGATGACCACACACCTCTCTGTCAAACTCGACCGCCCCGTCCAGATCGCCAGCATCTGCACCCATCTCTACGTTGTCGGCGGATGACGGCGTAACCGGACGGCGCTTCTGCATCAGATCCAGCACCTTGCGTTTGCTCGCCTGCAGTGCAACCTGAACCAATAGACCCTCGAGAGCTCCTGAGGAGGCTTTAAGATCCAGAAAATGGACGACAACGAATGACTCGGCAACCAAGGGAATTAACCCACATGAAGCCGCTGTTTTCTCGTGCTCGCTGGTCGATTACGGGCCAAGCTGCCACCTTCCTCGTCAACATCGTCTTCTGTTCGTAGCGACAATGATGACGCGAACGAACTGATACTCTCCGCCTGAAGTAACGAAACTTACCACTAACTAGCCTTCCGTCCAAGGACAAAAAAAAACATAGTAAATGCGTCAGAAGAAAACGTATTGCCTATTAAGCACTGGAGCCGAGTTCTCGAATAATCGGATGCAGTTTTTCAAGGCCCGGATAAATTGCTCATACGGGTAATTGCAACTATGAAAACACTTGCTTTACGACTGATTCAGATAACACCAACTCCTGTCGGGCCGGATTTCGCATATCTCGAAATCGGATGAATCCAAGGCCATATACGAAAATGCATACATATATTCGGTCGTTACCTAAGTTCTGTCGTTTTTTGACCTCTAACTTCAATTGTAAGTATCTCGGCTCAAACATAACTTTATTAGGCGAAATAAAAACCATTACAATCTACACATCTTTGCCAACAAGATGCTAGTTTATTTATTCCAGTAGCATAGAACTCCGGAGATCTAGAAGCCATGAATTCTTCCAGAGCAGATTCGCCCTTCGAGCTCGCCGTTTGCAAGTATCGTCAGCGCTCCTTCTATGCAACAAAACGACCCGTTTCTGGAGCAAATTGTAACGTGTGACAAAAAATGAATTGTCTACGACAATCGTCGAAAAAGTGCTCAATGGTTGGATATTGACGAAGCACCTAAACACTGTCCAAAGCCGAGTATGTATCAGGAAAAGGTGATTGTGACCGTTTGGTGGTGTGCCACCGTTTTAATCCACTGTAGCGTTCTCAGACCTAGTGAAACAATCACGGCGGAAAAGTAGTGTCAAAAGCTGGACGAGGTGCACAACAAGCTCCAGAAAATCTACCCAGCGCTGATCTACAGTAGGGGACCGATCCTTTTGCGCGACAACGGCGGCTGCACGTATCGATGATCACCAGGCAGAAGCTCCATTCTTTGGGATACGAAACACTCGACCATCCACCGTATTCGCCCGACCTATCGTCTACAGACTACCATTTTTTCTAACATCTCGACGGCTTCCTTCGCGCAAAATACTTCAGGAACAGACATGATGCAGAATATGCTCTCGAAGAATTCATCGCTTCTAGATCACCGGAGTTCTACGCTACTAAAATAATTAAACTAGTATCTCGTTGGCAAAGATGTGTAGATTGTCACGGTTCTTATTTCGGCTAATAAAGTTATGTTTGGGCCTAGATATTTACATTTGAAGTTATAGGTCAAAAAACGACAAAACTTAGGTAACGACCTAATACATAGTAACGAAAATGGGGCATAGAAGTGGTCAGAGTTAACGAAAAGGGTGCATACCATCAGGCCTTCCCTCTGAGTCGGTAAGCTGGAGGCTACGCTCTGAACTTCTTGTTCGACCATCGCCATCGTCATTCCAGGTGTTAGCGTATCGTCCTTGGCACGAGGGGTAAGCACACTTGGTGTGATAGTGCCATTCGTCTCAATAAGGTCATCAATAGGTGGCAGCTGAAACACAGAATATTGAATTTGAAGCATTATTTATTATCTTATTTTATTCATTTGTGGTTAGCCGCTATGTCAGCTAACCGTTGTCAAGTGAAATAAGAAGTCATAGTGATCACCAAATAATGAGGTGTTTCCCGGATTACTTAATGTCAAGCTATTCTGGAAGAGAAGATGGTAAGCGAAGAACTGCATAAGAAGCCTTCTGATCGAAATTCTCCAAATCTCTAACTGCTGTCAACGACGGAGAGCCCAAAAAGCTGTCTCTCTTCAATATTTCTTTCGGAAACTTTCAAAAGAGACAGCTCTTCCTGCAGAACAGTGTTTTTCATCAAGCGGATAAAATTAATACCACTTTTATGCCAAATTGAGCACTTCTCAATTCATATTGGTAACTCTTCTAAGCAGCTTGACGCTCCTAAAATCAAAATGCACATCTTCCGAAAAGAAAGTCTTCCGTATCAAATTATTATAGAAGTCCTCAAAAACGGTGAGCATAATTTTTTGCCCAAAGAAAATTTCATCTAGCTTTTTCACTTTTTAAAATCACCTGCCCTGTTAAATTTACAAGCTGACTGAAATTTATAACATTTTTTTAAACGAAAAATTGTGGTTTAAAGTTTATAATAAAGTACAGAAGGGCGAATTTTTAGTGTAGTAAAAGAAGAGATAGCCGACACATTCGTTTAGCTCGCTTAGATTTTTATTCGAATGATAGCAAAAATTCTGCTTTGCGAGGAGTTGCACACTTATGTTAACTCGCCTCTTCATAAAAGCAGCATTTACACTATCACTCAATAAAAATCGCAGCGATCTAAACGAGTATATGACGCGATCTCCTCTTTTACTACACTAAAAATTGGGCTTTCTGTATTTTATAAAAAGCTTTAAGCTGAACTCGACGAGTGTATGGCGCGATGAGCTAGTTACAATTTAACTTTAATAAAGTAACAAATTGTTGCCATTCTTTACTCTAGAATAAGCTTCAAAATGCAATTTCCATAAAAAATAAAAAATTTCGTAAAATTTCAAACACCGTGTTCAGCTGTGGCAGGTGAAATGAAACAACTCAAAAAAGTTTTGCCAAATTTTCGTTAGACAAGAAATTATTACAATCTTCCTGGAAGTCTCTATTTTAATATGGAAGACGCTCGTTTTGATTTGGAAATGTTCAGATTGACTTCAAAAGTCAGGCTTTCTTAGAAGAGTGTCCAATATAACGTGGAAATTGTATAAATAATCGCCGACGAAATCGTGCCTTGTGCTCTTGCAAGGTAGTCAACTGCTGATTTTATTATACATTTCTGCTTGATGAGATCTGAACGAAAGTCACATCCTTACATCAAAACCGAAAGATTTCCGTGAAACCGCATTCGACAACTATCCGGCATGCTGCCTCCTTGCTGTGATCGAACCAGTGCCATTCATCTTCTCAGGCCATCGCAGCAAAAAAGGTGTGGTGAAGGATTCGCCAGTCTTACACAGCCATTCGTGCTGTAGCGCGGTTGTAAGAGCAGACAGGAGGGCGTCGTTTCTCCGATAGAGACGTCGAATTCCCCCGGTGTACAACGCAAACCATACCGTCTGGACTTCCATGGCAAAGAAACTTCCAGCGCTGTAAGAGCCCAACGACCTTGTCATGCATCAGCTGAGCACACATGGTGGATCCACAACGGCGGCTAACATTCAGAAAAGAACGCCTCCTAATCTGGAGAAATCACTCCAGGAGAACCGTCGAAGGACAGCAGCACTCCGTCACCGTCAAAAAGTCGCGTAACCACTCATCGCGCGCCGAGTGTATAAAGAAATTGGCGGAACCCCTTCGTGTTATTGCTCCACATTCATCACCCCTTCATCTGCATCTGCAGCCGACATTCAAAACCCCGTGCAATGTCTGCTTCCATCGGAACCATCAGAACATAGTGGCGCATGCTAGAAAGACGTTTGCAGAAGTGCAGAAGCGTTGAGTTCAAGGGAGGTAGAGAGTAATGATAACTACGTAAAAAGTGTAAGATTTGTCAGTTACAAACGACCACTGAGGGTCCACTATTCTTGTGATCTGACTCCACCTCCTAATGTCAAGGGCGACGACTGTCAGCTGACTTTGGCGAGATCTCTATTAAGAATACCGTTTCACCTTTTTTAAGGCTGTTCTTGTTTTCCACGCGCTTGACGCTATAAGTCCAACCTCATGGGGTGGTTCTGCAGTGGCCACATAATGTGGCTTTCTCACCTAAAGAACTATCCCTTATCTTAAGCTGGTTTGGAGTTGTGTTCATCACTCCTTCCGGATCTTCGGTTCCATCACATGCCCAGTCCACCATTCTCTTTTCATCATCGTGCAATGGAAATGGGCGTTACTAAAACCCCATCAGTCATTTCTGCAGAGAGCTCACCTTTGCTCCCTTCCCGTTGATCATCGATCTGATGAAGTACGCACCAGCAATGTCCCCATCCATCCATATCGCGGGTCAGAGTACTCCAATGGATCCCGCTCGAAGGATATGAAGAGTGTCATAACGGTTGTTCATACTTTTACAAAGAGGTCAGACCAACGCTTTGGCGTTCTCTTGACATCCCGCAGACTCCAACCAGTTACGACTCTCGTACGGCGGTGTCTGCGAAGAGCACCACATAACCGGCTCACCTATTCTTCGACGACTTCGAGCAGGCAACCGTATCTCTGAGCCTCGAACGTCAATGGAGCCCTGCGCACTCCGGCCGGAGGCCTCTCGAGGGTCACTCCGAATATTGTTCCACCCGACTCTCATTTCAACAGTACTGACCGTATTCGCTTCCTGCTTTCACACGGCCCAGATCGGCGAGACGCGTACTAGCACAGAAAGAACAGCGAAATCGAGCAAGTGGACAAAGAGCATAGCATTTTTCATTTTCTTAGTCCTTAGAGAGTAGAGAGTTACCGCTTCTTGTTTCCCCTTCTTCGGCCTTGAATATTGCTCCTGCGCCCTCATGGTCTGCTGAAGTAAATGTATAAGCAGCCTTACGCACTCTTCTATGAGGCTACAAAGGATTCCACTCAACTGCCTCCATTTGACAGTGTTGCGGGTAATAGTCAACATATCAGTGGCCGACCCACCCCAAAAAATCGGGTGGTGGCAAGCGGCCTTACGAGGTGTAGATGCTGCGCGATCTATCCTAGTGGGATGGAGCACTTCATACCGTTGGATAACAAAGGTAAAAACTGGAAGCGAACCACCGCACAAAGGCGACACAATGAACCAGCTACTGTAACTGGATGAAACGATCCTCTTGGTGATTGCTCCTTTCTAGCGATGCTCTGCTAGAATGTATCCATGTTGCATTCGATCGAACAGCTTCTCTAGGAAGCTGTTCTTGCGATCGATAGGATTCAACTATGATAGTATTCCCAGGAGCTCGTTAAGAAATGAACAGCTAGGTCTTAAATCTCTCAAATGGAGAAGGATGCGGAACGACCTGATCCCAATCTATAAAATCATTCACGGTAGAGCTGAGGTGAACTCTGATGGGCTGTTTAAAATGAACCCCTCATCCACAAGGGGCAACGGGCTTAAGCTTTCTCGAGACCAAGATCTACGTTGAGGCGACACTTTTTCACGTGTCGTGGAGCTATAGAGTTTGCCAAATTAATCAAAAGAGTCCAGCTTCCCGGGAGTCTTAGTAAATTCAAGAATATCATTAATGATTACTTGCCCGAGTAAACAAGATTCGTGGTCCGCTACCTTTCATTGCTGTTCCGACTCCATCTTTCTAGCTTTTATTGCTGTTCTAGCTTTTCTTCCTAATATTCTTTTCCTTTCCTTTCACATTACGTTGCGTTGTCATTTTCTTAAATGTATTCCTACATTTGCATACCGTTGTGTTGTTTTGTAAACGTGCTCTGACATGAAAAAATTTGAATTAAATTTGAAAACAGCGTCGGTAGTGTAATGGCGCCCGCTTAGCAGGTGGTGCCGGTTCGAGGTCGGCCTGGCGCTAGGGTTTTGACAGCAACGAGACATCTTTGATTATGTACAACCTCAGTCCCAGCCACTTCCGTCTTGAAGAAACTGACTGGAACACTTTAATAAATTTTCCAGCCAAGAATGGTAGCCAAATCACTAGTAGGAAATGGTACAGTTAAAGCGGGGTACCAGTACAGCATCCCGAGACGCAAGATATCTCGATAGAATAAGAGCATGTCTGATACAACACCGACCGTTTCTTTTGGTCTTTGGGTGGAAAAAAGCGCAAAAAACGCCTCTTCAGCCGATTTTTGATAGCGCCGTGTTCAAACCGCTTGCTTTAAAAAATATGCTGCATAACTGGAATCACCGTCGAGTGGTCTAACCGAAAAGTGAAAAAACGCCCAGCAAATGTTTCACATGTTGATTCAATGAGTTATATTCAAAATGTGATCTCTTTGAGTGTAGTTACCTCCCGCGAGGGAGAGGGCTCGAGGAACCGACCAGAATACAGGTAATGGAGTCAAATTTTTTATCCGTATCCGGGATGTGGATGTTGCGTTCGATCAAACGGCGCCGGTGGTGTAATGGCGTAAAGCATTCCCGCCCTGTTAGAGGAAGGTGCGGGTTCGAGTCCCGCCTGGCGCTAGAAGTTTTGATCGAAACAAGACATCGTTATGACAGCTTAAAAGCTCGACACCAGCCACTTGAGGCTTAATGAAATTGATTTGAATCAAATTTTTTACATTTATTAGGCGTTTTGTTCCTCATCGAATAGATCGTTCAAGGTTGCTCGCAAATATCGGATTTATCCTTCAAGGCACGCAACTTGAAGAGCGCTGTCAAAAATCGACGGAAACTATTTTTTTTCGCCCAAAGATCAAGAGATACGGTCGGTATTGTAGGTTTGAGCATGCAGCGAAGTCGTCTACTAGAGTAACACAAGTTTACGCAGGTGCTACTCGCTACTTAACACGAACATCACCTGGGTGACACCCGAATTGATCGCGAGAAGACAGCCCTGTTTGTTCACTAACCATGGGCTCGTTAGTCGGTTCGCTTCCCAAAGAACTAAGCGTGTAGACGGACACAATCTCGTCCTCGACACCGCCGGACGTCGACGAGCACACCGATATGGAATCGAGCGTCGAGGCGATCAACTGGCTTTCTGACCTTAAGCGGAAGACGGTCAAGCGTCACTATCGGGTCAGGATTCGTTGCTCACCTCGTCCTGCGCAGATCGGTGCTCGCCTGGCTGATAAGCACCTGCGGCACGCGATCGCTCTCCGTGCGCAGCACTGATACCACCGTAGGGCGGTCGAAGTGGGCATCTGGAACAACTGATTAGCAGCGAGAGACAGCTAACTTCCCACTAATTCTTTCTGGTCACAAAGCTACTGATGTGATTCAATAGTACTGCACTGCCTCAAGGTGGATACGAAAACGAATGCAATCAATTTTTACCATGAGCATGGCCAGAATTAGTACCATGAGTTTCCTAACCGACTTTTTTTTTTAGCAAAACGAAGCGCTCAGGATAAACTCGACAGATAAGCTCAAAGTGGAAGCCAAAACAAACAAATTCTAGCATTGGTGAAACTTTTTTTTACGAATCGCCACGCATTTTGCTTCAACATAATATCATACACTCAAATTTTAGACTGACCTTGAGCGGAGAGCCCATCTGGAAAGCTTTACTTTCTCATAAATTTTCCGCTGGTATAAGTCAGGAGAACTGGAGGCTCACCGTTCTATATCTTCATGACATTCTCTGGATTTGTATCAAAACTTCCAAAATGCACCGTTCAGCACAGCTGAATCAATGGTGTCCACTCAAACTTGACAAACTAACTTGCCATTAGGTGGCGCTTCAAGTGTTCACATGATAGTTATGGACAGCTATTAGGTTGTCCAGAAAGTGTCTGCAGAAATACGACAATTTTTTCAAAACAACACAATTTTTATCAACATTTTATTAATCAACCAAATAATTTCCATCAACATCGCTACACTCCGCCAACGTTCCACAAGTCTTGGAATTCCTCTTGCGTAGAAATCCGGCGACTTGGAGGCGAAAAAAGCTCGAGGGTCATTTTCGAGGTGGTCACGATCTCCATAACGCTTCCCTTCCAGATGATGCTGAAGTGATCGAAAAAGATGGTAGACACTTGGAGCCAGATCTAAGTGTACGGCCGATGCGGCAGAACTTCCCATCCGAGTTCCAGAATTCTCTGGGAAGTCGTCTTCGCGATGTGTGGGCGCGCGTTATTGTGCAGCAAGCGAACTTTGATGAGCCTGGGCTGCTCCTTGCTCATCTTGTCGGCCAGTCTCTGCAGTTGGATAGCGTAGACCTCGGCAGTGACATTCGTGCTGTCAGGCAACAGCTCGAAATGGTGGATCCCATAAACTCTCCACCAGACTCTCAGCATGACTTTCCTCGCATGAATTTCACCTTTTACAAAAGATTTCGGCACTTCATCGGTTGGCACCATGCACATTTACGAGCGTGTTGACGCAGAGGACCCATTTTTCGTCTCCTGTGACGATGGTGTCCAGCCAGTTGAAGGTGCGACTTCGGAAGAGCAGCTGAGCGCATATGTCCAACGTCTTCGCCGGTTGTCGTCGGTCAGTTCGTGCGAGAGCCACCGACCGAGCTTTTTAACCATTCCAAGAGATCGCAGTCCATTGCACACGGTGGTTCGAGAACAGCCAAAAGCAGCAGCAAAATAACGCACACCTTCATATGAGCGCTGCTTCGCCAGTTTCCTCAGTTCGCCCAAAGATATCGTTTTCGGTCGACCAGAGCGAGGCTCATCTTCGAGACTCCTGCCCCCGCTTCTGAAGCGTTCGAACCAACTATACACATACCGCAAAGAAGGAGCTTCAGAGCCGAATACACGACGCAAGTTTCGATAGGTTCTGCAGCGAAGTGCTCAGATTCAAACTCGTAAAGGAGTACGTGTTTAGTATGGATAGACAGTTCGGCCATCGTACAGTGAAATAGGCAAGGAAGACGGACCTGGATATGTTATGCAGATACCGCTGGATAGTGCCTTTATATAGCACTTATGCTGAAATCTTTACAACATTCTAGAAAAAATCTGGAACATTGCGAAGTTTTCTGCCGAAACTTTCTGGATACCCTATTACTTAGGAAGTTACCACTTTCGCCCTTTTCAAAATCGTGCCGAATCTTCAACCTATTTCAGGCCACATACGCGTTCGTTTTCGCGTCGACCTGTAATCTCGCCCAGTTCCCAACCCTAAGGAGTCTGGACTCGACCGTCATGCAGAATGAGAAGTGTGTCCTCTACCTTAGCTCAGCCAAGCAGCCAGTCTGGCAAGACCCGGTGCCGACCTTCGTTCGGCGAGATGTGCACGGGGAGCCTTATCCTCTGACAGTTTGGGACTGCGCCCATAGGCCGCTCTACTGGAAGGCAATTCCCAAGAGAATGGACTGGACTCCACGGTCCAAGGGGTGAGCCAAATCGAAGTGGTCGACCGGCGACTCGCCCTTATTCGGTCGCTCCGCTTCAAGAAGGTGCTCCTCTTCGACAGTACAGCTCTCCATCAGGCAAAAGTAAATATGGATAAGCTCATTCAGAGGGATATCACCACATCCCTCACCCATTGTATTCGACGGAGCTCACTCCATACTATTACACGAGTCCGCAGGACTTTATGGTCCGGAAAGACACAAAGACCCAGGCCGACCTCGAGCGCCACATTCAGCAGTGGATAGATACCAGCCCCAAGCAGCTCTGGAAGGATGGAATCAGGAGGCTGGTTGAGCGATGACAGCAAACCATCGCCCTTGATGGTGATCTCCCCACCATCACTGACTTGTGAGTTATAAGGAAAAAATGTTGAATTTCGCTTAATACTTTTGCCCGACCCCAACGACGACACCGTCCGTAAGATTGCCCTGAACTTTGTGGTCCCTGAAAAGCGGCCCAGAGGAAGCCCGCAGGAACGTTGGCTAGACACGCTGCATGTGGACGTGGACGTAGACAGCTGGTGTACATCCTGATCAAGAATTTGATCGGCAGAATTGGCGTCACCACACCAAGCGGACGCCGCTGCCAAGCGGGATAGACGCTAATGAAAAAGATGATGACTTTTGCCCGACCCTAATAACATTCCCACACAAGTTCCCCTGCAATTATGTCTGTTGTTTACAAGCGATATTACTTTCGCCGAATATTGAGTGCAACAAGTTCTTCAAGTCAGTATCCTCATACCAGCAACCGAAACGCTGCTGGAAGACCACGGAACCTCATTTTAGGTGCTGGATTCCAAACTTAACACTCAAGAGGATCTCGGATATTCCACTCCGCAGTATTTTCTAAAGCTGCCAATCCTACAAGAATTGCCCGAAGAAATCTCCTCTGCGTCCATCTTCCTACAAACCTGAGCAACATAACGTTTCCAGACTAGTACATACTGGTAGATACTAACCTCGGCCAGCTAAACTGAACTGAAAACGTGCTAGTCACAAGTGAACAGCTTTTTGCACGAAACAGTTCCGATCCCCTCTCCAACCATGTGGGCAGCTTGACTTATATCATGGAAGACAGTTTGGCTGCTCCACACGAATCAACGAACGCTGTTTGCCAAAGTGGTTTTCTCTGACACGGTGACGCCCCCGGACGCCATCAATTCTACGGTGGTTTTCTGAAACCGTCGCCTCGTTAACCAAAAAAAAAGAAACGGAGCTGCTCCATCAATCAACTGCAAACTGACGGAACTTATAGATTGATTACTGCAGCCACTTTCCCAGCTCAGTAAAGGTTCAAGCAGTTGAGACAACTACCTGAGCCGTATGGAAGAGTTTAACAGTTCTTTAGAAAACTGTAAACTCAATTTGAGGAAGAAGCTTACTGACAGGACTCCGTCCCTTTTTAGAGGGTCTCGTTCTAATATTAATTCACCAGCAATAAATTTGAGACGGAATCACATACTTATTTTCTAGATGTGGAAAATGCCATGGGGGGCTGCGACGATCAATTGGCCAACGATGCCAATCAGGGGTGCACATTTAACGGTTAACGATTTAACGAATTTAACGAATTAACGGCATTTTTCGGTAAAACCTGGCTTAACGATTTAACGGGAATTTTTAGAAATTTAACGGATTTTTTAACGGACGTTTTTCTCAGTGAGTTTATCACCTCTCATCCCCCCGATTAGGACTGCTCTTGAAGAAACTATTGTTGTCAGCAAGAATATTTTAATATTTTCATGAATTTGTTTGACTTTTTGGAAATAATGCGTTTTGGGGCACGTGTAGAGCAGTCGGAGGAGATGCTCGCGTGCAGCCGATACCAGTTTCCTGGTTCGGATTTCCCGCTCAGGCCAATCAAACCTTCCATCCCTCCCGTGTCGGAGAATTGATACCAGAATTGTCTGGGAAGGAAAGGGCGCTGACTTCTTCATCGGCTGGCTACCGCAAGTCATTTTACGGCCCAATACGCAATCAAATCGCCTTCAGAATATCCCTTAGAAGTAGAATGCGTGGCGCATCCCAAAGGGGATTGAGTAACGCCGTCCCTTATCCTTATCCTTCAATGCATTTTGGAGCTTTCTTCGCCGAGCCAGCAAGCACGTCAACGAGTCCACTAAGTACTGATCTAACCCCTCATAAGATATGCCTCTCCTCACTTGGCGTTGTTTGTCCCAGAATACGTTTGCCAGCCACCTAGAACAGTGGAGACGGAGAGAATGTTTTCGGCTGCAGGAAGTATTTAAAGATTTTAGAAAAACGCTATTAAAAAAATTTAGAAAAGCTATTTATCACGAACGTTAACACGTTGATGACGTGTCACACCTTTTCGGCAGTGTGGGGCGGTGTAACACGATGCCGCATCATGGTCCCGACGTTGCAAAAAATGGATTGGTCCCACACACCAAGCACTTGAAAATCATGTGTTTGACAACGCGTTAACATGCCGCTGATGGGCTTTCATGCCACGGATAGGCTTTTAATTGTATTTTTTATTAACTCTTTCTGCACTAGCGGGCTGGTGCCCGCATCGAGATTGTATATGCTCGTAGAACAGTCACACAGAACAGTTTCGCAAAGAACTAGGAAAGGAGGGAAGGGGGAATCCGGGTTCTGCCTGGTGACACATTTTAAGATGCCCTGTCGGTGGTCATCATCAATGATAAATCCATAGCTGTTCTTACTCCACAACTGTGGGTAATTTTTTGCTGAGAGCTTCTCCATTTTTTTATGTTTGTTGATGTTCAATTGACTAATTTACATTGTAGTATTACACTCTATTCCTTGAACTTTAGCTGTTGATCTCTTGAAGTTGAAACGTAGAAGGGTTTCCTTGATTATTTCCACTTGAAATAATGATTTGCAGCTAATGGCATTTTTCAAC
The DNA here is from genome assembly GCA_947396885.1 of Heligmosomoides polygyrus polygyrus. Taxonomy (NCBI): domain Eukaryota; kingdom Metazoa; phylum Nematoda; class Chromadorea; order Rhabditida; family Heligmosomidae; genus Heligmosomoides; species Heligmosomoides polygyrus. The sequence goes on along the minus strand of OX377201.1, from coordinate 30,542,648 downwards.
GAAATTTAACGATTTACCGGAAATTTAACGAAAATTTTCCGTTAAAAAATTTCGTTAAAAAAATTTAACGCACAGAATTTTGTGTGCACCCCTGATGCCAATCAGAAGAAATTTCAACCCTTGAGTATCCAATAAATTTAAGACTATGACTCGCGGTTTTTAGGATCATAGTGTTGTCTGCTCTTCACCTAGAGGTTTTTAGACCGTCGTAATCAGACCTCTTTAGAAGCTAAACATTAAGTACGCGACTCTACGGTCCAACGTCATATAGTCGATTATTTTTTAGAACCATTTCTCACAATGTTGTTACTTGTCGCATAACATAAAATCGATAAAATAGCTTTATTCACTAAAATCTGTTCAGAAAAGGGAGCGTCCAAACTTCTCCATGACGTTGCCGTCCTCGAAGAACACTCCGCCATCTCTCGCGCAGTATTTCGGACACACTCCACGTTCTCCGGGATTTCCGTCCGATCCAGGTGGTCCAGGTAGTCCAGGCACACCATCTACACCAGGTTTTCCTGGCGGTCCCGGCAGTCCTTTGATGCCAGGCTCGCCGGGCTCTCCATCTTTACCTGGTGTTCCTGGAGGACCAATAGAACCAGGCGGTCCAGGCGGACCTGCCTTGCCTGGAGGTCCAGGTTTCGGCTCTCCTTTGGGACCGGGTTCACCTGCCGATCCCTGATCACCAGGTGGTCCCATTGGGCCCTGATTTCCCGGCTGGCCCTTCATTCCCTGAGGTCCGGTAGGTCCTGTCGGCCCTGCTTCTCCTACGGGTCCAATGGGCCCAGCGCTTCCTGGAGGTCCTTGAGGACCTGGTGGTCCAGGCGGACCTTGTGGACAAGGCTTGCATGGTGGAGGGGTGATCGGTTCACATGGAATCTGTGGTGGATGGCCTGGGTTCCCGGGCAATCCAGGCGCGCCGGGTTTGCCAGGAAGTCCTGGTCTACCGGGAGGGCCAGGAGGTCCGGGTGGACCAGCAAGGCAGCAGCTACTGCCACAGAGAATGCCGTACGAAGAACTGAGGTCGGCTTCGTCGTCAGCGGCTCTGGTGGAGCGGTTTGAGTAGGGCAGGTGGTAGACCTCGGACCAGAGGTCCTTCGCAGAAGCTTTGCACTGGACCAGCTCCGAGTTGGCGTTGCGTCGAACGTGGCGGGCGTAGTTGTAGACGATCGGCAGAGTGATGCAGATACATAGCACAGCGATCGCCGAGAAGGTGACTGCCGCATAGCCGACGAACAGGTAGGCCCTTATCCTCGACTCGACCTCCATGCCGTATCCCGCTCCGTAGTCTGCCACGGCTCTTATTTATACGCACACAACAGGTTCTCGCCACGGCCGATGGCGAGAACCGACCTTTTTATTCTGGCGCGCAAGTTACACTAACCTTCGCTCCGACATTGTTTTCAAGCGATACGGTTACGAAGAGATCGTCAGAGCTCTGCCGAAAGACTTCACTTCACACACATTTTGTAAACCTCCTGAAAAAGTGTAGCACAAACCGTTGGAGAAATTAACTACAGATCCTGTGTTGTCACAGCGCACGTTTTGTTACGATCAAAACTTGCGCCAGACGGAACTCAAACCCGCACCTTCTGCTTTCCGGGCAGCGATGCTACGCCTTACACCACCGACGCTGTTTGACCGCACGTAACATCCGCGATATCCTCGAGGTCTGTCAGCCGTGATAGCGGGATGGGTCGGGTTACAGATATCCCCTGGAACCGGTTAGGCTGAAGATCTTACTAGTAACAAAGCTTTAACACATTTGCTTATGCGTGGAGAGGCTAGTAGATGTTATATGTTGTTATATAGCCTCTCTACCAGCCGCTCCAGGCTTAAGCAAATGTGTTAAAGCATTGTAACTACAGACCCTTGGAGAAATTAACTGTAACTGCAGGCATCGTCCAGTGAGCTCCACACCCACTTTGCCCAGCCATAGATGACAGTGTACACTGAGAATTCATTACGATCGAGACTTACAAGGAACGTCTATGAACTTACCACAACGATTATCAACAACACCTCTATGGTGTTGTAGGGCATCTAACAAGGAGCACAGAGGTGGGGATAGTTTTTGCTGCCGACCACTGGGTGTTCGAATGTAGCAAAAAACGGTATCACTTCAGTACGGATTGATAGGGCGCCGAGTGGATGGCGATGCGGACCTCAGGGGGTCGAGGGCTCGACTCCGGAGGAGGTGCGCAAACTGCTAGGTGAAGTCTACCTGTTTTTTGCAAATGAGGAGGACATTTTAGCATCGGTAAGGTACCATATCCGTTTCCTAACCGCGCTTTCAATCTGCTATCAGATAGGGAAGAGGCTAGCTCTTCGCACAAAGTCACGTCGTGCGTCCATTAAACGATGCTGTCCCGCTGAGGAAGCTCTCGTTAAATACTATCCCTACATGACCCCTGCAATGTTTTTCACCTCATTTGCGAACACGATCGACAAGTACTCCTTTGACTCGGCATCAGGACATGCTCATCATTCTTCGGATTTCCATAGAGATGTCATTCTATTCTCGCAAGCTCCACTAATTCTACTAACTGCTACCAAGAACAGCATATTCTATCCACCTCTCACTATTGTGGTCGTTTTCTTGTGCATTTCTTCCCGATTCGACTCCTCTATATTTCAGGGAGGGGGTGGCATAGCAGATTAGAGGACTTGTACTCCCTCGACTCGCCCAAACATTCCGAGGGAGGTTATGGGTGGCGACGAAATAGGCGCTAGTCAACACCGATTTTATCCACCGCTAGTTGTCGATTTTAACCGTTATGGCTGACGTCTAGGACACAGAAGTGAGTGAGGGAAACAACTCAGAGGGGAGCATCCGGGTGCAAATTGCAGCATCCCGAAATTCATCTGCTCAGTTCGTTGCCCTCGAGCACATAATATAAAAAAGTGGTAGAAAGCACCAGTCCTTCAAAATCTCAAGCTCTCGAATAAATTGCGTAGTTGCTCTCCGCTTTATTACCACGAGCAAGCTCTCCAATCTTCACAAGTTGTCAGTACGAGCCCCTTGGCATGTGACGGAGCAACGGGCTCGCATTCGCTAATTCGCCACGGTCAGTATTAAGAGACTAAGTCAGTAGTTGAAGTTACTGCCAAGAGAAGCGCAACTCTACAGAACATGCCGCTAATGGCCTTCGCACACTTTCGCCGCCACGCGGCAGCCCTATCTTTAAGCATGGGGCAGAGACGCAGAATCGCCTCGCAAGGCAAATCGATATCTATGGCAATCGTTGTGCCGCGCCGCGTGGTGGCGAAAGTGTGCGAAGACCTTAACAGGTTATACTTTGACGTAAACACTGATGACATGGAACTTCAGCTCACAAATTTTAACGCTGACGTTCAATCAGATAACAGAAGTGGCTGGCTCCAGAGAGGTGTCTGAAATAAAAGGCGACAAAAAACCTATTCGCCTCCATTCCCCTGTTTGTTGATGAAGAGTGACATACGGCAGCTGGTTCATTAGAACAAACACGTGCAAAACTGTCACTATTTAGAGAAATTGTGAATGCCTCATTGTTTCGCACAAAACTGCGTTGACCTTTTCACTTTTATTTAATGGACTAGTGTGGCCGGGGTTAAGGTTTTAAAAATAAGATCGAAAAAGTAAACATATTTCAAAAAAATGTATGAGGCGTGAAGGCGTCTTCAAGAAAGTCGGCTTCCTTGGACCATTGCCCAATATTGGTGCTTAGACAGCGTAGAATAGTCCATTCTACACTCACACCATTATTTTCTTCCTCATTCTACTCTCTGCCATATTTCACAGTAAAAACCAAGACTAACGAGCTTGTAGCCGGTAAGCAAAGAGCCCATAAAGTTAGCCCTGAAGTTCTTCCATTTCATAAAAATGCACTCTCAACACCGACATGTCTGATCGCGTGCGGATACGCGAATGATCGGTCATACCCAATTTTCGAGAAACCAGTTCACACAACCACAAAACGCGACGAAGGTCACCAAGAATGTGTCCGCACGATGCGCCAAGAAGAGCTGGAAGGCGTTCAAAACACGGAGAATGAGGAGAGTATCAATCGGATCAATAAATGAGTTTTTTAAAAGTTTTTTGCCCTTTAGACCCTCCGTCCAATAACAGTGCACCTATCTTCTCATATAACTCTACAGTCATACATGGAAATATCAAAAAATCTCTTCATAACACAAATAAGTCTTGGACTCCTTACCAACCGGTTGCTGGATTTTGAAAGCCACATTGATAAGATCCGAACCACAGCACATTTCAGGATTTGAAACCTCTTCAAGGCATTGGAACAACGAGTAATTTCGTTTATACTCATCTCTACGAAAGTAAATCAGCCTTATTTTGAGTGTGGAGCTATTATTTTCTCCTCAGGAAGTATTCTATATGTGGAACTGAGAAGGTCCGTAACAGTTTCATCTCCGAGGTTATTGATAAAATCTAAGGGATATGACTATAGATCAGTCCCTAACTTTGTTCGAACGATTAATATCGATTATATCCGATTGTTTGGGATTAGACGTTTCGAATTTAGGAGCAGAAGAAGTGATTTTATTACCCATTTTAAAATATTGCATAAATTCGTCCAAATAAACATGGACTTTCGAGGCTAGGTGACGTCCGAAGTAGGGGAGACGATGTCAGACGTCTTGCCTAGACCTAGGGCAAATTAATGGTTCTATTCTTTCATCGAGCACTCACTGATTAGTACAATCGTATCCTCATAGTGTACCTCATGGTCTTAATCATTCAAAAATGGGCAACTTCATATATGGAAGGTAGACCAGTCGCATAATACGACTCTTTTTCCTTAAGCCCTCGTTTTTTATGATTGTTTCTTTTTTCTTTTTCTACCTTCTTGTTTCCCGCGTTTCACATTAGCTCTTTTGCTTTTTCGCAGTTTTTCACATGTAGCCATAATCACGCGTGATAAATAAAATAGTGGATGTCACAAGGGTAACGTTTACGCAGCAGTAAGTGAACGGCTACTTATCCGAACCTCTTAATATTCAAAGTTAAACTCAACAGTGCAAACGTGATAGTAACATTAACAGCAGAAAATTGCAGGCAGGACGGTAGTATGAAAAAAAACTCGCAACTTCTCAAGCGTACCTAAGCTAGTGAGAGAAGACGCGACAGAGTCTGTGTTGGTGTTAACCATCGAAGCGGCAGAGGCTATATTGGAAAGGCTGTGACGACGTCGAGCTGAAAACGGTAGTGTTACAGACTCCAAAGGAAACTTTTCCCGTTAAAATGATGGTGTAATCCTTTATTCAAATCAGCAGCAGCTCAAGCTTGCGGTTGGGCCACTTCCTGCCGCTTCTCTTTAGAATTCGATAGCGATTGATCGGTACTGGTCATTGATCGGTGGTAGTTATTAGTTGTATTATGATACCGTACATTAACGTCATTCCTACCTCAAGCGGCAAACTGTGCCGTAACATCGATATTATCGAGCGAGAACGATTGGTAGGTCAACAGTAGTTAGAAGTTTAAAGTCATTTCGATGGTCTATGTACTCGAGTCGTTCGATATTGATCTGTTTGTAGATGCTGTTCTCATGTTGTGAGACAAATCTAGCATCGATTAGTCTTGCGCTGACACACGGTCGGAATAACAGACAAATTAACGCACTCATGCCAAGGGTAAAGATCAGCGTTAATCACCCCTTCTGCACACGCCACGCATTACGTTTCTAAGGGATGTTTGGCATACACAATGATGTTTTGCAGAAATAAAGTCACTGATAAAGTTAGCGGCTAATCGTTTCAGACCTATACGACACTCATTCAAGAATGAATAAACGCAACCGAATAGGTTCGACTTGTATGGATCAATCCCGAAGTTCTTCGCATTCTTCCTCACCCGTTAAGTTGATGGTTTTCGTTAGGCCCATCGAATATGAATACCGTACCATATATGAAAAAGACAATATGAAATCCTTTCATATACAGAAGGACATTCATAATCGACAGCATGAAGAAGAACACCAAGAACATCAAGATTTGGTCTACACAAGCCGAACCTATTCAACCTGCATTCATCGAATCTTATTGAGCAAACTGCGCTTTCGTATCGCGCACAGACTATAAAAGTGCCCTAACGAATTGTACTGGCCCTTTCGTTCGAGCGTTCAAGAAGAAGGTCAATAAATATAGCATGAATCTCAAAGTATAACAATAACGAACAATAACAAGCCGCAAGAGCGCAGCGCAATAGCGCAGTTGGGAAACGCGGTGGCTACATTCGATTCCAGATTCTTGGTTCCGGCTTCCCACCGAAGCCTACCAAGCCTTCCATCCCTTCGAGGCCGGTGAATTGATCCAGGCGCACCTGGGAAGGACAAAACACTGATGTGTCCATCGCTGGCTAGAGCAAGTCATTGCACAAATCAAATGCGACTCCTAATTGCCTCGACAACATACCGTAGAAGTATGCTTCATCCTATATCCTTTAGGAACCCGTAAAAAATAAGCAGGCGCTTTTGTACACTTGCGAATAAAAAAGGCCAAAGACGCAAAGAATGACATAGAGTAAAAAGCTAAAGAAAAACACGTACCATCGGATCCGGGCGAAACACTCCTTCGTTCCGGAGTTTTTGCACGCGGTGGGGCAACTTCTCCCAAACAAACAAACGGCTCCTCATTCTCGCCTGTCGTACCAACAAGAACGTCGGGATCTGAAATATTGGCTGTCAATGAATTTGAGGAAACTCTAATACCGCACAAACTCTAATTAAAAACATCTATTTTCCCATATTCTTCGCTCCTGGTCTTATTTTCTACGTGAAAATTCACCTTTCAAAATGTCATCATCGATGTCATCGAGATTCCGATCGACCAGTACCAGTAGGTCTCCCAGAGTTTGCTGCAGAAAACGATGAACTTGCCGCTCACTTCGAATCGGAACGTTGTTTATGGCCAATAAGGTGTCTCCTAAATCATTCGTGTATCGTCGGATACTTAACCGATAACCATGACGTTTAGTAAACGTGGTGATCTACGTGGTGATCGTGGTGATCGCCAATGTCCTGCTTGTGCAGCTCAAGGTGAACGTTACGTTAGAGTGTACCACGTTTTCTATGTAGTTTTACCGGATATTTTAGAGCCAGACTGACTGCGTATCTGTTCCACAAAACAACTGACAGTGGTCAGGAGATAGAAGTTGGGGCTTAATCCTTCACAGACAAGACAAGATTCGCTAGGAAACGGAAATGTGGAATACCACATGGTGGGTCTAGGCGTGAACCGAACGTAAATTTGCCGACCACGCCATATACGCGACAATTGTTTGTGTGGTTAGTGCAACAAGAAGGCAATCGTTTAATTTAGGGGTGGAAAATACATACCAACACCATATACTGACATTTAGAGCCCTCTTCAAACTAGTTTACCTCTCACAAACAATCTAAATTCTGAGTGATTTACACAAAAATAGTTTTTTCGTCGTTTTTTCGCCCTCATTTTAAGTCCTGGCTTAGGGTCCAGGGTTAAGGAGCGCTTGGTAGGGCGATAGAGAGAGGCGCCGGCAGTCGCGTGCACTCAACTCCAGGTTACCGTCGTGGCGCCGTACGTCGCCCTCTGCGGGTTTTGACCTCTGCGTCATGACCCGTTAGGTCCCTAAGGCGGGTGGTCCCGAGGGCTCTAAGCTCATTCACCTATCTTTTGTCCAGCCAGGGTGACGGTGGACGCTTTTTGTCCACATCTAAGGTTAGCCATGTTTTCGACTTCTTACAGCACCGTTTTCGTAGTCTCTTAGCCTTTTGGATGGGTTCCTGCAGAATGAAATGGCATTTGGGAGGGTAGCTTCTCAGATGACTTCGACTTTTCCAGGCTCTGAAGAAGGCGACGACGCCGAAACGTAAGCCGCAATAAAGAGTTGTATCAATCTTGGCTACGCTGAACAAACTACTCGTCTATCGAAACGTGAATTGCTATCTTTCCTGGGAAGTTTAAACCTTGACCTCCACGAAATCACGTGAAAGTAGAATGCGTGGTGCATCCCAAAAGGAACTGAGTAACGTCGTTCTTTCACCTTTCTATCCTTATGGCTTAGCTCACTACAATGGTATTATTCCAAGGTCAGAAAAAAGTTTGGGAGCAAACTAACCTTTGGTTTCACAGCGAACCCGAACTTTTATCCCTAGACTTCCTGGGTAACGACTCAAAGCTACCATTCACGCCCTATCAGTTTAGCTATAACATAAGATAACGTTCATGACAAACATACTCAACCTACTCCCCTCACCAGTGGCAACTGATACTAGCTGTCGAAATGTGAGTACCGCAGATGGTAAATGAACTGAACAACTTATGAACTGTACCTATGTTTCCACCTTTCGCCTCTTGACTTCTTCTCTATTATCATTTTTGTTCACTTCCAAAGTGTTATCGGCCGTTGTCTTAATTTGATGTTGTGTTTAATTTCTTTACCTGCTGCTGATAATAAACTATTATTATTACTAAAAAATGGAAGTAATGTAAATATCCGCTCCTAAAAGCAGGAGATGGAGCTCTCGCAAAAACCAGCGTTTTGTTCGCAACTATCACAGTGAAAGGCAGCCTTGAGCTTAGCAAATCTATATGAAACCATTAAGCAAAATAGTTACCTGGCTTGAAGGCGGCTTTATCAGCTAGACTTCCCTCCTCAACGATCGCTACACGAACTGGTCTGTTTCCGCTAGCATTTACAGCCGTCTGGAAAGAGAAGCTCGTAAACGCTCCTTGGTGTACCCAAAAGAGATAATTCAATCACAGCGAAGCGATATTAGCAGAGCCGACAAAAAGTCAACCAAATATGGAAAAGAAGTCCGGGAAAACACGAAGAAGAAAAAAGAAACTCGTACCTTCTCGAAAACAAGGCCGATGGGCGTCACCATATCATGTCGGGAAAATGTTAGCATTACGTTTAACGAATGCGCAACGTCAGTCACGTTTTGTAAGAACGGGCGATAATCTGAAATAGAGAATTCATTAAGAAAACAGACAAGTTCTTTCTGTGAACCAAACCACTACTGACATTTTTAGTTAATCACTAAAAACTAAAGAACGAATTTCTCTTTTTGCTAATAGGACTGAACAGGCTTCGAAAGATAAGCAGCACAAGGAATTAATGGCGTCAAAATCATTTGTCTATAGCAACAGAATCAGGTGTAAAGCTTATATAGCTTATAAAAATTATTTATAATAAAGATGTTTAGAAGTTATTTAAAAGGAAGATAAATAAAATATTTAATATAAAATACCTGACTACAAGAAGAGGGAAACTATAAAAATACATAAACTCACCTAAAGTGGCCGTGCAATAAACCACATAGCAGCTAGGATCCTTCTCAAGAAGGCTTGCTTTCAAGCGAGTTCCTTGCAGCACGGTCACCTCGAGGCCGCCTTCGATCTTCACATGCATGAAAGCACCTAAATAGAGCACATTGCATCCGGAATAGCACCAGAGGACACAAACACTTACTGAGCGGTGGGGATGGTTGAAGAAAAGGATTTGGAAACAGCGGACGATAGCGGATCTTATAATTCGGCCATACATGCTTCCGTTGCAGCGCCCTTCGGATGGATTCTTTGATTAGTGGGATAAGGCGCTTAAGCTGATGTCCTTGGATTTGGGAGCTGACCTAAACAGATCACATCCTAGCAACAGAAAGAAAGTCGGAAATTCCCTGACGCCTACCTCGGTTGCGAGTTCTGGAGTGGAAATAAAGGAGAAAGTCCAGTGATTATAAGGTTTCCTTGAGAGAATTACTCGAACCATACCGGCAAGTTTCGATAGCTAGAACACAGTCGAGTATAAGCAATGGACGAATCTAAGAGAAAGCACCAACAACCTCTACCTTTACTGATAAATTCGCCTTCTTGCCAAATACTGTGGTGACATCGATAGATGTCTCAAAGCCGCCCGTGTAATCCATATCAATGAGGAAGGTGATTTTCTGAAAAATCGATTAGGATACACGTTCCAAATCAGAATACGAATGCCTTGCACAACAATGGTAAAGTGTGCCAACTTCACAAAAAGAACCTATCACCCCGGGCTAGTTAGCAAAACAATCAAAGAAATGTTGGTGCATTCGCCAGGCTTCGCAATATTTGTTGAATTATGTTTTCTTAAGTGGATGGATAAGCGGAACACGGGTTCATCTTGTACCCTGATCATCAACGTCTTCTATTCCTACTTGTCCGAAAATTAACGGCACATTGGTCGTGCCTATCTGATACCTCCCTTCGTATTTTTTAGGAAAAATTCACACTCAAAATATCTCCACGATGTATTATCACTGTAAATACTTCTCAATGGTCGAGATATCGCAGAAGCTTAGAGCGTAATGCAATTCCCGAAACGTTGATTAGCGCCAAGCTTTATACGATTCTTTACCAATAAAAAGTGTGTTTACATAAGTGCTCTGCTCCTTTTTATAGTCTGCTTTGCCCCACAACATTCCAAAAATCGAAGTGGTAACATAAGAGTGTAGGAAACCAAATCTCTGAAACGGAGGTCTTCCCACATTTGCAGTTTGAACGTACCTCAAAAACGTTCTTGTCCTCAGACATTTCCACATTTTCGACTCGAACAGCGTTGATTCGTGGGAATTTCGTCCCGAGTGACAAGTCGCGTATTCGAATTTCCTGCAACGATGAAATTCTAGCGATCCTATGTACGCAATCATCAAACGCGTCCAATGGTTGCACTAAAATCTCGGTAGAAATACAAGTTTCTTCCATTCACGCTGGGCCTCAGTATACCTCTACCACTGTCTAAGGGCTTTCACCAAACTTTTGCCAGTCAAGTACCCGTTCATATGAGAAACAAAGAACGAACATTCACAGTGCATCCCTGATGGTTAACACAGACATGTGTTGCTATACTACAATAATTCTAATTATGCTTAAAGAACATACTCTGATTTCTATAGGCAGAAAAGGATTAGTAGGGTACCAGTAAATGTGGCACATTATCTAAATGCAGCTGTAATAAATTTCACCTGCCTCAGCTTACGTTATCATAGCAGAAACCCTGAAACATAGCATGCAAATGGCCCCGTTTATACTTCGACCCGAGCGACGCGCATAGTGGCCATATTGATTGAGTGACGCGATCGATCAATTTGGCCACTTTATATGCCGTCGCGTCGCTCGGCGTCGGAAGTATAAAGGGGCTTATCAGACACCCTCATCTAGCTTCCCTGCTACACATAACCCTCTCATACTTCCGAACACTCCACGCTTTTTAGGATGCAGAATGAAGAGCCTAGTGCAATCTCACAGCTGTCTGTCTGGCTTTGACGACAAGGGTAAGCAAACTTTCGGCTTTACAACGACGTGCTTGTCAAAAGCAACATTCTCAAGCAAAGCGACAACTGACGCTTGATAAACAACAAAAGAAGAAACATGTTCTGGCATTCCGCCAGAACTATCGGTTCACCCTCTTCATCCTTCTCCATGGGTGCTTATCTGCCACTTCATGACGAGAAGTTTGCCATAAGTGATTATGTTGGCGTGACCTCGCCTGATAGAAAGAGGCCACGCCCGTGTCTGTAAGATTGGGCTCAGACATCAACATATTCTACCACTGACCACTACGGTCCTGTAATAAACCTCTTGTGTAGCCATCATACTCACAGAGGTAAGCACAAAGGAGCCATAATACTCCTAGTGCATCAGAGCGCCGTCATACGCTCATAAACCGGGACATTTCTGGTGCATCGGCTAAATCTAGCCAAGAAGTTAGCCTAGTCTAACTTGTTCTTTTCGAAGCAACTAGTTTGCTTCACACCTTGCACTTGTGCGAGAAGAGGTTGGGATTTTTCCATACCTTGGTGCTAATAAGCCCTAAATTCCGTGCCCTGCCCAACAGCAGCTGCGCAAGAGGTTGGCCTAGCCAGTCCTTGGTGCTACTACAGCCCTAAATTCCGTGCCCTGCCAACAGCAGCTGCGCAAGAGGTTGGCCTAGCCAGTCCTTGGAGCTATTTCAGCCCTAAATAACGTGCTTTGCTCTACCGCAACGGCACAAGAGGTTCGGTTAACGAAACCTTGGGTCTCTTACAGCCCTAATTTATCTGATTTTGTTCGAACAAAATAGAGTAGCCGAGGAAATGTCGCTTTTCTTCCACAAGAAAGCGAGAAACTGGCTGGCGCAGAAACCATTAAAGAGGTTTTTGACAAATATCAAGCGTATGCACAAAGAATAGTATACCCTGATGATGACGACAAACGTCTAGAAGAGTGCACGGCTAATTTAGTGCTTCTTAGCCGTTGCTTAAGTCATATAAAATCAGCAACGATGGCTTTACAAGGCAAAATTAATAAGATGGAACGATTCTTCACTGCCATCAAGTCAAAATCAGAGCGAAATGAAATTATGCGAGAAATCGAAGCGCTAGACAGAGAAACCCAATGCTGGGGTTTGATTATAGACGCCACATCATTCGCTTTAAAGATAGTATCACACATAGCGGACGCTGAAAGTGAGTTGCAAAAGGTACTGCTGAAGCGAACATGGCTAATAGTGCACTCTGCTGTATCCGAACATAGCGAAGGAGATTATAGTTCCTTCCACGAAGAAAATAGCAACGCTATACCGCTAACCAATAGCTCATGTTCGGTAAGCCTTTCAGCGGTAACGCTTTCGCTGTTTAATACATGCTCATCAGAGTTTCTCCTAGGCAATCCTGACCGAAACAGCCAACTTCCTCAAGGTCTATGCCATAAAAGAAACAAACAGTTGATGAAAGTCAGTCCCACTGCGGATGCACGACGGCCATTTGGGTCATGCCTACCAGCAAACAGCAGCCCAACTTTGCCTTGTGGTTATCGATCAATGCTGGAAAAGTCGAACTGTCAACCTGTACCTTCAGTGGAATGAGAGAACAAAACGGCAGACCACAAGATACATGTGGAAAAGCTTTTCTGACTTCAAAGAAAAACAAAATCCCTCGTCAACATGGAGTGGAATGGAAGCCAAAAAAGCGCTTTTGTCAGTACAGTATTAGTTGTACGCGTATGCGCACAATTTCTCACTGTACATCGCTGTCTGCCTTTTACTACATTTTGTCTCCAGTATAATCCTCCATTCGTCACTACACTTCACTCTTCTCTATCGTCAACCACAAGCCGAACAGTCAACAAGGACGATGGACGACCAGCTCAAACCAATGGCAAAAGCGAAGCCATGGGAACGACATTGGAGGCCTACTGCGGCCTTTGTGATGGCCCACAGCAAGTTTCGATGATTTCGTCATGTACGTACAAGCTAGTGATTAGCTCCTTGTATGCTACTACAATATTACCATACCTTCCCCTTTATATGTGCACTGCTCCTCTCATTTTCTTTCCTTTTGTTGCCCCGGAGTGTTCTGGCATTCCGCCAGAACTGTCGGCTCACCCTCTTCATCCTTCTCCATGGGTGCTTATCTGCCACTCCATGACGAGAAGTTTGCCATAAGTGATTATGTTGGTTGCGGGGCTACTCGCCCCCGCGACCGCGGTTGCGACCGCGGCAGGAGAGATTGCAGACGAAAGAGTGCACGCGGGCGCGAATGTCTCCATACTTGGTCCACGTGTGAATCATGAGCTCACGGCCGCGATGAGGGAGTCTCCAAGCACGATGACGGCTTACGAAATCTACAGGGACTGGTACCGACCACATCACGCAAAGGCCGGTTGCATTGACACGCTTAAGAGGTCACATTGAAATATTTGCGAGCAACCGTAGAAGGGGAAGATTTTTAAGGAGGAGTGAAGGAGCACGACTCAAATGCTCCAAGCAGATAACTTCTCGAACTACACTCCAAAGCTGTCTAAGGATGGAAGAAAGCTCTTTCTCCACCTCTCTGGGACCTTCGAGGTCTAACCAGACACCTGAATGTTCTTATAATATTCTTAATAGAGGTCTGCCAACGCTCCTAGGATTTTTCCTACCGTCTTTACGACAGTAGAGTAGCATGAGTCGAAGAGTCGACACATACACAGTCAGTGTAGTCTAGAACAGCTGGCCGAAAAGCTAAAGAGCTTAAATGAAGTGAAGAATATTGGTCATATGTGCCTCTTTCCTCTCAATGAGCTCATGAACATCTCATCCCCAACACTAAGGTCTTCCGTATAATAAAGGAGTGAGGCTCACCCTGTACGACAGCGCTATGCAGCGCTTGGGGCAAGGCCGAATAGCCATTGAGTACATGTTGATCCCCCCCCCCCCCTCTAGTCAATTTGTATCTATAGCCATGTGCCATATGTTTCCCATGATCCAGGCGTATCCATAAACGCTTCGAAAGAACCCGCTGGATATCTGAAAACGCCCAGGACTCAATTTCTGGCGTTAAGCACAGAAAATAAGGGCCTGATGTCTGATACAAAAGCTACCATCACGTACAGGCCTTCCCTATTAAAGGCAAATATGCTAGACCAGCCCCTATCCCTCGTTAAGATGCTCGTAGCAGTGTCCGTATGGTAATACGGGATACCGTCGAAGCAGAATGCCTGGCGCATCGTTGGGATCATCGCCGTAGTTCAAGTGCATATTTTGCAAATCCAAGGACTAATGGATTTCTGTTAAAAGGCTAGTCAGTGTTTCACCATTCCTGGGCACGGCTGGCACCAATTAACTCACTCCGGAGATGGTTTACTGCCACTAAGTGAAACGGATTCTCATGGACCCACGAGGACTCCGCTCCGTGGTGTAGAAAATGCGCAAGTGCACGAAGAGATGGAGACTCCGGTTGCGAGTGAGAGATTCGGTTGGCAGCGAGAGACGCCAGACGTCGTGCGAAACTCTGTTCGCGCGCCGACTGTGACGTCACGGGGGCGAGTAGCCCGGAGACCGATTATGTTGGCGTGACCTCGCCTGATAGAAAGAGGCCACGCCCGTGTCTGTAAGATTGGGCTCAGACATCAACATATTCTACCACTGACCACTACGGTCCTGTAATAAACCTCTTGTGTAGCCATAATACTCCTAGTGCATCAGAGCGCCGTCATACGCTCATAAACCGGGACAAAACAGCTAATTCATGACATTTACAGTACTCAGCCCAACTTACTTGAATAAGGCGACCAGCTGCAGAACGAGTACTAATGTCATTGAGTTCTATTTGCAGGCGCTTGTGGAACCATCTGAAACACCGACAATGACTGTGGGTCCGATGAACTATTGTTGCGCTCAATACCTAAAGACCGGAATTTTCCGACAAATACTGATATTCTTCGACCTAGCCTCTTCACGAAAAAGTTGAATATTAAACCAGGAGCCACAGACGACTATTTCAATATCAATACCGCTCGCCCTATTTACAACTAAAACTCACGCGAAAACCGAGCGAACGACGGTTAATAAAAAACAACACTGGAAGGGCGTTCAACTGTTTAAAAATGTGTTGAAGAGGAAGCCTTTCCCTAAATTATAGAAACTGAAGCCTCCTACCTCCTAAGTAGTCGCGTGTCTTTGTGCTCTTGAAACAACATGTGAAGGAAGACCGAAATTGAGTGGCACGACTCCCATCGTGATATGCCTTGACCGTCGTCGCCAGTTTTCAGGAAGTCACGAAGTTCCTGTAAAAAATCGTGTAGCCACTCAGGAAACCAGGGTAGCTCTCCTTATGCTCTGTAGGCCAATCGTAGTGATGTCGAAACTACTTCGGCAAAAGAAAATAGTTGAGGAAGTTAGGAATTTCGGTGAAGGAAATAAACTCAACCAAAAGATGAATCGAAATGTTCTGAAACGTTGATAAACGTCGTCCATTAAGTAGTGTTTCAGATGATGCTTAATGCATGAAGAGGGGTCAACCGCCGCATCAAGGTTAGATGGCTAATTCTGTCAATAGTCCCGGAATTGCATACAGAATAGCTTGCCATTTCCTAAGGTTAACTAGCTCCAAGGTGATAGTGAAATGGTTACACAAACAGTAGTCCCTCGAGGATCTAAGTGTCGGGATCTATCCTAGTCCGGGGGGGGGGGGGCACATAACTAAAAAGTATTATATGTGACAAATTCACTCAAGACTTACAGAGCGGCTCCTTCAGAACAATACAGGACCTAAACAAGAAAAGTCACAAAGAAAAAATGAAAAAAATGCATTTGTTACGGTTGTAAGAAGGCAAAGTTGTGTGCCCTCCTCACCATGTTAGATCCTGGTTATAACATGTCAAGAGACGGTCAGCACGCGGCATGCGGCTTCATGCGCCCTCCTCACCATGTTAGATCCTGGTTATAACATGTCAAGCGGCGGTCAGCACGCGGCATGACTCTATTCCGTCACTCTTTGCCCGCCGAGACGGTTGTAAACCGCGGCGATTTTTTAGTTATTTTTTGTTTGTTCGTCCGTTTTTGGTTTCTTTTAGATTAGATTTCGTTCTCTAGGAGCCTCTCGGTAAGTATTAATTCATTTTGTTGCCTAGTTTTTAGTTATGTGGCCCCCCGGACTGGGATAGATCCAAGTGTCAAAATCGAACTGACTGTCAATTAAATAACTAGAGAAATACGAGGGCTGATAAACGAGCACTGCTGGCGTCCCATACACATGACCTGACGCTTTTTAAGTGCCTTCTGCAACTAGAGGAAAGGGAGAAACAAAATTAGAGGAAAATTCAAAAAGATAAAGTTGAAAAACTCATTGCTCTCAGGTAAAGCTCCCCGTAAGGCGCGCACGAAACAGATACAAAAATCAAATTTGAAGTCTATAATAACAACAGAACTTAAGTCCTTGCGAGCAAGACGACGTAACGCTTTTGGATTGGTGCGGAAAATACGAAAATGAATAGAAATATCTCTTCATAGCCATCAATCATCGATTCCCCGTTTTTCTTTGAGCTCCGTAAACTTGGAACTCGGCATCTTTAAATAGGGTTCTAAAAGAACCGTCAACGCTTCGAACACATGTCTACTAGCATGTGCCGCCTAGCTAGGCAGCATCCCTAATCATTTGGTGGGGAGGGTTGTGGTAGCCGGTAGCACGACCTTTCAGAACGCTGCGGAGAATTTTCAATTTGTCTCTTATTTGAAAATTGACTCAGATGAGAAGTTCACTTTGATCCTTGACTTCGCATGCCCTGATCAAAGTGAGAGGGACCAAAATGTTAATCTAAATAACACAGTGCTCTAGGTTTGCTCTAATTCACAGCGCTAATAACTATGCTCAATAAACCCATCAAAATTCATGTAAAATCGATGGAGGCCATTTTACCAAATTTACTCAGGCCCTTCTATCAACTAGCGAAGCTTGAAGATCATCCCCACCTTCCTTTAGACCTGGACCTGCAACATGACTGTTGAATTCGCTATGTGGTCCATATTCCTGAAAGCCCCGTCCCGTAGAGGTCAAGGTGATCCTGGTGTTGTGGATACCCAACTAGGGACTACATTTATGAATGTATATTGTAGTATAATAGAGGCCAAATAGGAATGAATGATAAGACTTAGCATACTTAAGTGAACACTATAAGATAAGTACCATTGAAAAACATCCACAGGCATAACTTAGGGGTACCGCAAGTAGGTAATAGAGATAGCGCTCAAGTTGTCCACTCTAGGCGCGGTGCCCCCTTTCAAGACCAGAGGTAGTTGGCCCCATTGGCTAACTATTGGAGATATTTGTAGCTCCGCCTCCGCATATTGTCTACATATATAACCTGCTGTGATGTGATATTCGTGTTGTGCTCTGAGAGTTATAAAGTAATAAATCGCTTATTACAATTGACTACGGACGCATCCGTTGGTGAACCACCAAATTGGTGCATCAGCCGTGGATTCAAACCCACGCAAAAGTTTCTGCGCTAGCTCTCCCCAGTGAGAGACAGAAACTAAAGTTACTCCAATAAGCGTTCCTCGGGGAACCAGGAGAACTTTAAGAAAGCCTTCCTACCGTGTTCTCTCAGGAGAGCCCTGGAAGCATCGAAACTTCTTTCCATCGCTAGGGAAAGAAGCTTTCAAAAGTTTTCCATTAAGCGTTCCTCAGGGGACCAGGAAAACTTAAAGCCTTCCTACGTGTTCTCTCAGGAGAGCCCTGGAAGCACCTGAAACTTCTTTCCACCGCTAGGGAAAGAAGCTTTCAAAAGTTTTCCACTAAGCGTTCCTCAGGGGACCAGGAAAACTCAAAGACTTCCTACCGTGTTCTCTCAGGAGAGCCCTGGAAGCACCTGAAACTTCTTTCCACCACCAGGGAAAGACGCTTTCAAAAGTTTTCCATTAAGCGTTCCTCAGGGGACCAGGAAAACTCAAAGACTTCCTACCGTGTTCTCTCAGGAGAGCCCTGGAAGCAACTGAAACTTCTTTCCATCGCTAGGAAAAGAAGAATTCAAAAAAGCACTCTATTAAGCGTTCCTCGGGGAACCAAGAGTTTTTTCAAAGCCTTCCTTTACCAGGAAGCAAAAAGTTTCTTTCCAATTCATTGGAAAGAGATTAAATCAGCAGTTCTTTCTGGTTAAACCTCGACAGAGAGGCCATCGCTGAAAAAGCTCGCTCATTGTGCAAATTCTCATCTGAGAAAGCCAGAAGAGCAGCGAAAAGTCCCGCGTGGCAGGAAGAGACTTCTACTTCAGACCTAACGAAGTAAAATTCAAAGTTTACTGATAAACTTTGGTAAAACGCGCTGGGAGCAACAAAGATGGCAGAAATTCAGGTTTACAAGACAAAAATGACGAATGCTTGCGGACTTATTAAGGCAAGCGAGGCAGAAGTCAACCGTCTGGACCAGCCATTCGCGTTCCCGGAAGAAAGGAAGGATTGTGAGGAGTACATCAGAGAAAAGACAGCACAGCTAAACCACCTGATGAGAACGGTAATGAGCAACAAGCAGTACCACGACAACTGCTTAAAGGAAGCAATTGAGACAATAAACTCACGACCTACCAAAAAAGAGCGTGAAAATCTCATGACGGATTTGGACGACTACCTACAAGCAGAGTCATACGAGCTTGACATCACGGTCATGCGTTGGCAGAACAGAGTGGATTTCAAAAAGGATGAACTGTCTCAACAAGCCATCCTAATAGCCAGCTGTCAGGAAACCGCCAGCTGTGAACAGCCGGCTACTGGCAATAGTGGAAATAATTTCGAATCAGCAGGTGAGGTAGCGCCTTCACAAGCACGCAATGTCGCGCACAGACGACCTCTTCTCGAGGTTCCAACCTTCTCAGGGGACTTCAGAGAGTTCAACGCCTTCTGGTCCGTATTCCAGGCACTTATACACAATGATGCCAGTTTAACTGACCGAGACAAGTTCCTGTTCTTGAAGCAGGCTCTCAAAGGCGAAGCTGCAGCATCCATCACCTACGTACCCGTGATAGGGGACAAGTACTATGGGGCCGTCAACATCCTCAAGAAGCAGTACGACAGGTCGGCAAGTATAGCTGATATTCTCATAAACGAGATCGAAAAAATTCCGCGTGCTCACGATACACCCAGGAGTTGTCGTGACACCCTATCCGCCATTACCTCACGGATCATACACCTGGAACAAACAGGTGTATCACTCAATGCGGACCGAGTATGGCGCCACATGATCCTCTCAAAATTTACGGAACACATCTGTAGCACTGTGATAAGCAAAGAAACCGTTGCCGGTATATCCTTCGAAGTTAAAGATATTACGGAAGCCATTGACGAGATCATCATTCTCCAAGAAACAACGGAGCTCACAACGGCAACCTTATTCGGAACGTATCTCCACGATACTGACAACGACCGGTTTTCAACACAAAACGAGTCACGACAGATCGAGCTGCGCTCGCATCGGAGGACATTGCCTCTATGCCTTTATGGTGATACACATCGACCACAGTACTGCACAACGTTCACGACTCCCGAAGAACGCAGAAATGAAGCTAGGCAACGGAAGCTTTGCTGGAAATGCTTCAGGAAGGGACACACCTCGAAATTCTGCAAAATCCTTGGTCCTTGCCCAAGATGTCGGGAGGATCATCATTCATCTTTATGCACTTCAACCACAAGTGGAGAGAGACAGACAAACTGTACTAGCGGAGCGCAAAACTACTCGCCAACAGTAGTCCATCAAGGAGCAGTATCCGTTGCGGTATCATCGAAGAACAGCCGCTCCATGCGACATGCAAAAGGAAATCGAGAATCACTTCGAAATATCAAACGATGTGAAGCGGCTCATTTCACAGATAGAGCCATCGGACCAAAACGATCGACAATCAGTCAATGTGTGCCACAAATGGTCTCGGCATTGATATTCAACGAATCGGAGGTAGATTACCAACCGGTAACTATCCTGATTGACTCTGGCGCCCAAAGAACTTTCATAAAAAGGAAACTTCAAGGGGAATTGAAGCTTCCAACTAAGGGCTCAACATCCTTCACAAATACAGGAATGGGAGAGCTCCAAGAAACTTTCGAATCCACGGAAGTTCACATTACTCTGAAGAACATTCGCTCAGGCATGAAGCTAAAGCGAGTGCCAGTCTTCACCAAAGAAAAGCTGACCGCGTCGTCAAGTACCGCAAAGCTGTCATCAGAAGACAAGGCGTTCATCAGGAAGGAGAAGCTTTCTATTGCCCAGAGAAGTCTTGCTCCTACGACGTCCTTTCCAGACATAATAGTTGGACAGGATCTCTTGAATCAGATCATCCTTCACGACACTCCTATATTGAAGCTGCCATCTGGTTTGGTTCTCACGCCTACCATTTTTGGCTACACAATATCCGGTGTCAGTGGCACAGAAAGCTCTGCAAAGAAAAGTGCAAGAACACAATGCAGCGTATTTCTCGCAGTAGAAGCAAGAATATCTTCAGAAGGCAAATATATTGGCTCAGAGCAACATTTGAGACCAAAGTTTCGAGAAGCCGATAGCTTCAAACTTCACAACGAACGGAGACGAAGCATCCGATTTCAGCATGACAGTGTTCCCAATTCAAAACTGCAGATCGTCACTGGAAATGGACACAATTTACTTGCGATTCAACGTCCACACAATTTCGTAAAGCAGAACACCGAAGGGGCGAAGAAACCAAGCGCCAAGGAGACTATGAATCTGAATTCCATAAATTGCAACACTAACGCACTACCGAAAACCAAGAAGCGAACGAAGATTTCGACGCGTGGTAATCATGAACTCATCAGCAGTCCACATGTTACGGAAGCCGTCGGGTTAGAGCAGCTTCGCCGAGGTGATCATATAAGAATCGCCACGTCACCATGCGTTAATGAAAACCATGGCTCAATCATTTGGATAAACGAGCAACGAATACGAAGTTCCTCAAGTAAACGACGTGCCAGAAGGAAAACTAGCAACTTCAAATGCTGCACATCAACTTCACACAAGGACGTCGGAAAGAGGGAGATTCAGTAAAATTTCTACCTAATTCGCATAATTGTCGCCCTCTATTGTTGTATTGTCTGTCTGTTCTATCATGTCTGCCAATCTCTGTTCGGTATTACAATGTTGTATTTCTAGCGCTACCGCTACTTGCCCCTCGCCCCAGTGTTGTGGATACCCAACTAGGGACTACATTTATGAATGTATATTGTGGTATAATAGAGGCCAAATAGGAATGAATGATAAGACTTAGCATACTTAAGTGAACACTATAAGATAAGTACCATTGAATAACATCCACAGGCATAACTTAGGGGTACCGCAAGTAGGTAATAGAGATAGCGCTCAAGTTGTCCACTCTAGGCGCGGTGCCCCCTTTCAAGACCAGAGGTAGTTGGCCCCATTGGCTAACTATTGGAGATATTTGTAGCTCCGCCTCCGCATATTGTCTATATAACCTGCTGTGATGTGATATTCGTGTTGTGCTCTGAGAGTTATAAAGTAATAAATCACTTATTACAATTGACTACAGACGCATCCTTTGGTGAACCACCAAACCTGGGTAGTCGATATCTGCTTACCAAAGACCTCATAAATGGATCACATGACAAATTCAAGCTTTTTGGGAAAAATTCTCTATTCTGCAGTTGGTATTTGTGAATATAAACTTCGTAATTCATCTCTGTGTAGAATGTTGTGTTAGAGATATGTCTCTAACGGTGTGCTACACACAACTACGTTTTTTCTTTCGAGAAACGTCTTCTAGAATGCATTTCTACGATGCAGTTGAATGCTTTGTGAAGTGTTTGTCTAGAGATGTACCCTGCGTACCTTGGTTGCTCGCCCCGTAAGAATTATTTGGTTTCCAATTCTAAAAGTTTCACATCAACGATAGTTGCGATAAGCTTGAGATGGAGCTCATTAGAAAGTCTAACACAGAAGTAGGTCTGCTTCGTTTGTCGTGTCCTGGTCGTCTCCGCACGGGAATCTGTCGCAGTCGATCCTGCACGGGACGCGACGGGTGAGAGGGCGAGCAGGCGTTTGACGCCGCAGGTACTGTTGTCACCTGTACGCCCAGTCGTGGCTCCACGATCAGCAGATGGGAGCGCCCCTCACCCCACATCCGTGCTAGAAATCCATCCCTAACCTACATAGTAGAGTATTACTCCCGGATCAAGATTCCGCCCAGTTATCGTCATAACTCTATACCGTCAAAGAAATGTGTGCACGGACAAACGAGATGTTTATAAAGCGCTTAGTTCTTGCCAAAAAAAACTATTGTACAAGGAGATAAGTGAAATAAAGGCAAAAAAAAACGAAAAGCTTAAAATTGTAGAACAAAACTCACTTTTGGAATTTCGATAGGACGATATTGGTCGATGAATGCTGGCGGCGGCGCTCTTGGACCCCATGGATCGATCACAAGAATGAAGATGATGAAGAGAACGAGAACAGCGCCGAATAACGTTCCCAGCAGGAATGATAGCATTCGATCGCCAAACACCCGTCAACAGTGCGCTCTCGCTCCGCCGTGCCTGTGTACTGACATAAGGAGCCCTCGTTGGGCTGGCCTGCAAACGCTATTAAGAACTCGTTGGTCGTTCCACTAAAATAAAAGACGAGAACGACGCGGTGCATCAATAATAACGATAGCTCCGATGTAGTTCTGACGAATGGGTAAAAAGGAACAATGGGATCTCGCTCGTATAGCGACAAGCATTCAAAAGGTAGGTGGCGAGGTATAAACTGAGTAAAAAATTATAATGCCGAGGTTTGAAGAAAAGAAGAGTGAAAACTGCAAGTGAATGCATCTGAGAGTGAGACTGGAGACGGAGATTTCTGACAGAGGGAATAAAATATCTCTATAAGGGCTGACCGCATTTTGATCTATGCTACCATACATTGTGACTACTCCAGGTGTCGTCAGCTTCGATTCAGAGGTGAACAACGTTACGGTCAATAGGGACTTACATAATTTGAACCCCTAGAGTTTGATGATGAAGGACATTGAACCCATCGAACCATCCGACCACGCGACAGACACTCTGATACATCCAAGTTGTGTGCTAGAATTGCTAGAGAAAAGTACCAGTTTTCGATTCTAGTTCCGATATTCGGGAGGGAACAAAGACACGAATTCAGAAAAGGATTGTCCCATATCAACTAAGTAAGAGGGCGAAAACGCAGCTGACAAGCACACCTATCACATTAGTGTCATCAGCGCGAATAAGTGGCGTATAGGGTGGGCGATCATGACCATCAGCACGAACAACGTTGCTGACGACCATGTCTGCGGCGGTGTGCTGAGTCCGAAGGACCCTGGAAACATGGATAATTTCTGACATTTTCAGCTACAGCTTCGAGTGGTCTCACTTGGTGAAATTCGTAGGTCACCTTCCATGCGAGCAGCCGTACAAAAATGATTTGATCTAAACAAGAAGCTCGTGAAATACTGACCTGAAAGGTTCGTTGCTAACAAAATGGTCTGGTAAACTGGTCGCATCAAAAACCTTAGACATTAAGAGAACTCTCGAAAAGAATTTTCTCCAGAGCTGTTCAAATTCAGAAAAATGCGGTTCGTACGAATGTCGCACCGGATGAACATTAGATGTTAGTTAGAAGTTTGTTAAGAACAGCTTTTTCAACAATCAAGAGAGCTTGAAGTAGTAACAGTTAACGGACGGAGGAACCTCTCAGAAGCAGGACATAGCTCTCTCGCTCAGAAAACGTTCCGGCGACCACTGGAGAGAACAGATCGTGTTACGAAGAAATTACAAGTGCCCCAAGAGACGCTGCATGGTGGGATAGGAAACGAAAACGGCGCGACTTGCGAAGAAGGAATACTAACGAGCTTTTGCTCCACGAATGCACGTCCATTTTGACCACAGCTGTTCACGAAATGTCGATCGTCCCTCATCTGTCGTCCGTTGACGTGATTCACTTGTTGCCAGCAAATCATACCGGACAGCACAAACAGACCTGCGCTGAACAGGGTTCGAGCGCGTGTTGTTACACCCGTTTTTTTCTTCTTCTGAATACATTAAGTACATCAACTTGCATCACCGGAAGAGGCACGAACGCCACCTCTATGAGAGAAAGAACAATAGCTTAGGATGCAACTGCTTTGAAAGTTGATAGATAACTCATATTTAAAAGAAGTCGGCATGTATTAATATATTTATTTATTTTACAGCTGCAAACTGAGTGCGGTCATAAAAAAAGCGAGGTAAAAAAGCAGTCCTTTATAGTCGACAACGCTGATCAACAGATTAAAAACATAGAATCATTATGCACTGCTATTTCGTATTTTTTTTCGTAATGTGCTACCATTAGAAACCCAAGTACAAGGAGCCTGAACAATGAGTGGTCACAAAACAATAAGAATAAAAGTAGTGTGTCCATTTCATTTAATACAATTAAATCAAGTACTTTGATTGTGGGGTATCCGTGCAAATCTCAGCTAGTCAATATCTATCAAAACGATAACACATCGATCTCCTTCAGAAGGAACAGCTGTAAAACGTCGAGTAAGGTTTGTGGCGCGGTGGTTATGCCTTAACCAAAGAAATGGAATAGGGGTTGATGCACTGAGCTGCTTGATGTAGTGCTGCCTCCATCTCATTTAATCCTAGGTTTGGCGAGGGTTCGGATTTTTATTCGGAAAAGAAATAAGCATGAAGACCGGCGTTAATCATTTCTGTTTGGAATGAGCCAACATTCAACTTCTACGGGATATCGTGGAGGCAAAGCAAGTAGGCATTTGGCCTATATATCTGCTGTGGTCAGCGACGGACAAGTCAGTGTATTCTTCATGTGAGACAGGACTGGTACAATTACCTCGTAGGGATGGAAGGGTTGGTTGGCCGGTCCAACCTTGAATTTTAATTTTTTCGGTGCAACAGAGCGCCTCTTCGGCTGCGCCATTGCCCGCCTTCCACAAAGCAAAGAAGCCAAAAGAGAAACGGAATTTAGAAAATCGAGATGAGGAGCTAACGTCAAGTAGTAGACTGGTAATACTCTATTGTATTGCTTGATAACTAATGCCGTTTTTTCTCATAAATGGCATGAATTAAATATTTTTTTGTAGTAGTTATTGCGTGTATATATATACATATATATAACATTTATCTATCTATCACATTGCTCCAGCTATGTGTATCTGGGTCGCGAAGTCAACATGGCCAATGACCTAGCACCAGAGCTGAGCAGGAGGAAACCAGCGGCTTGGGAAGCTTTCAAGAGCGTCGAAGAAGTCGTGAAGAAAACGAAGAACGTCTGACTCCATGCCCACCTATTTGACTCCACTGTTCTTCCTGCCCTAACATACGCCTCAGAGACCTGGGCTATACGAAAGCAGGATGAACACGCGATCAGCGTCGCGCAGCGTGGAATCGAGAGGACGATGCTCGGAGTGGCACGACTGACGCAAGTGAGAGAAGGCCTCTGGAGTTCCGAACTTCGCCGACGTTCGAAAATCAGAGACGCTGTCGCATGGGCCAGGTCGTCGAAAATTAGGTGGGCCGGCCATGTAATGCGATTCGCAGACACCCTCTGGACGAGAGCCATCGCCCACTGGATTCCGCGGGATCTCAAGAGAAGACCAGGACGCCCACCAACGCGGACTTCTTCGTGAAAGCCCGGAATGACCTATATGACGCTTTTCGTGTCCCTCTAGCGAGGAGGATCCATTGAACCACTCTGGCACGCGACAAGGACGAATGGAGACGCTGCTGCCGCCCGCTCGAGCAAGTCGATGATCAACAGGACGACATGTGATACAGCGATTGCGTGACCTACATTATTATACGTTATTTTAAAGGACAAACTAGACTATCTTCTCCAAAAAATCTCAGTGTCGTTAGTAAAAACAAGTGGGTAAAAAATTAAGTTAAAAATGGAAAATCAAAAAGAGCATTAACGGTATATTTGTTTTACTTCCGAAAGGGCAAAAATGCGGTGCAAGCTCGGAAGGAATTATATAACGTCATAGTGAGTGAACGCCAGTGTCAACGTTGGTTTCCTCGCTTTCCCTCTGGAAGTTTCCATGTGCAAAATGCACCAAATACTAATCGTACAATCACTTCTGATGACGACAAAACAGAGGCGTTCATCGAAAAAACCGCCGTCTGACAATTCGAGAAATAGCAGATAAGCTTGTCTTATCGAATCCAACCGTTTCCTATCACTTACAACAGCTTCGTTACGTAGACGAAGTGGATGTTTGGGTTCCTCACGAACAAAAGGAGATCCACCTCACCAAACGCATTGACATATGGGTGAAGTCTGTTTTGAACTATTTCCAAGAACCCAAACTATTGCTTCGAATGCCTATTGCCTTCAACCATCGGAACCAAGAAAATACGGCCTGAAAACTGGCCAATCACAAAGGCATGATGTTTCACCATGAAACGCCAGACCCCACATCTCTTTGGTAACAGGTCAAAAATTAGCAGAGCTCCATTGAGAACTGTTGCCGCATCCACCTTATGGCCCTGACTTATCACCACTAGCCGCTAAAAACGCCAGTTCTTCGTTTCTAAAAACCAACGCTTCCTCGAATATGAGATCATTTAACATACCGAAAGATGGTAAAAAGTCATCCAACAAAATGGTCAATATACTATTGACTAACGCTTCACATTAAACTCACACTGAACTTTTCAAGTTTCATTGAATAGAAATAATAGAAAAGGAGTGAAAATATGAACAGGAACTTGCACTCGATATTTGTAGCAGGAGAAGCCCAAGTCGATAACGATAAAATAATACAACCAGCAATTAACCAACTCTCAAGATTCAACGAAACATCGTGGAGGAATGCTAATAATAAACCACTCCCTACTCTCCCTACTTCCTAAGAACTACGGTAACTAATCGACAGACAGGTCAATGTTTTATCCATTCTAACAGATTTATTCCCATCCTGTGGAACTGGAGAGCCGTGGCATTCGGGTACACCTCAAGTTAAATCATGGTATGGTTCCCGCTACCACCTGCCCTCTCATTGATCATCGAGTTAATCAAGCAGACGTCAGCTGCTTTTCCATTTGTCCCTGTCTCACGCCAGGGTGCTCCAATGGGTCCTTCTTACTCGGGACATGAAGAGCTTCATATTCTTCGTTCAGGGCTTTCACGAAGAATCCATTCGATGCATTCGATGACGGCTCTTCTCCAGCGGGTGTCTGTGATGCGCATTACGTGGCCAGCCCATCTAGTGTTCACCTTCGAACCGTCATCGGTTCTCGGTGCAGTCAAACAAATCCTCACCATTTTGGGTCGGAGTGAACCAGAACTTGTCAGTGAAGACGAAACACACACATCTCTCCATCGGCTGACCACCGCAGTTCACCTTGAAGACCGAAGGCGGAGTTCGAGTTTCATGCACATTCCTTCGTAGAGCAGATAGGATGCAACAGTAGTCAGAACTGGTGGACATCATGTCAAATGGATGGTTTTCCAACAAGCGATAGAATAAACAATAGCAATGAGCTGACAACAATGTAGACCTACACGCCAACAATATGTGCTCTCGCAGGATAGTTCAATGTGTCTTCTTGAGAAATAACGAACAACATCACGGGATAAGGTGTGAAAGAAAACGAGGATCTATTAAAGTTGTAAGGGAGCGCCGGGAGCACCGGAGATGGAAATGGTGAAGAAAAGTGCTCTCGTGAGGTAGTTCAATGTGTCGCCCTCGCAAAATAGTTCACTTGTAGCTGTTCTGCCATTGTCATAATGCAGAGCGATGCGGCCTCCTCCCCTCCCACGATCTAATAGATTCAAAAGCGAACGATAAAATCTAAGAAAAGCTAAAATTCAACGAAGAACGCCAATTAGTAGGCAGCCAAAGTCGTTAGACTGATCGGCGTTCTAATGACTCTGATCGATAGTAGAATGACTCCTTCACACGCACGAGAAATGGAAAGACAGAAGATACGTCACTGAACTGGACTAGAAAAACTGTAAACTCGACAAAGTTCGTGGAATGTAAGACGATTGGGAGCACATAGCAACGTGGAGACGACGTGTGGACAAGCAGCAGCTGGTCAATGGCAGTTCTTGCAATAATTGAAGAACCGCCTCTGTGGAAAAAGACAATCAACTATCCTGTCCCAAATATAATGGACGAAGGAGAGCCCACCACAGGAAAAAGTCACGGCCCGAGTTTAAGTCCTAACAGTTGTAAGCCGGAGTCCTAAGCTCATGCTAACAGGCCTTTCCTACCTCTTAAAGTGAAATAAGGCACGGTCTAAAGCATTCACGCCACAACCAAGGAGATTCCTCATACTATTTCTGAAGGTTTACCTGAAAGAAGGGAAGTATTTGATACCGCTGGCTGTTGCTCGGCAACCTCGTTAGGCTACGACTCAGCCGCTACTGCGTGCTGTCCACGTCTACTTTGATGTGTGCGCTGACTGAGTGCTACCATTCGTTCACTGAAAATGGAATTTGTCAACTACAGCAGATATTGTGAAGGAATATTAGCACCCCCACCAATCTGGATAACGGACGTCAAAAAGCAAGAAAATGATAGTCCGTCAGAGCTTGGACTGTGGTGGAAAGTGTATTCTATTGAGAAAGAAGGTGGAGTAACGTTCAGATAACAAAGGATGTGGGTCCAAGACCAACTGATCATCTTTCCGTAAGATCCCACTAGTTTCCTGTGCATCCGTTAAGTGCGGACACCCGTGGAGTACCCGAAAAACCACCAGAAGAGAGCACAGGTATCAAACAGGGTCGACCGTAAGCACCGCAACAAGAGCTCGGTCGTATAGAAATGGTAAGAACGGACCAAGGTTAGTATAGTTTGAAGCTCCATTTGTACATGCATTGCAGATTATGGAGAAGCAGTATTAATCATACATGGACCACTCCTTCTTGATAAGAACCTTCAGATCATGCGGGTTATTCTGCAGGCGGCGTAGCAGCACCTCTTATGGATTTTTGTTCTTCACTGATTTCAAAGACGATATAGGACTCTACTTTTCCCCACATTAAGTACCGCAGAATTTTTCTCTTAGAGATAAATACACTAATGTGAAAAATCTAATGATGGAGGAATATCGTAGCTAATCTTTGCCGATGCTAAGCTGGGCAGATGAACGAAAAACCGCTACCACGTCCTTTTCTTTTTGCTGCTAAAATAATCGCACTAGCGGAATGTGCACCCTGCTTCTAAACAGGGGGTTGGGCAAAGAGAACATGGTGTTATAGTTTTGTGCCTATCGGACAACGGTGTCTAGTGATTTGAGGTGGCTGAAAACGCATCTTGTGCGACCCTCTCCAACCACGCTAACCCAATTTTCCCTCCTACACTCTTCTCATAACTTAGTCTGGCTTACCTCAAAGTCTTGTAGAGCTGTCCTTGTATAAGGTTGGCCCATAAGTCCCCGCCGTTTTTTCAACAATTCACTGCGGATTTCGCCGACGGTCTCTTGCATAGCGCAATACAGCTCTCGAAAAAGAATGATCTGCTCTATAAGAACGTACAATGCATTTCTTTTTTCATCCCGAATGTTGCCAATTTTTAAATTGTTAAAGTTAAAAGTGGCCATCGCCGACAGTTTCTTCTCTTCGTTTAGGTTTGGTATTTTTTGCGCAGCTTTTTAGAGCATTTGGAAGACAATGTTTTGTACTACAAGAATAAGTGTTGGTCCTATTTGCTCATTTATCCTTTATTGGTCTTTAGGTCATCAAATTGGGTGTCCGAAGGAGATGACTTATCTTTACTGACATCTCATGCTCTGTGGTAGGACTTTTTTGCTTGGTGTTATATGTCGTTCGGAAGAGAATGTCTTGCTCTATAAGAATTTGTGTCGCATTTATTGGCTCATGCTGATTTCTGTCGAATATCAACAAAAATCCAAAAAGAGAAAAATCACCTCCACTAACTACTCCTTCTCCTTGTTCGAACTGTCTTGTACAGTTTTATATGACACTTGAAAGTGGATGTCTTGCTCTACCAGAACATAAGATTTGTTCTTTCGGCCATTTAAATTTTTGCTAATTTTCAGGCCATCAAAATGGAGTGCCAGGTCGACAAGGATAAGCACTTCCGGCGCCTTCTTCTCTTTGTGTGCCGCTTGCTTATCAGTGCTGAGCCATTCTTTACGGTGCTTCACGTTGACATACATACATATGAACACCATTTTTTCATCGTCAGTTACAATTCTGTGCAAAAATCGTCAGGAATATGGCAAGAACCAGCGAGTAACGATTGTTGCCGGCCTGCCGGCCCGTCATCATTCAACACACGTTCTCTGTAAAACTTGGGTGCTAGCGTTCATAACGGTTTAGTTGTTCGTAGAGCAATAATAAATCGCTTGATAATTCCTGTGAAGTTTTTAACTCAACCATTGTAGGTGGAAAGACTAATTGTAAGTGGTTATGGGTAGTGCACAGTTTTTAAGCAGTCCTTTTAGTGAGTGACTATTCAATTTCAAAACGGCTTCTCTTTGCTGAGCAAGTGGCACCCCTTCTGCTCTCTGATAGCTCGCTTAATGAACACTGAGAGCATGAATTTCCGCAGTTGAAAATGATGATTCCTGCTTCCTACTTGCTAAACGTCTATTTCATGTAACAGTTTTGATTATTTAGAGAAACGCATAAAGCATTGAGCAGTACCAACGCATCGAGATAACCCGAAAATAAGATAGTCATGTCGTTTCTCGATCACGAAAAAGTCTCGTTTGAGACAGTCTCAAAAATTACACAGCAGCTGGAGGCATTATTGGGTAAAACGTAAGGTAGTGTAGTCAGAGTTTCGAGCTGTTACGTGCACCCGATTCCAGGGTCCTGTTTCGGATTTCTCTTCCAGGCCCACCAAGCTTTACATTCCTCCGGGGTCTGTTAATTGGTAGCAGACTCTTCTGGGAAGGGTAAATAATTGCACATAGCTTGTACACCACAAGTCATTGTAAAGGCCAGATACGCATTCAAACTGCCTTAACCACATCCAATAGAAGTAGACTGCGTGGCGCATCACAAAAAGCATTGATTGGTATTTACCTGATGATTTATGTCACAAGATCTGTGACTATGGTACTGCAGTCGAAGTAGGCACCGACTGTCACGTGAACTCCGACTCAAGGATCTTTGCGCGGATTTTCTGCCCAGTACAACCATATCTTCCAATCTACCATGGTCGGTGAATCCGTAAGACTTCTCTGGGAAGTATACAATAAGAGGATAAAGGACGGCATTACTCAATCCCTTTTGGGTTGCGCCACGCACTCTACTTCTACGGGATGTCGTGGAGGCGATTTGAATGAGTGTTTGGCCATACAATGATTTGCGGCGGCCAGCCGATGAATTGGTACCATTTCACCGACTCCGGAGGGAAGGAAGGCTTGATTAGCCTGGGCGGGAAACCCGAACATGGAACATGGTATCGGGTGCAGGCGACAATCGGCGCCTCCTCCGACTGCGCTACATGCGCCTAATTATACAATACTGGCTAAAATACTGACCTCCGCAAGTCATTCTAGGCCAGATAAGGATTCAAATTGGCTTCACAATATCCTATAGAAGTAGAATGCGAGAGATATCTCGCAAAAAGGTTGAGTAACGCCAATTTTTATTACTTACCCTTTTACCGTAGGATCCGTCAAGGTACCTAGCATAGCATCTTGGATTCGAACGTATGGCTGTTAGAGACCTTAATCGGAAAATAACCTGGCTATCTAATTTTCGTCTTCATCTCAGTGTTCTAGCTCTAATATAATAAAGTTTTATAAATGATTATAGGTCACGAAATGGTTGGCTAAAACAAGAGTTTGAGAGAGCAGAAGAAAAAAGCGTTTCGTAGCTTCATGCAAACGGCATTCAGCCTGCCAATCAAATGAACACACGACGCGTTGGACAAGTGGATAACGATGATCTCAACAGCATATTTACAATAAGATTTCTTCTTCCCTGTTCTCCAAAACTAGCTGCAATGGCTGCTGGGAGAGGTTGATTGCAAGACGGACAACGGGCGACATTCTTTTGGGAGGACGTGTATTGAGGCACTGACTTCGTAGTATTTACACAACGATTCTCTAACATGCTCGAGATTGCTGCTTAAATTGGAGATTCAACAAGGACAAGTTGTAGAAGGTGTCGAAACTGCTGCGGAGGAACTATATTGTTAGCACCTGCATGATCTACCAAATTAAACACGACACACTCCAAGAAGTGAATCACGAAACTTGTAACGGAATGTAACTGATGCCCTGAAAAACCGCCATCTTCGGATTTGGATTACTCAAAGAACATCTATTTTGCTGAAAAGGTCGTGATTCTACGATATGGTTTGCATTCCCGCAGTTTTACGTCCATAGCTGAATTTCAGTGTAATGTTACTTTCGCTTTTCTGACTAATTTTGACTATTTTCCAAAATGAAAACCACAACAACAAAAAGCCTAAAATTGGGCAGAAAATCGGAAAACAAAAATTACGCTCATCCCTGATGAGCACCTATAATCATGCGGACGAAGGTAGAACCAGATCACAGTGGTATTATAAGCGGAGATGTACAGTTTATATTTTTAAAAAATTAAGAATGCAACAACTTGTTCCAAATATCCATGGAAGAAAAGTGACATGTAGCGCTGCCAAAAAGAAAATACGTCCCGATTTGACTTAACATCTGCGCAGTGCCCAGTGCAACCTCGGGCCCTACCTCCACGGGATCGATGAGTAGATTGCAGGCTTGCTAGGAAAGCGTAAAACACTGCTTCTTCATATTTAATCTTTCGACCACGGCAGAACTTTGCATAGGTGCAACATCCATTATAATGACCTATACGATACCCCGCAAAAGTGGAATGTCTTCGTGACTCCTTGCTCCAGTGTCCGCCTCCGGTACAAAATGCACACAGTTTTAAGCTGCATGGGCTCATATACATCTCAAAGAGCCATCGTAGATTGCTATCTTCCCCTGTAGGAGTGGCAAGTAGTAGCCCAACTAAAGTCAGCTCAGTGTTGTCGTTCAGTCGATTTCCAGTCAAAGCGACAGATTGAACAATGTAAAACACTAGGGAATGTCGAAGGGATGTCGCAATGCATCGCGGGCGAGGTCGCCGCGAGGCAGTCATCGGTGACCGATAATGGCGATCGTAACTGCACGGCGGAAGCTGAGTTCATAATTAGTTAAAACACCTGAGCACCTATGTGCCATGTTTCACTTCATTTTTCATTTCGTTACGTTAATAATTTGGGGAATACGTGTAAGATGTACGCCAATGGTGTTAAAACTTGCAATAAATCGAGTACGCCGGAGAATCAAACTTTAGTTTCTTTTCAATCAGCAGTTGGTTTTATCCGTTGTTGGTCAGAAAATGGGAGTTGCCATTGCATCTGAAAAGACGCACTTTCGGACGACTAGGTCTAAAAGCCATACTACAATGCCGTCATATAGGATTAAAGACAACGTTTTGGAGAAAGTCCAAGAAGGTCGTAATTTAGCTTTTATTATCACGAGTAAACTGTCTTTCTCCAACCATTGCAGAGAATTGGTAAAAAAGCCAGCTATCGCATCTAGAACCTTTGCAGCGTTCTGAAATCTTCCAGACGTTTACATAAAAGCTTACAAAATCCTATATTCGCCAGTTGTCGAATCAGGGATAACTGTGTTTAGTTTTACCAAAAAAGGAGGCGGCGACGTTTTAGGGTGACAAAACACGTTTACTGCACAACTTATGATGAGATGTTTATCAATGGATGATAATCTAATACCATATGGTGTTTTTTGTCGCTCCTTCACTGAAAAATCGAAGAAAAATCTGAAGCCTAGACATAATGTACAAAATACTTTATAGTAAGGTTTTTTGGGGTGGTATATTGACGAAAACCGTTAGAGGAAAGCTTAAGCTTTACGTTCATGTTGCAAAACCACAAGTAAGATCAGACTTTTCAGACCACAGAATTCCCAAATTATTCAATTCGTTGATCGGGAAATATGAAAACCTGGAGCTGTCTGCGCAAGCCTGTAAACGTCCAACTACTGGTTGAACTCCATGGATACGATAAAGTGACTTCTGTCGCCAATTGCGGTATCATTATTACTATTGTCTGTATACTGAAATTTACTACGTTGTCCTTTTTGTAATCCTTTAGACGCTTGCGCTAGACTGTGATCTTTTTTCGAATAAGTAAATAAATAGATAAAAACACCGCCTGTCTTTCCTCCTCCATGTAGGACCACCAACAGGCCTTCCGTTCTTTGCACTTTCATGACCTGCTTCTCCTCGACCTATTAAATACGTACAGGAATAGTGGCAACAAATGAAGTGGAAAATGCAACGGAAGTTTATGTACCTGTTTATGCGAGAGCATCATTTATCCCTCCATCTTTCATGGCACCATTTACCAATCCATAACAACACATGGCAGTACCTCGACAGTGACGACATCCACACCTTAAACTTTATTTTATATACATTACAACATAGGTCAACGGAATTGCTAAGTATTCGAACGTATTAAAACATAGCGTCGTCGTGTTAAAACAGCACAAATATAGATATTTTACAAATCTTATTGTGACAGACATAAATAGTAATGTCATCGCTGATTAAAACAATTTCCGTTGTAAGTCCAACTTAGCAGTAGTGAGTTACGCAGTACAGAAGTTCTAAAACGGGAGACAGACATAGCGAAGGTGAAGCTGGAAGCCATGAATGGAAGGAATACGGGTGGAAATCAACTCGACTCGGGGCGGGGCTCAGTCCTCGCACCAGGCGTTCTCCTTGCGGATCTGCTCCTCCTCTTCGGGGGTGAAGTCGTTCTTGATGTTGAAGGTGCGACGGATCTCCTCGGGAGTTTTGCCCTTGATCATGTTGGCCACCGTCTTGCAGGTGACGTCGAGCAGTCCCTTGATGTCGAGGTAGTTCGCGGCGAGGATCAGCTCGAACAGCGTGCCCTGGTCGACCTTCAGGAACTCGACGTCCCAGCTGGGGATGTCGTCGGTGCGCTTCTCGCGGTTGTCCGAGTCGTCGGAGCTCGGCGGGTCGTCCTTGTGGAAGGTGCACCACTGCAGCACCTTCTTCATGATCGGCCCCGACACGTTGCAGATCGGGATCGGGTCGTTCGACTCGTTGTCCAGACCAAGGTCCTGGAGCATGGTGTTGATCGTGGTCGACAGCCGGATCACGTCTCTCGGCACGTCGAAGTTCTCGCCATCGTTCGTCACCAACTTCATAATCGACGACTTCTGAGAGTCCGACGTCATTGTTACAGGTCTGAATATGAGATGCTTACAATTGGAAGAAGATGCCTTCGAGAAGAAAGCGAGCGAGCGCGAGACACTGATGACTGACAAGGAATTGAGGAAGCCTTTACAACGATCTACATGCTGCACCACGAGTATACATGCATAAGTGAATGAGATCAAATGTTTCGAAGGCAAAATGCAAATGAACCTGTCCCATGTTTAGAAACTAAAATTTTGTGCTTCACTCAAATTTTATAAGATTTCACCTTGTGTTCACTAATCGAGGTAGATGAGTAGGTGAACTAAAGACTTTGAAATAAAGTCATGCTAAACTTTCGATGAACAGAAATTAGGCACAAAGCGGCTCGGGGAGGGGTGGGGTCATCTTGTATTAAGTGGTTATCCGCCTTGGTAAGAAGGCACATGAATGCAAAATTACATCAGAAGTGGCCTAGCTCAGTTCAGCACTGAACTAGAACACACCAGCGCTGTGTAAAATTCTTACTTTTATGCAACAGGATGTCCTGTAGGACTGCCTTATGGGGACCCCCGAACCGCCTAGCGCCAGAAATCATGCTGTTCCGTAGTCTACTTAATGTGGAAGAAGCTCGCTTTGACTTCGACAATATCCAGTTCTATTTCAAAAGCGTCAGGCTTTGCCTAGAAGACTGTATAATCTGATTTGAGCATCCAATTTGACGTGAGAACGGCATATATGGTTAAAACATCTTTTGTCATCGCATTGTGAATTTTATTTATTAGGTAGCCCGAAAGTTCTGCCCTTTCTTCTAACGCTTCGGCTATCGCTGAACAACAGCGGTGGAATCAAGGTACTTCAGGGACATATTCACCAACAAGTTTGGACTAAAAAAAAGTACTGCGACCGCAACTTTATAGGAGCTAAAAGCCATTTCTCAACCAGAAACTTTTCATAGAAGGAGGGGCACACGGAAGCTTGAGATAGTCAGGTCAACAGAGAAGGAAGAATTCTTCAGATTCTATCTCTGTCCGTTCTGTTTAGAATGGATGACTTTTGCTGACAGAAGTCTGGTGCTTCAAACACGTAACGAGAGCAGAAACGCAGGATTATGCGAGGACATTGGCCTGACGAGTTGCAAAGGATGTCTGGATAAGCAGCAGCCAGTCGATTCTGCTGCATTGCTTGGAACATTGTCTCAGTAGGAAAGGACGATCCACTGTCCTTTGTTTACGTAGACTCGTGCACGGCCATGGGTCAGATTTTCGCGACGGAGCACGTTTGCGTGCGCAATATGCAACGGTCGAGGCGAACCATCACGTGCACGCACATACAGCTGGCTTGCACACGATCTATAGGGGCAAGGGTCACGTACTTCATGATTGATCGGCTTTTATTAGGTGACACAGAAGGACTTGGATTCACCTTTTAAAGGGGTAGAGTAGAAGAGTGTTTGATAAACTTACAACCGAAAAAAAGCCCGTCTGAGTTGTTCACCGTAATTTCGGAGTGAAATTCAGGGAAATCGTCACGTGACCGCGTAGTTCCCTATCTCTCTGCCAATCAGTCGCTGCAGCTAGTGATATTTGCGTGCTTGTCCGGCGCAAATAGGGTCGAGGAGGGGGGGGGGGGGGCTTCTGATGGGCAGAAAATCCCAGAGCCCCACCCCCGACCCTATTTGCGTCATTAATGTCTCTCATCCCTGGCTCC
Source organism: Heligmosomoides polygyrus polygyrus (assembly GCA_947396885.1). Lineage (NCBI taxonomy): Eukaryota > Metazoa > Nematoda > Chromadorea > Rhabditida > Heligmosomidae > Heligmosomoides > Heligmosomoides polygyrus. The sequence goes on along the minus strand of OX377201.1, from coordinate 30,505,497 downwards.
AGTGTATAGAGCTTGTAGCAAGCGTGCTCCATGGCTAGTAAAAACCAGGTTTGAACCGCGCAGCAGTGGGCGTTCCGCACCGGACAACTCGGACGGGTTTTCTCCGGTTGTAAGTGTATCGGCGAGTGAGTAGAAGAAATACCTACATTGTCGGACTACAGATGCGGGCTCTACGTTTCATTGTGTTTTGCACTCGAGGAATAAACTAGAAGTTCCAGTTGCTCAGGTACTTTTGTTCGCTGCACAGTGACGAGGAGAGCAAGAGACTCCTGAATGTGGCATTAGATGGCACGTATCCCAGACTCGTCCCTTTGCCTAGTTCAGGACTCAATATTGGAAGAGAGAAGTGAACAGCTTCGTGTCGTCTCTTCGTAACTAGAACAATGTTGTCGCTATCTGTTTTGCGTTGAGTGCTGGAACTTCAGTATTGCAATGTCGTGGGAAATACATTGACCCCAGCTACGAAACGTGTTGCAGCCTCCTAGTGTGGAAGGGATATCCCTCATGAGGCTCGATTTTCGCCTCTCTAGTGGTGACTCCCTCCCCACCCACTAGGAATAGAATTGCGGTGAGACGTGAATATCAGTTGTAGCGACGGCTAAAACGAAATTCGTTTTACTGAAGGCTTTGGAAAAAAAAACCGTCCAGCCTAAAGGTCTAAAGGAACAGGTCAAACCTCTTCCTCTTTCATAGTTTGCAGAGAAGTTCTACAATTTGTAGAAAAAGGTTTAAAATGGGAAAGATAGGCACAAATGCATGTGTAGCATTTTCAAGGCACAGTCGAACACTTCTTCGTATTTTGGGTTAATATTTCGATGGTTCTTCTATTATATTTTGAGGAGCTATTAATGAACTGGGGTAGTGGTGGCGCAGATTGAAGAGACGCCGACTGTCGCATGTACCCTGAATCAAGGTTCTTAGTTTGGGTCTCCCTCAGGCCAACCATGCCTTCCACTGCTCAGGGAGCGACGAATGAGTATCAGACCTGTCCAGGAAGAATGAACCACTGATTTGTTCATCGGTTGGCCACCGCTAGCCGTTGTAAGCCAAATAAGCACTCGAACTGCCCCCACGATATCCTTTAAAGTTAGAATGCGTGGCGCATTCCTAGGAAAAATTGGTTAATGCCGCTTTTAAATCTTATTTATAAACCAACGGACAATGTTTTTAGGAATAATGTTATTCTAAAATAAAATAAGATTCTCGAATTCTCGTAGCAAACAACATGGCAAACCATTTTCAGATTCAGCTGGACACATTTTGATGCGGAACAAAGGTCTTTAAAATTGGAGTAATCACGTTTTATTTGAGACAAAATAATTTAATCAATAAAAAATCGCCACGTTTTTGGCGAGCTCATGGCCAGAAGAGGACTAATTTTAACGTACATTTAATAAAAATTTCTAGGCATCCTGTATAGGTGACAACTGTTGAAATTTTCAAGGAAAGTCTAAATAAATTTTTCCAATCGGAAGTTCATGTTGTTCCTATAGCGTCTCCAGATTAATTAAAAATTCTTCCTTGAGGATATCCAGCTGCATAGATCGAAGTACCAATTTCGACGTGAAAACTGCATATACATGCTGATTGTAAAGATCTGCAAAAAAAAAAGCCTGGTTTGGTCACACTGGGCTGACTTATTGACTTTCCGTGAGCGTAGACCTTGTTGCTCTCTATGCGTTCCCATTAGTCACGAATCCAATTGTTAGCCTCAACACAGCAGTCAGCAGTTGGATAAGACCTAATCGAATAGCCTTGGCCCTGCTGTAGGAGACAAGACCGAGTCGCAGTCGGTCGGATATAACATTCTTCCAACACAACAACACTACACTGCAACACAACTGCGGCACTAGATTATAGTTGTGTTCGAATGGCTTATTCGAATAGGCATTCGACTAATTTTCATTCAATTTAAATACTCGATTTCGATTATTCAAAAAATCGCGTTTTTCGAATGTGTTCGAATTACAATATTTAGAAAAACCACTTTCTGGAGTATTCGAATTCGAACATTCGAAATTTGTGAGCCTTCGACGCCACTGGAATATTCGAAAAAAATTCGAGAGACAACTATACACTAGACCAATAATGCAGTTAGAGTGGCAGCAAACTAAACGCACAAGCTATCGTTCTCGTCAACTGTAACGTGAGCAGAAAATATCAACGTGGAAGCGACGTTATGCTTTTTTCGAGCGTTGTTTCACCATCAGTTCGGAATATGAACGGAAATGACGGTATCATTTCTCTGAGAGGAAGAGATCAGGTCCGCCAGACAGGAAATTCAGGAGCTCACTTCTAGAGCGAGGCCTTCCAATGACGTGAGCAGTAAACGGCTGGTGAGACACCACTACGCACCTTGGGACACACACGACCCCTTTTTGTCCTTTTGAGACATATCATTTTCAATTCGAATTGGGCAGTTGCTAAACCGGAGGAGAGCCTCTCCAAAAGGCTCAAGAGAAATTTTGAATTAAAAGATTCCCTCACGAAGTAGTGTTGTCAAGCAGCTTTGGAGTGCGAAGACGATAAAAAATCCTTGTGTGTCAACGAAAATATTGCGCCATGCACTAGTCCACGCGGCGTCATTTTATTAATGGCACGAACACTTTACGAGAAGTTGCACACAGATTTACAGTCCGAAAAAATCAGAACAAAGTTTACATATGTAGCTCCAAATGGCGGTATTACAATAAACGTTAAAAGTAAAAAAAAAACGTATTTGGCTTGCCAACAAGCCATCTTAACCTGGTATTGTTAGTTTTTTCTTAGTTAGGTAGGTAAGTTCAAGTTTAAATTTTTTAAAAAATTTTCCTTCTTCGCAGAAGTTAATTTTCATAAGTTTTTATGTTTTATCGGGTTTAGCTGTATTACTTCTGTAGTAACGTTACATATAAATGAAAAAAAGAATGATTTATATATTTCTATCAAAAATATGTTCCCTTTTTCTCATTTCTGTTATCGCACACTTTTAATTCATTAAAGTGGAAGGGCAAATAAGGAAAAATCACTTTCGGCAACAGCTCCTTTTCTCCGTCTAGGTTTGAGATTTCATGTTCGCCATTCGAAAGACTTTGTTCTACAAAAGAATACGGTTTCTTCGTTTGTATTGATTTCCTGTAATTTTTAGGGCAATAAAAGCTATCAGGATCAGATTTAAAAATTAACCAATGTGTACATAACGGTTATTGGTCAAAATAATGGATGTCTTCTAGACACTCCACTTCAATGCTCTGACCATGAACGAAAATAAAAATGAACAGAAACATCCAACACATGTTCTTCTTGAGCAAATCATCAACTTTGGAATGGTTTATAAGATTGCGCAAAAAAATCTTAAAGGTAATCAAAGAGAAGGAGCTGGCGGCGATGGTCAATTTTCTTTTTTGACCTTCCACTTTGTTGGCCTAAAATTGATAAAATCAAATTGGAAAAAAGAGGAACATATTTTCTGATAGAGCAAGTCATTCTTCGTTCGAATGGTATATAACATTGCGCGAAAGTCTCAACGAAACTTAGAATAAAATGTGAAAAAAGCATCACCAAGTCCTCGCCGTTTTTTCAAATACTTAGTTTCTTTTAATACAACAGTTCTAATACTTGACTTCTTTTAGTAAGATCAATCAAACCCTGATGGATTTTGCTGCGTACTCTGTTGTTTCTTATTACATCGAAAAGACATATTTTTGTTATATCTTTGGCATGCACGATGAGTTGCTACGTGGACTAATTATTCCCGCCGTGCAACAACGAGAATGCATCTAAACCTTACTACTTCCATAAATTCCTGGTATTTTAGAAGTTATTTTCTCCTTCGAGCTTCTTTCAGCACTCAAAGTTGAAGAGAAATCTTGTAACGAAGGGTCGACAAAGTTGCACAGGATCTAAGACCTCTCGGTAGCTGGGCTTTCCCTTATTATATGTACGCGACGTTCTGTCTGATTATCGTTGAAACCTGGTGTGTTATGTCGTTCGAGCCCATATAAAACAGGAACACGTAACATAAAAGCAAGTTTTGTCTAACTGTGGGTAACAAAGGGAGTTCAAATTACAAGCGCCTTTTTAGGAAATACAATTTTGGAGACTTTGAAGACTTTCCACTGCTCTTTGAACGGTCGCATTAACAATCTTGACCGCATACGTGTTGGCATATTTACCCTTGCCATGATTGTCATATGAATGACCTTTATCACTAGTCTTTATATTCTCTGGAAGAATTTGTCGCTCCAAAACCCTTGTTCTTATGTTCATATTTTTAGGTCAGTTGTACATGTTCTCTGTGCTCATAATTAAACCCTCCGGAAAATCTCGTTAGACTCGATATTTTAGCACTTCTCCTGCATACTGTTTCCTAGTAAGCACTGAAGTTGGAAACGTCATATGGGAGCCAGTAAAGATTGCGAAAGGAATTAAAGGCATATGTAAGTTCCTGGTAGATAAAAAAATTTATTTATTTATTTATTACTGCACATGAGTGCGCCTGTTAAAAACAGGACAATAAACGTTGTCAGTCAACGCAATCCAGACTAACTTCAAAACAATTAAACTTTGACAAGATAGAGATTAGGAGTTTGGGTGGCACTATGAGCTACAAAGAGATAAGAGAACTTTCTTATGTAGCTGCTCAAAAGACCCGACGCAGATGACTGAACAAAAATAGCCTTAAAATCAACGGAAAATGATGATCAGATCAAAATAAAGTGAAAACCGAATGGCAGAGATCGGCGTTAGTCATTCATTTCTGCGATGCGCCTTGTTGTTTACTTTTCAATAGTTCCTTTATTCATAAAGGCTGTTTGAAAGTACGCTTGGTCTACGCTATAACCAGCCGATAAAGAACTCAGTGGTATCTTTGCCAAAGAGGTCGGCTATCAGAAATCGGCTCAGTGTGAGGTAGCAGAAATCGTTTCGTGACGCACGAAACCGGTTCATACGAACCATATACTGTATAACATAAGATTTAATACAATATAAGTAGAGGACAAGGGATAAGGGATGACGTTACTCAATATTTGTTTGAGATGCGCCACGCATTCTGCTTCGATGCGATACCGTGGAGGCAATGTGAATGCCCATTCGACTAATTCCATGAAGTGTGGTCGCCAGATGATGGAGAAGGCAATTTTTAATCATTCAGGGAGACCTCTGATACCAATTCATCGAGTGCCAAGGGATGGAAGGTTTGGTTTTCGTGAAAGAAAATCAAGAGCTTCAATTTGGTATGCACAACAGCCAATGACTCTTCCGTTTGCGCTATCATCCCCCAGATTTAAAGCGGTTAACCTAAAAATGGTAAAAACTTACGGACGAAATAAAAAGAAGCAAGATCGGTAGCAACACCCGAAAAATGTAAAGAAAAGATATGGGCAGCGTATTCGTGCCCTCAAAATCGCTTTGTGAAGTAAGTAGAAATGATGACGCAAAAATGGAAATATCATTCCTTCATCACAAGGAGCTTAAATGCCGCGAATGTTATTCTCGCAGCCACAAAAAGTCACGAGTGACAGTTAGGCATTAGAAATCCGAAAAAAAATCGGGACGGAGATGGAGGACAAGCAGCGGACTGCTGTACAGCTTCAAGTGCAGGCTGAGGGCGGCCGACGCTCCTCCCGACCAGCGTGTCGCATCGTTCTAACCGAAGCCTTTAATTGAAATGGGCTTTCCAGGCAGTACGCGAGTGGAGGTCTGAAAAAGGAATGGCGACTCGGTGCACTTTGTCCCGACGGTGGGCACAGCACTTCGCGTCAATTGCCCTCCCAGAGCAACCATGACAAAGCGTATTCGCTGGCGCGAAACTAATTCCCGTTGTGGATTCCTTGGATTCCCGGCCTCACCCGTTTACGAGACAACATACGGGAAGCTTCCTTATACGGGATAAAGAGGTGGTCGTCCAGAGTTGGGACGGGGGCTAATACACGGTGGTCCATGCATTAGGCTGGCGCAAAAATAATGGCCGTTCTGGCACTTACTGTTTCAGCATTGATAATTAAACAGCAATCTCAAACGAATACAGTCGCGTTATGCACCGTTAGAAAGCGCATTTTGCGCGCTATAATATGAAATTATTATCGTTTCTCTGTCACATATCTTCGGTGGTTTCGGGTCGTCTGCAAAAATGCTGCCGAGACGGGAAATTCTCGTCGTTTTGTTTCACTTTTTTTTTTAGCACTGTGGCAGAGCTCAAACACGTAGATATTTCGAAAAGTTTGGAGAGAAGATCGGGAGGGAGAGGATGGTTATTGGAGGCTGACAACGATGAGTTGAAGGCAACGCAAGATGCCAACCGAAGAACACCCCCAAGAGCTAACATGTCACTGTCTTCTTTTAAACGACTATTTGCACTAAGGTTTCGTTGGCTTATTTCGTTTTGATTGTTCTGTTACTTCGTCACCTGCTCTTTATACTTACTTTAGCGTTTTATCGTTACAATCTCACCGCATGTGATTCCGATCCGTGCCTTGAAACAAATAAATAAATAAAAGAGAAATTGCTGAAGAACTTTGCGCTGACCACGCGACCGTAGTACGTCATTTAAAAAAAAATTTGAAGGCAAAAAACTCGATAAATGGTGGCTGCTCGAGTTGATCGAACATCAGCAATCTTGAAGTCTCAAAGTGTGTTCGTCCCTTCTTTTCAAAAGAAGGGACGAACACACTTTGATACTTTGAGACTTCAACAACAAAAGTGATCTTTTTTTGGAACGTATTGTGAGATGTGTCGAAAAATGGATTCTCTACGGCGATCGACGACATTCAGGCCATAGGTTGGGCCACGGCCAAGCTCGGAAGCACATCCCAAAGCCGGCATTGTATCAAAGAAAGGTTACGGAGACTCTTGGGTGGTCAGGAGCCGGATTAATTCGCCTCCTCTTGCTGGTTGTGGGAGAAACGACAACAGCGGAGTAGTACTGTGAGAAACTCGACAAAATGCACCAAAAATGAATTTCCCGGAATTGATCAACAGAAAAGGTGTAATCCTTCTCCACAACAACGCCCGACCGCATGTTTCGTTGATAACAACACGAAAGCTGCTGACTGGGTTGTAGGACAATTTGAATGAGTTTTTGGTTTGCTCATTTGCATTTGCATTGGCCAGCCGATGGACAAGTCAGTGCATCATATTTCTCAGTTAGATCTGGTATCAATTCATCGAGTGAAAAATCCGGTTGGCCTGGAAGGAACCTGAGCCATAAATCTCGACTGCAAGTGCACGGCCCAGGCAGGCGTCTCTCGCGACTGCGCTGCTACTCCTCCTATTTTCTACACAACAAACGAACAACAAAGTAAACATGAAACAAACAGAACCACTAAGTCTGTAGCTGGAGCTCCATAAGCTTTTCGAGCGCCCACCCAAGGGTAGGTAATCTAGTGAATAGCGGGTGAAAATACGAAGCCGAACCTGGACGCGCCAACCTGCAAATCACGAGAAGCACTGAGAGGATGATTAGCGCTGGGCGTGCAGTTCCTTGTTGTCAACAATCGAGCGAGATTCAGTAGCATGTCAAAGCAAAGGACAACTGCGACAGAGCGTGTGTTCGACCGCAAGCTCTCCACCCCTTCTACTCTCCGCCGAACTCGTGCAAGAAATACTTGTTGTTCCGGCCTCTCGAAAGCTCTGGGGATTCGAAAACTCTAGCGCAGATTTCGAAACATACCAAGCTTAAGCGCGTTATATGTAGTTTTTGTTTACTATAGAGGAATTGCGGATCTATTACAGTCGGAGAGGGGATCACCGGAAAAGCGAGACGAACACAAACGTGGCGTCTGGAAATAGGATACTGCAAAGAAGAATGCGCCTTTGGGCAAGTTTGGTGCAGTTTTTGTAAAAATAGTTTCCAATTCTGTGTAGCTGCCAACGCTCAGAATGAAGTTTTCCCTCCCCCTCCCCACCTAGGATGGATCCTGAAGTTCCAGTAGGAAATATCTGAATGAGTGCAACAGTTGAGCAGTTCCTTCTCCCAAATTTGGAAAATCTTCTATATCCTCGAGTTTTAGTTCACGCGACAACTACGCCGAAACCGCTGAGGAGGTTTCACCAGAAAGCAAAATTGCTGGTTGCTAAACCAAGGCCCCCTGGGAGCCGTTGTCTCAGCGTTACAGAAGGCATAGCTGGAGTATTGGTGCCATGCAAAGCATGCAGTCTGTCCCTTGAGAATGGGTGGACTATGCTGCAATGGAACATCTTCAAGATATCTCTAGTGGTCCTTAACATTGCAAATGCAGCCGCCTCAAGGCGCTCGGTCACGTATCAGAGATCACAAAGCACACAACGGCAAAGGAGAATCGGATGTGAGTGGAGGTACGGTAGGATGGCAAGTTTTGAAAAAACTCCTGAGTTCGGACCGTCAGATTGAGAGAAATTTCATAGTCTCGATCAACATCTGCTTAATATACGGAACATATATGATTTCTCCAGTTCTGCTAGGAAATGTTGTAGTATGTGAGAAAGCACTCGGGCGTTACAGAAAATTGAACTCAAATTATCCTTAGTATTAGCAAGCATAAATAAGCATAAATAAGCATGTAAGCATAAATAAACTTTGTTTTCTCATAGAGAAGAAGGTTGAAACCCTGCAAGGCTAGTTGAGTCACACCCTATAACAACTACTGACACAACGGACGAAATTCTAGGTTTTCCTTACTAAGCAAATGCAATGCCGGTTCTGCGTCGACCGACCGCGCAGGGATGGAAGGCTTGGTTGGCCTGGGCGGGAAATCCGAACCAGGAACCTGGTATCGGGTGCACGCGACAGTCGCGCCTCCTACGGCTGCGCTACACGCGCCCACCCAAACCATTACTATAAAAATAATAATTTTACTAAAAGTAAGGTTAATGGTATTAATATTTTGAATAATTTTTTTAATGATAACAAATGTAATAATTCTTCTAAAAATTGTAGTATTTGCACTATAATTATTAAAACTCAATATATTCATTCTTTAGTCACAAATTTAAGGATTAATACCTATAGCAAAAACAATGATAGTTGCAATATAAGTAATGTTGTATATTGTATTACATGCAACGATTGCCAAAAACAATATATTGGAATTACAACTAGAAAATTAAAATTCAGAATTAGAGAACATCTATCCCAAATTAAAAACCCTAGAATTAATAAGTACTTATACACACATTTTGGAAATAATTACAATAATTCATCGATTAAGGTAACAATATTAGATTCATTAGAAGATAACGTAGATAAAGATATTCTTTTACAAAAAGAACTTTTTTGGATAAAATTAATTGATACAGCTTATCCTTTTGGTTTTAATAACCATATAAAAGGATATGGAAATATATCTAATACTGATAATCCTCTAACATATAAAGAAGATCACCCGTATTATAAATTAAAAATTTGTAAAATTAGAAAAAGAAATGGCAGAAAGAACAAAAAACAAGAAAATAATAACACTAACAATATCCTCAGTATTGATAAATTTTTTAATGTTTTTAATCAATTAAATTCAACAATAGAAATGTATAGATACATTAATACTTTTAAGAAAAAATTTCTTAAAAAAGACGTAAAAGTTACATATAATAAAGATAATTTAAATAATATGGATTAGTATAAATATAGAATTCTTGTTAGTATGTTATGTAAATTTAATTTTAAGGAGAACAAAAATTTATGTTTACAATCAGAACAAAAGAATAATAACTATATTAACATAGGAGTTACATATATAAGCAATGTTCTAGATATAGTTAATTCAAATAAAATACTTAATAATAGATATATACATGAAATTATAAAAAACAATTCTAATTTTAAAAAAATTTTACCTTTTAGATGTGTATTCAAATCACAACCTTCTTTCTCCAAAAAAATATTTAACTATAAGGCAACAATTAGAGATACAACCTTGTCAGAATTAAATTCAATCTTTAATAGCAATTGCTTATGTAAAGGAGAAAAATATAAAAAATTTGTTGACAAAACACAAGAACATATTATCACTGGTAATTTAGAAATAATTTCAGATAATGTTATTAGAAATATAATTACGAAAGGCACCAAATTTGTCCCAAAACTTAATGCTTCAAAAGAAGACATACAACTCTGGTTCGAAGAAGTTTTTTGCCTTATTTCTAGACAAAATTAAGGATAAATATAAGTTAAAAGATTTTCACCTTAATTTGATTAAAGAAAAACTCAAGATCTTGAAGAAAAAAATTTGGAAATCTTCACTACATTTTATTATTATAGAAAACAATAAATCCGTTAACAAATTTAATACACATAATATAGAATACTTGAATTTAAAAAAATTGTTATGTGCCCTCTTGATAAAGCAAATAACAATTATAGTTTTATTTGTAAAAAATTCTATTTAATAACTTTAGTTAAAGAAATGAGAATTAATTTAGAAAACAGTAAGTTAAAAATTTCTTGCTTTAATCAAACACATAAAATATATAATAACGAGACCGAACCGGAAATTATTAACAGACACAAAATACTATGTTTGAATAACAAACTTAAAATTGAAGAGACAGAAAGAGTTGCAATGATATATTGTTTACCAAAGCTACACAAAAAGCCAGTCAAATTTAGATTTATTACTGGAGCATATAATAGCTCCATAAAACCTCTTTCAAAAAAAAACTAAAGTTTTTACTTAAAAAAACATTTCATTAAATATATTGATATAATAACATGAAGAAATAGAAATTTTATTGGTTATTGGTCTATTAACAACATAGACATTTCTGAAAAAATTAGTAAAATTAATATCGAAAATTGTAAACTGTTTTCGGCAGATTTTACCAATATGTTTACTGGTCTTAGTCAGAATATTATTTTAAAAAATATAAAGGAATTAATCAAAATATGTTTCCACAATGCAGGGAAAAAGTATTTTGCATACAGTGGACACAATAATATTTATTATACAAATAATAATACCCTAAATAAATACAGATATTATACAGCAAAAGATTTAATGTTCTCTACTGAATATTTACTTAAAAATAGTTTTACAATTTTCGCAGGGATAATCTATAAACAGATCGAAGGGGTACCGGAAGAAAGTAATTGTAGTCTATTATTTGCTAATCTTACGTTATCAGTATTCGAATATAAATTTTGCAAAAAGCTGGTAACACAAGATCGTTATATAAGCATACATCCATTTAGATACATGGATGATATTTTCATAATTCATAATAAAAATAATGAATACATACAAGAATTACTTTGCAAAATATACGAAAATACTCTTCAATTTGAAACAACACATAATTCAGATTACGACTGCGATTATCTCGATCTTAGTATCAGAATTGTCGAGAATAAATTAATAACAAAATTATATAATAAAACAGATAGTTTTAAATTTTACTTTATTAGATTCCCACATTTCAACTCAAATATATCTATTAAGGTTAAAAAAATCAATAATATTTACAGAAACATTAAGAATTATTAGATGCTGTACAGCTTTTAACGACTTAGTTGAAAACATTGTCAAACTGGTAATTAGGCTTATTCAAAATAACTATCCATTAGATATAATCATAAGAAATATACTGAAAAGTTTAAATTGAAACAAACATTTATTATATAAATATAATCAACATAATATATTACATCTTATACTCAATTTGCTCAATTATAATACAAAAAATATTAAATACCGAAACAATAACACTCGTCCGATAGTGTAGTAAAATTTTTCTTATTGTATATAACATTAGAATGGGAGCAAAAAGTATTTTGGCGGATAGTGAAAAAGATATAATTGATATACTTTTACATAAACATAGTCGGTTTCATTTTATTATCACCTCTCGAAACGACCTGTAAGTTTCTAAATGAAATATATACATTGTATAATAATTTTTACACTACATTAAAAAAATACACAGAATACAATAAAATAACTAAAAAATAAACTAAAAATAAATATATAATTAATTATTAAAAATTAGAACTACATAAAAATATTGAAAATTAATAAAAACATATACTTCAAATAATTAAAGAAAGTAAACAAAAAGGTTATAAAAATTAGAAATAAATTAAAAGAAAAATACTAAAATTAATAAGAAATAAGCAAATAAATCCAATAATAATTTTTTAAGATGTATATATGTGAGTGTGTGTGTATGTATGTGTACATGTGTCTATGTACAAAAATAAAATTAGGTTTATAGTTCGTAACAATATGCTAAGGCTCTATAATGTAGTACAATTGTATTAAAAACATAAGTGTTACCTGTATTTTTCAATTGTAAAATTTAGTTGCCGGCACAAGTTAAAACATTTTTTATTAAATATTTCGCCCAATACTGTACTAGCAACTAAAATAATTAGTTACCTTCTTCACTGATGAGCCTCGGGGTAACTAATTACAAACATGTTTTGTATGAAGATAGAGGCGAAACAGAACATGTTTAAGTTATTGTTAGCTGTCGTCGTTTTAGATGTCATTGTCCTTTGTTCAAAACTGTTATGTCATTGTATTCTATGTTCTTGAAGAGCTATGAAAATAATTTTAATTTTAATAAATAATAATATAATAATTATCTAAATACTTTTGTCTATAGATCTTTACCTAATTCTATTGCTATGGCTAGCTATGCAGGTTATCTCTCATGGAAAATTCACAAACCAGATTGAAGCTGTATGCTTTGAAAAACTCGCGATGGAAAGTTAAAGGAAAGGCACCACGATTGTCAGCTTGAATCGAAATCAATAAGAAAAATAATTTTTCTATTTTCTGTCCGATTTGTCAGAAAAGTAAAAAATTTAGAAAATATATTCTGTGTAAACTCCTTAAGAAAGCAAAGCTCGGGGCGAAACAATTGTTCCTATGATGCTCCAGGCTCTCCACTTCTAGAGAACAGCATTATCAAAGAGGCGTCTTTCAGGCGTCCTTGGTCTGCAAATGACTTGAGGTAAAAAGTCGATGAACAGTTCAAGGTTAATAGGCTTCAGGCGCCTTTTATACTTGCGCCGCAGCGCGCCGCGGCGTGATGGTCGGCGTGGCTATCGGTTTTTCGCGCCGCGAGGCGGCCCCGCATCGCTTTTATACTCCGCCGCCGCAAAACACCACACTTAACGGAATTTTGGGTTACGGTATTCGGCGAATCGCGCCGCTGAGGGAAAGGGCGCGGCGCGGCGCGATCAGCCGCGGCAGACTCGGCGTGGGGTGGGAGATTTCAAAGGAGGGGGGGGGGGGTTAGGGTGCTGGTCACGAATCTAACATCGTTTTTTGAAGTTACGAGCGATTACGGTAGGTTCGGATGATTAGGGAGTTTGGGCGAAATCGGTGACCATGACCTTAGCCCGTACCTTCTGTTACCTAGGAACAGAATAGAGATCTGCAGACATTCACGAAGCTTCAAATATCACGCTAAAGATATGCTTAGTGCACAGTGACCCCAGAATGGCCATATAAGAAAGAATTTTGAGTGATTCTTGACGATGAGTACGTTCCAGCAGTTTTACTTTTAGACCCGCACATGTCGCAAAATAGGGAGTGGTTTAGTGCCGTTTGCTTTGCAGGGGATTCGACTCAATACCACACTCACCAGTTTCAACCGTAGGTTAAGCGAACGACTTCGACTCCAGGCTTAAGAGAGGATTCGTCGCTCCCCACAAGAATCCCACAACAAACATTGACAAGATGCATTGCGCTGATCAGCCAAAGAATAATTTCTGTTTTGGTCCCTCAATGACCGTTTCGAGAGCACGGGCTGTAGTGCGCAGATGCTCGTGGCCGCGCGTCGCTGACGCTCCCCTTTCTAACTGCAATCGCGCAGCGGCGCGTCAAATTCGGGGCGCGTCGCGACTGGCCGTGCCGCTCCCCAAATTGACGCGCCGCGCCGCGGCGGGAGTATAAAAGGCGCCTCACAGATATGGCAATAGCTCAGGAAAGCCAGAGGGACGGAGCTTAGGCATCCATCATCTGAGGAAAGTCCATTGAGGACGTGTAATGCGCGGAGTGTTTTACGAAAGGATAATGTGGTTGCTGGGAAAGTGTCGATCTTCTACATAGACGTTGTTTAGGTAATCCGTAGCTGGGTGTAATGGTCGACTTCGGAATGAATCCTTCAGAACGGGCTACGCAGTTCACTTCTACTTGGAAAATTGGAAGCACTCCAGACCTGCACGGTATCTTCACAATGACTTGCACTATGAACCGAGAGGGTGAACAGTTACGATAGATGGCTTCAATCGAAGACAAATAACAAGACAATAAACATAACACGCCCAAAAACCATAGTATAAGCTCATGCTGATTGCTGGTTACACGAAGTGGAGAAATGAATTGGAATCCGTTTTTTGAAAAAGTGTGTGCAAGCAGTGAAAGCCGTGGCTCAAAAGTGAAGCAAAAGCAAAAAATAAAAGAACAAAGATTAAGGGATGAAGGGTAACGGTAATCAGCCTCTGAATGGAGTGCACCACACATTCTGCATTTATTTATTTATTTATTTATTTATTCCTGCACCAGAAATGCGCCCAAAACTTCAAAAAAAAACTCACAACCTACCAGGTGAGGGATTGATGAACGAAATATTTAAAAACAGGAGCAGGTAAACATCATATTGGGAGCTGATTTCCCTGTAATAAGAAGCTGTTTGGAGAGCGAGACCTGTATTCTTTTTTAGGATATTGTGGAGGCAAATTGAACACGTGTATGACGTACACAATGACTTGGTATGACCAAGAACGAGCTAGCGGTTTATCCCCTTCACCAATCCGTCAAGGAAGGAAGTTTGGATGGCCGGGGCAAGAACCAAGAACATCGAGTCAGGGTGCACGCGACAGCAGGCTCCTCCTCCGACTGCTTTGCCACGCGCCCCATCAAAAACAGGCCAGCTAGCTGATTTCATACTGGAGTGCTACTCCGTGATTAGATCAATGCTCGCTTGATTCCTCTTACAGTTCGTTGTGTATCTAATTTCAACAAACTACATATATTTCGCACCCTTTCTACTATTTGAATTACTGGCTCACTAATTATTGGTTTATTGATAAACAACCCACACAAGTTGAGTTAGTTATTTAGTTTTTGATAGACTAATAGGCTATTCCATTAGGATAAAAGCCTTAGTAGACTGACGTGTAAGATTTAGTCACTGTATCCTGTCAGTGGCGTAGCGCAGTCGGAGGATGCGCCGGCTGTAGCAAGCAAGCACAATCGAGGTTCTTGTTTCAGGTCCCGTTTAGGACAATCAATCTTTCTTTTCTTCAGAGTCGGCGATTGGGTACTTGACGTGCATGGAAGAGATGAAGCGATGACTTCGCTACCAGCTGACTCGCAAGTCGTTGCTAGGTCAGATAAGCGTTCGAATCGCCTGGGCGATATCTCGTAGAATTGGAGTGCAACGCGCACCCCAAGCATGGGCCTACAAACGCCTTCCTATATTCCTCATTATCCCATGTGCGGTCGCTGCAGAATTTGCACCTAGTTTCCATGGTAACTTACCCTGTGTTCTACTCAGCAAAAGTTATAAGCCAACTTGCCATGTGACACATTTTCATTATTATTGATGGTTATGTGCAAATCCTGAAGGGTGATTGGCAAATGGTATGGACGAAAGGAGACGGCGACGGCTACATTCGAGAAGTATTACGCAAGCACATTGGGCTTCGTTTTTATCTTCCGCGTGTTGAAACTCTTTCTTATTGACGCGGACATAGTGTGACACGGAGGAGAGCGTATATGGCCAATCTTCACTTTATATGGCTGCCGGTTCCAGCATAACGACCCCGTCGCCATTTCGTTGGGATGATGCACATACCCAGTACGTCATCCATCCAGACGTCTCTCGGAGAGGATACCAGCTCCTCAAGCGAACGACGATTTTGCTTGCTGAAAACGGTGGAACAGCGGCTCTTCTACAAAGTGGCTACAAAGTATAGACCGCTAGCTTTTTTGTCGTAACTAAGGAACGATAGAGCTATTCAGATATTATTTTTATTAGTGAAAGATCAATCTGTAGAAGATCACTCCGTCGAGGTGTAGTTTAAAATTATTTCTTTTTGTACCAATACAGATCATTGTTTGAGTCGCTTGGTGACCGCTTCTATGTACTGTGGCCGTACGTACGTAGCTGACATCAATCACCCACTATTCTTCAACTAGGGCTGCCTTCAAACTGTTCAAACCTTGATGAGACCTCAACGAGACTCTTTGCTCCACAGGGTGCGTAACAAGTATTGACGCACTAAACGTAAACGGAAGAAAAAACAACGCATAAAATTTAATAAGTTTATACACAAAATGCCATTAATGATCTAGCAAACAGAATAGCATCACTTGTATTTTATGTGGGCTTCTTTGTTGCGAATGCAGGTGCGAAGACGCCGAGGAAAGGCATCGACGGTGCGCCGCAAGTAGTCCACGTCGATTTCGTTACACGCTTTGACCTTCAGTGACTTGATACTTTTGTGGGAAGTAGTGCAAGCCTTGTTCTCCAAAACCTCCCATATAGAGTAATTCAGCGAATTCAAATCCGGTCTATACTGAGGTCATTCCTCTGCCGAAATGAAGTCCTTCAAATTGGCGCAGCACCAGTGCTGAACAATCATCGACTGCACAGGAGTCGAATCCTGCTGGAAGACATATGGCTTACTCCTGAGGTGGGATTCGAATCAAAGAACCAGTTGCTTCTTTAGGACGTCAATACAGATAGTTCTACTGATTTATCTTCACTCCTGTATCCACGAAAACGAGAGGCGCTTATGATGAATGCACAAACCATGATACTGGCCGGATGCGCCTCCCTTGCTGCGAGCCTTTCGCCAGAATTGGCACTTTGGAGGACCTTGAAAAGTATTTACAAGTTGAATGCACAAAACTATCAAGTCACTGAAGGTCAAAGCATAGAACGGAATTGACGTGGACTACTTGCGGCGCACCGTCGATGCCTTTTCTCAGCGTCTTCGCCCCTGCATTCGCCGCAAAGAAGCCCATATAAAAAACAGGAAGTGCTATTCTGTTCGCTAGATCATTGTTGATATTTTGTATGTAAACTTATTAAATTTTATGATGTGTTGTCGTTTCTAACGTTTACGTTTAGTGCGTCAATACTTTTTACGCACCCTGTAAGGCTTATGTTATACTTCGGCGACGCTGTTGTCGGCGACGTCGGTGACAGTGCTACGCGGGTTGCTACGAAGTGCGTCGCCGAAGTATAACATAGGCCTAAGTAGCTCCAGCAAGCAGTCCACTGGGTTCAGGTCCGAGGAGCTTGACGGCCACATACCTTTGCCCAGGAGACCAGGAGAATTCTGCTCAAGTAGGCGACTGTTGACTTTATCCATGTGCTGGCGCCCAGTCCAGATGAAAAACAAACCTACCTCTTAAAAAATGTTTTTAGACAACGGAAGAAAAGATATGTCCCCAAAAGTGTTGACTCCTGTGAAGCCCCAAGTAATGCTTGACAATGTACTGATTCTCCATTTTCTTGCGATTGCCGTGCGCTCCCGTCACTATGTATGAATAGGCCCTAAACGACACTTTAAGCGTTGATCCGGCCGATGTAAAAATTCGGCGCGAACACATCATCTACAGTAGTCCTCAAACTGAGAATGCAGGCGGTTCCAAGCGCTCGGCGAGGTGTCAGTAATCAGCAGTTAGCCAACGGCGAAGGAGATCGTAATTGTAGCGGCGGTGTGGCAGATTGGCATAGAGAAAGGACTACAGTAGTGCACACAGCTTGAGGAGGTTTTCCAGAAGCTGAAGCTTGATGTTACCAGTTACACCACTAGACAAAGGTTATCTATGCATAGTACCAGGGATGATTTGAGCTGACCTTCCATACCCCAGAAGTGCTTACTCACACCCAATAACACATGCCAGAAGCATACTGTCGAACCCTGGAGATGTTCGTTACTAGGCAGATTTCGACCAGAACCTTTAACTTCTTTTGTCAAGCAGACATTCGTGCGATCTCTTCAGACGTCTCAGAACTTCCTCGAACCCCTTATTTCTACTCCTTTGCGGCGACATTGGAATGTGTGAGCTGCTCTATCAAGCGTATACAACATCCTTGAAACGACAACCTGTTCTCAGGAATCATCCTCAGAAAATCGCTAATCATACTTTGTAGCTACGGTGTAGAGATAGAAACCATAAAATGATGGAAAAATCTGCTCAGAATAAAGTATTGTCCAGAGGAGTGGGCTGTGTAAATGTCTAAACGATGTTGCTATGATTTATTGAAAAAGGAAAAATATAATGAAAAAGGTCTTTGGTAGCACTGCTAACATTTATACTTCTGCACTACTTCGCACTAATTCATTAATACTGAGAATAAAGAATGAAGCTTATTTTAGTTATTTATTTACTTATTTATTTATTGTTAGCAAGAGCCAAGGATGTGCGCTCTTGATGAGATGTGCCACACATTCTACTCTCATCTTATCCCGCGGAGACAGTTTCAAGCCACATTTGGCCTCTATGCTATGCCCTGTGTGGCCAGGCAGTGGACAAGTCAATGCTTACACTTCATAGACAAGTTTCCTTCCGGTTCAATGAACTAGCAAAGGCGAAAGGCCTGGTTGCATGCGAAGCGAAACGAACCGGTGCTCGATTCGCAGCGTTGCGCGAGGTTAGTTCTTCTGCCCTCTGCACTACCCGCGCTACACCTGACAGCATCTTTCCAATGGACCAGATTCATCAACCGCTTAGCGGCCGGTAACGGTGAAAAGTATCGCCAAACCTACTGACACTGCGATTCATCAACATGCGGTGTGGAAAATTTGGGAGCGAGCCCTTTGTATCGCTTACTACGTAGGACGGTACGGTAAATCGCTGTGAGATGATACCAGCGATATCGTTGACGAATGTGGCGTCTTATTTTCAAAACGAATCCATTATAACCGTAAAACTCTTCTAGAGTACCACGACATCATACCTGCATATAAACTGGTGGATTTTTAGAAGAAATGCTACAGCCATTCGTACTGTAATGAATGAAGTTTAGGTAGGTGGTTTGCACGTTTTCGCTACGCTTATGGGGTTTATCGCATATCTGGTGACGCGGTTTTTAGAAAAGGAGATTCTGAGGGCTTATCTTAGACAGATGAAGATGCCTGTGATTGCCTTCCTGTGATTCCCAAGTCTGTCTGAAAAGTTCGCTATTTGTATGTAAAGTGTTGTTGTAGAGATGTGCAATGTTACCGTTTTTAGACCTGAAGAAGGGCTTAAAGCCCGAAACGTTGTCAATAAAGAATTGACCAAGTCGAGCTTCACTATTGCAAAGTCAAAGCTACACCCATGAAGCTCAGGGAACCAACGATTTTAAGAAGATGAAAATCCATAAATAGTGTACTGGAAAACATTGGCAACAATGCTTCCGGAATTCATCAATGATCAAGGCCGCCCCCATCTGATTGAAGCCAAATATTTGTATTAGGAGCGGAAGGAAGCCCGATTGCGTCATGTCGCGAGGGGAGAAAAAGCAGCAGCTGAGGAAGCGAAGCGCACGTTTTACGGGTTCGCTGCTTTTCTTGGTTATCTGCTCGCAGTCACAGGAAGCATGGCAGTTAGAGAGCCTTAAGGGAAAGTCATCGATCCCTCTAAAAGTGTCCTGGAAGAAGTTCTCGCACATTTATTTATTGATGTAAACGTCTAGGTATAAGTGGATACAAAATTGCATGCTGAAGGCCTGTTAATCTAGTATTTTAGTTTTTTTACGGAGTTGATATATCCTGTTATTAGTTCCATTACGCCTCTTATGGCAGCTACCTACCTGGCGTTGCTGAATCTTCTAGGCTTACGAGCTATTTTGAACTTTCGTGCTAGGTAATTGCGTAAGGCGTTCCATAGGGCCACAGGTGCCATGTTCCAATATATACTGTGGTCCGCTTGGAATTGTTCGCATACTATTGAAAGCCTACTTTAGAGGACTGTCTAGGGATATGCTCTTCGATGGCCCTCGCCGACGTACCCGCTGCATGTCAATGGCTGGTTTATCTAATTCATTTAAACCGGCTGCCTATGAACCAACTTCTAACGGAGGCCTTAAACTCCGCTCAGGTCTTTAAAAAATCAGGCGCTTATTTTTACTTTCCTACACTTTCTTCCGCACTAAGCACCTCCCCTTTTTCTTGTTTTTTGAAGTTCTTGTGGTCAGTGTTTACGTAGTGATAGGTGGACGACGCTTGTTTCCTTGGAAAATCCGCCTAGATTAGCCGTGATCGTTCGTCTGCTTTCTGCATTGTTTCTGTTTTTGCCTTATGTAGCGCGTCCTATGACGTATTCAATAAATAAATAAATAAATGTAGTGAATGGTCTACAAAGGCCTTTGGTGTAAGAAACTGTTCGTCTTGATTGTGGGATGGATGGATCTTTTGACATCGTCCCTCGCCTAAAGCGTACGTTTTAACCATGGCTTTCCATTGCTATTGCTGCTGTTGGCCACCGTTATTCTTATTCCTATTTATTTAGCAGCACCATGCAGTTTTCTTGTCCTCATACTTTAGGCGACTAACCTATCAATAAGCAATTGGAATAGATCGTTCCCAGAAAGATCTACGCAAAATTCTAACCATTTTCTTTCAAAACAAATCATCTAAATAGATTTAAAGTGAGATGAACGCTTCATTGTCAAGGCTGGTGGCTGAATCAGCGAGGTTATTCTCTGGATTATTCTCTCGTTCACAGTTTTTACCAGGTGAGTAGCGGCCAGCTTCAATTGGCATGTGAAAAAACTTCGGACTACAGCTTATTATCACACAGACGATGCTCATCAGGAAAGAACGAGATTCTGACACCGTTCCTGCCGAACCAAAAAAAAACATCTCCAAGCGCTTCAGCTACTTTTATCTATGTAGGTCGCGAAATATCGCCAATGATCTAGTATCGGTAATACTCGTAAGGGGAAGGAGATCAGGAGGACAAAAAACGTCTTGCTCCAGGCCCATCCATTCGACTAAATCGTTGTCCCTGTTTTCGGAGGTCTCGGGGATTGAGGTTCTACAAAAGAAGGGAGCTATGCTTGGAGTGACACGTCTCACCCATGTGAGAGAAGGCCTCCGCAGTCGTCGAGAATTAGGTGGGCCGCCGACGTGATGCGTTTCCCGGACACTTTCTGGACGAGAGCCGTCACCGAGTAGATTCCGAGGAATGTCAAGAGAACCAGGATGCCCACCACCGCGTTGGTCAGACTTCTTCGTGATAGCCCTGAAGGAACGATATGACGTTCTTCTGTCCCTTGAGCGAGGAGGATCCATTGGAGCCCTTTGGCACACGCCAGGGACGAATGGGGATGCTGCTGACGCCCTTACGAGAAATTCGACAGGAGGCAGATGATACAGGTGACAGGAGAATCAGTGCTACTGAAGATCAAAGAATGCTCCTGAACAGAGAGCGAAGCACGTATGTAGCTGGAGGGATCCCAGGTCCTCGTCGGCTTCTCACGTTTTCTGGTGCGAGGTTGTCAAATGTTTTCGTCTTCGCAGCAGCTGACCGTTCGTGTGCACTTTTGAGCGATCGCTCAGACATAAAACAACATTCACGTCAGACACTTCAGTGTGTGCCATCAGCTGTCCACCCTCGCCGAAGACCATTGGTTTTTTCTCCCATTCCGTAAAGAAGGGGCACTTTTAATTACTTAAGTTAATATCGCAGCTCCTTAAATTGACGTTCTAAGCAGAACTGAAACTTTTATATCATAAGAAAAAGCGATTCGAGACGAGACCAAGGTTTCTCAACAACAACACCTACATAGGTTTGACATAATGTCAGCAGATTTCCATTAGCCTCACGTGTTTTCCCAGAAAAAGAGCTTTGCTGCGGAGATGCGATGGATATCACAATAGAAGCTGTCTGAAATGCTGCCTAGGCGAGAAATATGATACCAGACAGAGCACCCAGGCTATGAATGTAGTAATATAGGAGCAGTGTTGATTCGAGAATTAAGAAGTGGGTAGTGTGGAAGACAAGGAGTATATGTTCAAAGTGGTTAACGGGTTCCAAGAATGGAAAATTGAGCGGCAGAAATAGTAAGCGCCGATGATGGTAATTGATTTTAGGACACATTCTCAACATTTAGTTAATACACACTCTGGAAACATTTTGAATGCCTACTTTACCCATGAATGAGCGTAGTCGTAGCAGTCGACGGCTGTTGCGCTCACCTTGAAAAACTTGCCCAACTTGAAACACGTGATTCGGGCCATTTCAAGGCCAACCATCCGTGGTCAATTCATTAGTGCCAGACTTCTTTGGGAAGAATAAACCACTAAATTGTCCATCGGCCAGCCAATGCATCTCTCTACGTAGCTTAACTGTTCATTGAATTCACCAGCAATAGTTTCGGAAATGGAATGGGAAGCTCATCACACACAGAGATTGACTGAAACAGACCTCTGCCCTTACCCTTTATTTTTCACCCGAAACTATACAATGTCGGTGTCAGTTCACCGACTTTGCAAATATGTAAGGATCAGTTGACTTGAGCGCAAAATGAACGTAAAATTACTCAAGAAATGCTCAAGAGAGAAGGACTGAAACAGACTCCTATTTACTGAAAAGGTGCGCGTGGAGCGCAGTCGGGAGGTGCCGGCCATGCACCCGATACCAGGTACTTGGTTCGGATTCCCTTCCTAGTCCAAGAAACCGTACATCTTTCCGGAGGTGGTAAATTTGTGCAGCCATGTGGGAAGGATAAGATGCTGAGTTACCCATCGGCTTGCCACCTCAAGTCATCGCGTAGACCGTTCAAATCGCCATCACGGCTTTGCATGGAAGTGGAATGCGCAGCGCACCCCGAAAGAGATTGAGTAACGCTGTCGTCTATTCATTTTTGTTTGGTGGAAAAAGCATAAAGGACAGCGTTCTTAAATTGATTTGCGTGGTATGCCACGCATTCTACTTTTGCGGATGTCCTGGGGGCAACTTGAATGCGTATTTGACCTATACCATTGCTTGCCGTGGCTAACCGATGGGCAACTCGATACTTTATCTGCCCGTAAGCTTGGTACCAATTCACCGCCTCCGGAAGGAATGAACGATTTCCTCGGCCTATGCGGGAATCCAGGACCAATAATATTAACTGGGCGGGCGAAGCCGGTGCAGTTAATATTATTGTTTATTATATTAGCTAATACGACAAATCGAAAAAGTAACGTAACTCGATTTGGATGCAGTACAAGCATACCTACAATGAAGAATGCACACGGTATCAAGTTTTCGATCCTGATCACCTCTATAGTTAAAAACTCTGCTCGTATACAAGCTGGATGAAAGCTGCTTAAGGTTTTAGTTACAGCTTCAGCTTCGTGGATACTAGGTGACTCTATCCTATGTTCTTCTTCCATCAATTTCCTTCCTAGCTTTTATTTGTTTCATTCGTGAGATTCTCATCGATGTACCGTTACAGTTTTCGTCTAGGAGACTTTAAAAAACTTCGCATTTCTATCAATATGTCGATATCATTATCGCTCTGGACGGAAATGAATACCAACCGCTTGGAATTCCTAATCTCAAATGTGCCTCCCAAGACGCTGAAAATGGTCAGTGCCAGTTAATTCCAATTAGTTCGCAGTGTGCGAGTGCCTATGTAATTCGTTGTTGGAGGCAGAGAAAATATGTACTCCCCGCTTGTTCAACTCACTGTTCTTGAACACCTAAGAGTGTTCAAGAACAGTGAGTTGATGAGAGAAAGGCTTCAGAATTTTCAGACATTTCTCAGCCAGAAAATACTAATATTGATGCAGTTTAGAAGCAGAGTAATTGAGCAGAATGACACACCCTGAAATATGTAAGCAAGATGATAAAATTTCTTGAAAGCATATGAGAAATATGAGGTAGTAGCTTACTGTTGAGGTGGTTTGCAATGGAGAGCGTGTTCTGTAAACCGACTTCCTTAGATGTGACAGAAAAATGGTATTCTTATCGTTGGGCTTCTAACAACTTTTAGGGTTAATTTTGGGGATTTCAGAGAGGACGTTGTCTTTGTCATCTAACTCTACAAAAACCTATTTGTATTAGATAAGGTCTCTAATGGTCGTGATAATGCAAAGAACCTGCCGTTATATTCCAAGCCGATGAGACATCCTGTCGCAAACAGAAACTGGTTTTAAATCGATGAAGCATAAGACGGTGCGAAAAATCTGCGTTTACGCTTAAGCCAGATTTGTTCGATTTTTTTTTCAAATGGACTGAACAAAATCGAGGCGTTCTAACAGTGAATGTCGGCTCAAAGCGCGCATTTTCTAGAAATTCTGTGGAAAAGCTCTTTTTGAAATACTCACCATAGAAGAGTTATTGCGGAGAGGATTAGCGACATAAATCATGACGAATAGACGTCTCTTAGCCGAATTTAGCCATTATGGGAAGATTTAATGGCATGAAAATAATGAGTCGCCGAGCTCACTCGACTCGGCTCTCAGGAAGAAAAGCCTTTGTCCCATCCGTGGCCGCTGTTTCGAAAACAGAATTATCTGCGAGAAATGAGACATTTTCCTGCAACTGGAAGCCGTGTGACTCTGTGTTGACCAACTATGCATTCATGGGCTTCCCGTCGTCCCAGTCTGATTAGATTCTGTCACACCGAGCTCTGACTTTCCCTCGCCTACCGTCAGCTTCGACATAACTTTAGATGCTACCCAATGTTAAAAAGAACGGGCCTGGGTAAAAACTGCTGCAGCTCCGGCATAGGTTTGGACGTCGTCGCCTTTCCTCGGAAAGCGAAACAATGAAAAGAAAAATCTGAAAGGCTCCCGTACACCGCGCCTAAATGTTATCCCATGGACGCGAGAAACTTTACCGGGCCTGGCTGACCATAAGAACTAGTTTAGTAGTGGTGTTGTGCCCAACATGACGCCATTATTCGCTGTTCTCTATCACGAACACATTTTTTAGAACAAGTAAAGTAAGTGCAAGAGGTGACAAGCACGACCAAAACGTTGCTACAGGAAGGAGTTGAACCCACTCACCGATTTCCTTGTCAGCTCTCATCTATAGTTTAGTGATGCTTATACCCTTAGTATAAGAACTCGCTCCATAACATGACGAAACGACTTAAAAGCCCTTCCTATTAGTGGAATGTTGTGCCAGACGAGGTTTTTAGGTAGATGAATTTATTCAGCAGGGCCTGACGCCTCGACGTTCCATCCTACTGGTTCACGCATAGGGCGAACATATGCCCTTAACGGTAGACCCATGGCTCTGAAGACGACGGCACGTCAATGCGTCAAGCTCTGCTGAATAAACGCGTCCGTATAAACATCTCGAATGATTATTTGACGATGAATTCGGCAAGGTCAATGAAGTGAGTGGAGAATTACGTAGTGATAGGCAAATAAGAAGCCGATGACCAATGGAAGCGGTCATCGATGTCCGGAAGTTCCAACCACCAGAGTGCACTTGCCGCCTGCGCCGTCGACACATAAATCCCATTTTCACGTCGAAATAGACGCTTTTCAAATCAAATTGGACTCTCTATGGCCAGCCCAAGACTTCCAAAATCAAAGCGAGCTCTTCCAAATTGGAATTTATTTATTTATTTATTTATTTATTTATTTATTTATTTATTTATTCAAGCACATGATAGTGCGCTCAATGCCAAGCGTTAAACACAAACAGTAGAACAAAACGACAAAAACGAGCTTATTCTACACTAAAATTGAGATTCTCCAAAAAGAGTGGAATAATTGTGTGCTTAAGAAAAGCTTCGGCATAATGCTCTTTGAAATTTTAATTCATGGACCCAATAAGTGGACACGTTGTTCGAAATTTTGCAAAAATTTATTTTTGTGGGAAAAATTATGATTGAACGTTTGTTTTAAAGAATAGGAAGGTGGCCACTTTTTAGTGTTAAAAATTGTGCAATGCCCTCTTCCAAGACGTCGCGTTCTTTATTCGATTGATAGCAGAATTTCTGGTTGTACGGAGTTTGACACCGATACAACAAAACAGCTCTAAAGGGGAAGATACCCTCTTTTCAATACTGTATGTAAAGCGTGTAGATGGCATTTACAATATCAATCGAATAAAAGTTGCGAAAAACCTTTTGAGTGCATGGGGTGATCTGATCGTTTAATACGCCAAAAGCTTGTTTCTTTGCTATGCTCTATAACAAATTTTAAATTATTACTTTCTTAAAAAAATAATTTTACAAAACTATCACTCTGTTGGGACTGGTAAGCTGAACAATTTCAAACAAAACTATTCTAAATTTTCCTAGAACAAAAATTTATCCTAATCATCTTATCGAATCTGCAGTTACTGAGTCTGTTTACCTACCTGAAGGCCATTTCGATTTGGAAGAGTTCGCTTTGACATCGAAAGTCTTACAGCTGGCTTAGAAGAGCGTCCAATTCCATTTCAAAAGTGTCCAACTCGACGTGATTAAGGAAATTTCCTATTACACATATGTTCCACTGCGCAATAAAAGGATAGATGTATCCGTAGGGATACAACGGACGTGACAAGGTCGTGACAAGCCTAATGGCATTCACTGCGAATAGAAGTGGAAAGAAATACGAAATCAGGTCGACGACGACAGAAGACACTGGCCGTCCGGGCGCTGATTGCCAAAAAGGCGACGACGTCAGCAATATGGAATGAAGGCGAAGCGGCGCTGAGACGGCTTTCGACTGCTTGCTCAAGCCTCTAATTATCGGACGAGGAGGCGCTGAGAGCAAATATGCATGCTGACTGACCGGGGGCATTCGTCGGTGTGAACAGCGTGAAGGCTGGCACGCATGCATGAACGGCCGCCGGCCGGTCGTCTGCAGTGAGCGCTGGGACAAGGTCATTATATTGGCTGACGCTGTTTGCAAGCCGACCGGGGGAAGACGAACAAACGAATTTGATTAGTTTTGTGGGGCGAACTTCGGGGGCCATCATCACTCGCTCTGGCCTTCGATCTGTCTCTCCGAACGGAGAGCGATAATTGACCACTTCACAAGGGAAGCACCCCAGAAGGGGAGGAAAGAAAGCTGAGCAGTGACTGTCGAGTAGAAGGATGATACGAGTGCATCAGTAGCAGCATCGGAACAAAGGCGCAGCGTGGCAGGAAATGGATCCCGTTGCCAGGCAGTGTCCTCAAACTTCCACAACACAGCTCCCCTGCTCTCCCAGCGCGGACTGAAGAACCTTTTTGGAATTTGTCGTTCTCCAAACGACTTTTCGTTTCCCCTTTCGGGTGCTATAAAGGAGAGGGAAGCAAGAGCATTGGCAAATAATGTTAAAAATGAGGCATGAGCTAAAGTTGGAATCTCTTCAGAAATCACGCCTCCAAATCCCTTTCTGGCCTCCAGAGGAACGGCTATCTTTCAAGTTTTTCCGCTTAGAACTAGAAGGGCTATTTCTAGATGTGTAAACCGGTTCTGGAAACGAAGTAATTCATTTGTTGATGAGAAACAATCGCTGTATATATAAGGATGAAGGACGGCGTTACTCAATCCCCTCTGGGATGCGCCAGCGCATTCTACTTCTACGGGATGTCGTGGAGGCGACACGAATGCGTATTTGGCCATGCAATGACTTGCGGTGGCCAGCCGATGAACAAGTCAGCGCTTTATCCTTCCCAGACACTTCTGGTACCAATTCACCGACCCCGGAGGGATGGAAGGCTTGGTTGGCCTGGGCGGGAAATCCGAATCAGGAACCTGGTATCGGGTGCACGCGACAGTCGCGCCTCCGCCGACTGCGCTACACGCGCCCTCGCTGCATGTATGTTTACTACAAAGGTGTCACTTCTGCACAAAAACAATAATGAAGTAGAACCAATAACACAACACATCACAACAAGGCCGTAGGATAGTATAACAAAGAGGAAAACTAAAGACAAGTTAAAGATCTTGAAGAGAGTAGGAAAGGTGAACGATCTCACGGAATAAGCTCCTTATAAACCAGTTCTTCGAAGATATATAGTGCAGCGTAACTCACCATGACCCTTTTTAGTAGGGTCTCAAATAAGCCGATTGTTCTGTTCACGAAAAAGCAACGAAAAAGTACCGGTAGGAGCTCCGACGGCTTAGTGCTACAAATACCAATCATAGTTTTATGAAGTATCAGCAAGTCATTAGCCTTCCTTCGAGAAGACAACTTGTGAAGACCGAGGTTTTTATTCCTTTCGGCGCTAGAAGGAATCTGGTCATAAGCAAAGCCAAGCATTCTATTCATCAACTTCCTAGGGAACAGGTGCGCGGTAGTTGGTGCCACGCACTTGCTGCTCGATACCAGAAGGAATGCTGATAAAGCTGTGCATTGACTCCTAATGGAATAACACGAAGATCATGACTTCTGCTTCGGTTAACAAACTGCGATATTGCGAGCCAGAGGTAGCAGCTTAAACCAACATAGCCCATAAGAAGCTTGAAAAGAAACGCTGTTCGTATTCGACCCGTCTCGGCTGCAACGAACAACAGCATAAGTTACCCAACCTCTACGAGAAGTAGAGCTGAATTGTCCATTTGTGAACTTTCTTTAGACATTTTTAATGACAGATACATACATATTGCACCTGTGGAGGAGACCACTATGGGGTACAGTGCTCACGAATTGGTCTCACATAAGTCTCAAATAGTTTAAAAAGGGTTCTCGTGTTCCACATTTTGCGGGTTCCGAGTATGATGTTTGACCCTGCATTCGGTAAGGCAGCGATCTTCTCAACGCATTCCTCATAAGACAGTCTGTCATTGTACATATATATCACCAAGATCACTGACTTCAAAATCTCCATCGGGCAGTTTCCAAGGTGAAGAATAGGGTCGGTAGAGTACCTCTTTCCGATACACATTATTGACGTCTTTTGAAATGTCAGGCTGCCATTTGATGGATCAGGTCCGCAAAGCGTCCTTTGCTACTTGTGGGGAAGCGCAGCTATTTACAGCGAAAATTTTGGAATCGTCTCAGTAGAACAGTGGACATCTCGTGGAAGACAGTTGGGCAGTTCATTCATGTATAGAATACACATCAAAGGACCGAGGGGCACTGCTGCCAGTAGGATAGCACGATGACAATACGCCATTAACAAGAGCCCTTCGGTACGTCCTGCTAAAAATGACTGAAAGAGGGAAAGTAGACACCCACTCAAAGCATACGCTCGAAGTTTTGTAAAGGAAAGGGTTTGTGGGACAGTGTCAAAAGCATAATCTACATAACAAACTGAAACAACCATTGGCATCTATAACTCCGCTTGATGTGGAAACAGAGGACATTATAGCCATTAACCCTTTCACGACATTGCCCGTCGATGTCGCCTGACACTTTTTTGCCGCGTGGGACAATGTCCGACGATGTCCTTGGACACCATCACAAAAATAGTTCATGAAAAGTTATAAAACATTTAATAGCACCATAATAGTCACTGAGACCACTAATACCTAAGGTCAAGATGGTCTATGGGAAAATTCATTAGTTACTTTTTTATTCACATCTAGCAAACAATGCAAATAAAATAATACAAATCATCGGCTTGCGGAAAAATACGCGGCAGTCACGTAAAAATCGCTCGTGTTGAAAGCGTCAATATACACATTTTTTGCAAAATGTGTTGATATTTATTAAACAGCTTGTCACCTCAGAGAGCTGCTTGTAAATAAATTCTTTCAAGGCCCTTACATGTAGAAGAAGTCAACCAGATCGGTCCATAATTCTTTACATCAGGTTTGCAAATTTTCTCGAAGAATGGTCTGACAGTACTGGCAAACCATGGCAAGACTGAAACATTAAACAAGAGCGTATTAACCATACTGAAACATTAAATAAGAGCGTAGGTACCGTAGTAAAGCCCATCTCTGCTTTCTTAAGGAATATGTAGGACATATGTTATCAGAAGATGTTTATTTTATTTGTTTATTACACAACTATGTTCATGCTGAATTACAGCAGAAATACAATAGAATGCAATATGCCGTCAATAATAATTGCTATCATCTGCTTAGTATTGAAAGTGTAAATATTAGGTTGGAAAAAAAGTCTCTTCACACTTCGAAATTTTTTTTACCCTTCCCCTTGTAAACGCACTAGCCAACGTTGATTGCTGATTTCGTAATCCTATCACACTTGTCTACCGTTCGCACGCGGACACAGGTTAAGACTCTTCTTGTAATTCGTTATCCATCCAATCTTCCGAACTCAATGCCAGATCTACCTCATGGCCGTTTTCAGCACGGCATTCTTCATGAATTCATTAAAGAATCCACAGCACGTCGGGCAGCAGACCAAATTAACCATATATATGGCTTGGGATCTACTACTCATCGCGCCTGTTACGAGTGGTTCGGAAGGTTTTTAAAGGGAGATTATTCACTCGAAGACAAAGAAGGTCAGGAGGGCCAACTGAATTGGACGGCACTGAACTACTCAGTCTTCTTCGTACCGATAGTAGGCAGACGACACGTAAACTGGCAGAGAAGCTCGAAGTGTCTCATAGGATAGTGGGAATCCATCTGAAGAATCTTGGCTTTCATGGAAATTTGGAGCTTGGATTCCACATGCCCTGTCAGACACTCAGAAAGGTCGACGGCTCTCCATCGCTGCTTCTCTTCTGTCCAGATAAGGAAGAAAATCGTTTCTTCCGCGGATTGTGACAGGCGAAGAGTCCTGGGTACTGTGTGCCAACTTCCGAGGAAAAGGCAATGAGTACAAAAGGGAGAGAGCCCTAAGTCTGATCTCAAGCCCAATGTTCACGAAAGGAAGATTCTCATGACTGTTTGGTCGGATGTCAGAGGAGTGATTTGCTGGAAAACTCTCAGAAGTGGAGAGACACTTACTGCTGTCACATACTGCGGCCAACTCCACAAAGTCGTCGCAACTCTCCAAGAAAACAGGCCGGAGACGTCAAAGGTGATGATCCTGCATGACGATGCAAAGCCACATGTTGCAAGACTCACAAGAAAAACAATAAAGGAGCTTTGCTGGGAGGTATGCCACATCCACCGTATAGCCCTGAACTCGCCCTTACCGAATGCCATTTCTTCCGTGCTCTCAAGCAAGAAATTGGAAAGAAATATTTTGGAACGGATGAAGACCTCAAAAATTGGATTTATCAATGGTTCGACTCCAGAACTGCAGTCTTTTAAGCGAGAAGAATTGGAAAATTACCCAGTCTTTGGAGAAGTGTAGTGGAACAAAATGGAGTTTATCTCAGTTGATTTGACCTTGTATTAGTTGTGAAGTAATAAATCTTTGAAAAAAATGAAAAGACTTTTTTTCCAACCTAATAGTAGAGTGTAATGAATAGGAGTTCGCAGCATCTGAGGCATCGTATTATAGGAAGGTATACGGACTCATTAAGGAGTTTTTGAAAGCGTTATAGTTTGATGGAAAGGAATGCTTTTTGCGAAGCTTCCCATACAACGAGAGCGTCCTAAGAGTGAAGAATAAACGACCACAGTTGTGTCTGGTAGTGCCATACCTAAGGACACCACCTCGGGTGCTGGATGATCTCAACAACGAGAGATCTGTAATTTCATCGCAGATTTGATGGTGTGCAGTTTCATGAAAAGCATTCAGTTCTGCATGGCTCACCGTTGAAATATTTTTCGAAGCCGATCTTACTGATGGCCTTGATTTTGTTGATAACAAAAGCGTACAATCGTTTGTAGTTTACGGACAGAGTTGTTTTTCTTCATTTTTCAAGCTTGGCAAGGCCAGGTCTCGTATGAGTTTTCTAGAAAAGCGATGGTACTTTTTGGCAGCTAATTATGGAACGAATCCGATACAAGCGATCCACCTTGGATGCCAGCACGCAAATTTCAGCGGCGGAGCGAATGAATGGAGCAGCAATAGAAGCTCCTGAGAAAGTTCCA